>JAUMJJ010000017.1:600000-875787 GCA_033556795.1 Tapera naevia
TATGGCCTGTTTTGCCTCTGTATCCTGTGTATTCAGGGGGGCTGCAGTTTCTGGATGTACAACATCAGTGTGTTGACAGCTGGCCTGCCCTTGGTTTGTGTCCACTCTGGTTCATCTGTTCCTTGATTTCCTGACATTGTGTTAGTTTCCAGCATCCAGAGTCTTTGTTTCTGAAAGCATGGGCAAGCCTTTAAAATAATTAAGAAATTTCTCACATCTTGAGAAGTGAATTGGTGTGTAAGTTGTCTTGATGTGAAATAAATCCTTTAATCACCTGTACAAGGTCAATATCTAAAGTGTTTACTAGAAATAAGTGAAGCCACAACACAAATCACAATGTTTTTGATGTTTTTCACCATTATTTATTTTCCTTTGAAGAGCATTGTTTTGCTGACATCTCACATTAAACTAGAAGGATGTCAGCTCCTTACCAAGCTACTGCAGAGAGCCACAGGGCAACAGATACCAAAAAAGGCTCATTCATGTCAATGTGCCTTTTGACACTGAGATAGGTCACTTTTCAATACAAGTTAAACATTTTTAATTCAACAACAAAGATGTTTTGTCTGGTGTGTGCAGAGCAAATGAGGCATTTTCTAGCAGTACCCAGTAGTACTGGCTATGACCAGCTAAGCAGAGGATCTGGATTAAACAAGTAAATCTTAATAGAGAAAAGCTTTATGAACTTCAGGAACAAATCTGTAAATTTAATTGGAATTATAACTACTAGAGTTGGAACAGCTTGTTTTCCTTGATAGAAGAAGGAAAGTTAAACTAATTAAAAATATTTTAGTTTAGCTGTCATTCCTGAACAGCTCCTGGAGCTTGGGGTGTGGAAATGATGTGCCTTAAGTACTTTGGATAATATGCCTAAAACAGTCTTAATTTCTCAGAATTGTGCGTTTTGTTTTATTTCTTTAATATGACTTTTCTCATGTTGGAAATAACGTCCCTAAGGTTTTGACAAGGCCAAGCTTGAGGTCATGGAAGCGTATCTTAAAGCTGTGAAGTTATTTAGACATGATGAGAGTTCTTCCAGAGAACCTGAGTATTCCCAGGTATGTCTCGTTCCTGTGTTTGATTTGCATAACTATTGCTGGTATAAGAATTTTGTCTCCTTCTGTAATTTTCACTGCTTTAAAAAAAGTTGCATTTATGAACTCAATTTTGAGAAGCAGAGTATGTTTAAAAATATAGAGGGGGTAGAGGAAAGAGGGGAAGTACAATAATGTCGATGTCAGCTAACAGATGTGAAATTCCTGTCACTCCTAAGTGATCAGGTAAGTCTTAGGGATGGTAGAAATGTTAGGAATAAAGTTAAAACACTTTCTATAAGATGAATAATAGCCTTTTACAGTGGGCAGTCTGGCAAATGGAAGCCCAGAGTTGTAATGCCTCACAACACTCAGATTTACAATGAGTGGAATGTTGGGTTGGGGTTGGCAAAGCATGATTTTTTGATTTTTCTTTCTTTTCCTTTTAGGTAGTGCAGATTAGTCTGAGTTCTATAATTCCATATGTCAGTGGCCCCAAGAGGTCCCAAGATCGAGTTGCTGTTAATAACATGAAAAGTGACTTCCAAGCCTGCTTAAATGAAAAGGTTTGTACAAGCTGCTTGTTGTTTAACATGACTTCACAGGGAAAATGCTCTTACTCTATTTTTGGTTAGGAATATGCGTAGGTTTCTAAAAATGTAAGCAATATGGGAATGAATCTTCATTTTTAGTGTTAATCATAAGGTTGAACACTGGCAGGAGTATTAGAAACATGGACACTGCAAAAATTGATTGTGTTTAGCCTTTCTGGCTTTTAACGAGGTCTGTAATATTAAATGATCAGTTGTGCTGGAGAGAGAAATCTTAGCTGGTTATGGATCACAATGATTGATGTTGGAAGGGGCTTCTGGAGGACAACTAAGTGCGAAAGAGCTGGAGGGTGTGAACTATTAATGGACTTGGTCTCCTTTTAGTTATAATCCTCTCCAATTAAAACTTTGGGTGTGCTTCTAATTCAGAAACACGTATTGTATCAAATTAGATGTGTACTTGTAAGGATTTCAGGAAACGAAAGTGCTTTTTGACTGGTATTTGTTCACAATTGTTGTTAAGTTAAAGAGATAATGAGGGAAGATTAGATTAGGGTATACATGGAGAGAGGCATGAATGGAGGCTGCTTTTGAAATCTGCTTAAGGGTTCCTAATGGGACAGCTAAATATTAGTTTAAAATGAGGGTTGACTTGCTCTTGCTGTAATGTCATACTTTCTATAGTATAATAACTGCTAATGTGTTTCCTTGTCCTCCAGTCTGGTGTTAAAGGGTTTCAGATTGCAGCTGAGAAACAGAATGACATTGTACCTGTTCAGCATGAAGGAAATGAATACAAGCTATCCCACGGCTGCATTGTCATTGCTGCAGTAATCAGCTGTACCAATAACTGTAATCCATCTGTCATGCTTGCAGCAGGTATGGTGTGACTGGTGACAGCTCACTTGATCCTAACAGTGCTCCCGTGTTCACACAGCCTTTGCCTTCACTTTTGTAGATACTCCATAATGACACAACTAAAGGTTTTAAACTGCAAACTTTTAGACTTGTTGTGTGTTCTGGAGGTTGGTTATACAATGAAAGCTACTTTTCAATAAGATAATCTCAAAATTTGTGTCATAAAGCAGTATTAATGACTGTAATTACAAAATACTTACATTTGTTAGTATTTCAGCAGGTAGCCAGTTCTAGGGCTGTTTTCAGGTGGATGTACTTGGTGACACAGGAGGTGGGTGTTAGCTTTGACTCCGTCATGGATGAGCTGTAGTTACCTGCAGGTCTGGATAGAAAATCCATGTAGCTGAACAGTCATTCTGTGCTTTAGCCACCAGTTAAGGAGTGTGTGCTGTTCCTTCACAAGCTGCATACAGTTTTCCCAGAACAGTTCATCCTCACTGACATCACTTTCTTCTTTTGAGGTTCTCTGTGGCCAAGGCAAGCTTCCTTTTTGGGGCTCTGTGGCCTGTATCAGAGTAATAAATGGATTTGCACTGTCAGCTAGAACACGAGAAAGATTTTTCTTACAGAAAAGAAAATGGGCACCTACATTATAGGAGTGGGAACAAAAGCCAGAATGGTATTGTTATGAGTTAAGAAACTTTATTCAGGCAAGCAGTTGCTTTAATAATTCAATAAATTGAAGGTCTACTCATCCTCTGGTTTTGTTTTTGGTGTTCATGCTTAATTTAACTAAGTTAGCATCATCTAGATGTTCTTTTAAGGGATACACAAAATGTAAAAAAATGTTTTTTTTTTTTATTTTTGTAGGACTCCTGGCCAAAAAAGCAGTTGAAGCTGGCCTGGTGGTTAAGCCCTACATAAGAACAAGTTTGTCACCTGGCAGCGGAATGGTGACGCATTACCTCAGTTCAAGTGGAGTATTGCCGTACCTCAGTAAGCTTGGGTGAGTTGTGACTCCTACTTTGGCTGTCGTTTGGGGAAAATAGTGCACACAGGTTTTATACAGGTTGATAAATACCATTGCAGTTCCTTTTGGGTTGGCTCGTTCGGAGCTTGCTAGACTGTCATTTTAACTACTTGCTCACTTAAAGTTGTGGTTTACCGTATTTTACTCCCACCTCACAATTTAGTATGTGTAGATTTCTACCTCATCTCAGCTCTCTTTTTTTCAGCATCTGTCTACTTAGTTGGAAGTGTCTAACAAGACAGGATTCACTTGTTTATCTGTTTTAAAAGTGGAAGCTGGATGTAGGTTTCTCAGGACAGTCTGTGTTAAGTCTTAACATTGCTGCTGTGGTGGGTTGCTTAGCATGTGTTTGGGTTCTCTGTAGCAATAACAATTAGATTGTGTTCATAATTCTCTAACAGTGCCCAGCTGTGCTCTGTGAGGGATGGTGCTGCCTTTGCTGTGCCATTACCTATGGAAGTAACATCATCTTGATGTTTTGTGTGACTTACCCTGATCAATTACAACAATGTTACCTTAAATTGTCCTGCTTGCATCAGTGAGATATAGTGTCTGCTGTTGTTGTCTTAAAAGGTCTCATAGCCAAAGGGAAAAATATCTCAGTGATTGCTAATAAGAGGAAAAAACTGTTTTGCTAACAAATTGCTTATGGTCATTTATGTGCTGCTTGATTTGTTTTTGTCCAATACAGGTTTGAGGTTGTTGGCTATGGGTGTTCCACCTGTGTAGGCAACACTGCCCCCTTGCCAGAAGCCATCAGGAATGCAATAAAACAGGTAAGGCTCTAAGCCTTGTTGGATACAAAAATATAGTTGTCACTCAGTTAAGCAATCAAAAACTACAGTAATCTGTGCAAAATTGGTTGGTTGGACTTTACATAATGGTTTTGCACATCTGCATGTCATATAAAGTACAAGATAAATCCATGGGAGGGTGCAAGGCATAGATTTTGTATCATTAAGTGAAGAGGAGGGTTTTAAAGAATAGTGCACATGAGTGAGTTTAACCAGCACAGTTTAAACAGCTGCAGCATTTTTATGCTAGGAAGCAGAAGGAAAAATATAACAAAAGGCAGGAGAGGAGTTCCCTGAAGTGACTGGAGAACACATCAGGGGGTCAAGAGGGAAAGGAGGAAGGGTAGTGAGAGAGAACAAAATGCTTTTAAACTGAAGTGTTACAATAAATATTTGAAGTGCTAAAAGCACATCTGACTTAGTCAACAAAAAAATAGTACAAGCTGTTGAAGTAATGTGAAGTCCTAGAAATTTATGGTGGTTCTGCCTTTCAGGGTGATATAATTGCCTGTGGAGTATTGTCTGGAACAAAGAACTTTGAAGGACGTCTCTGTGACTGTGTCCGGGCAAACTACCTTGCTTCCCCACCGCTAGTAGTTGCTTATGCTATTGCAGGCACTGTTAGAATAGACTTTGAAACTGAGCCTTTGGGTAAGTGTTTCCTTACATCTTCTGTTTCCATATCTAGTGTGTGTGTAGGAGAGGCTTATTCACGTGCATTTTAGCTGAAGTTAGAAAACTTATTCTAATTTAGCTCAAACCACAACATTACAACACCTGGATATCTGAAGAGAAAGCACAGTTGTATTTACTGTTGCTCATAACTAAAGCAAAGCAACAGAATTAATTTAACAGATTAATACTTTACATGTCTGGTGCCATCTCTGAAGACCTGAATATGTACGTCTTCATGTTCTGATATAAATATAAAGCCTAATATTTTATTCTTCAGAATTAGCATTCTGCTTAAAATCTTACTCAGGCACTGGCTTCGATGGCAAAAGTATTTACTTGCGGGATATTTGGCCCACCCGAAGAGAACTTCACACAGTGGAGGAAGAGTGTGTGATATCATCCATGTTTAAGGAGCTGAAAGAAAAAATGGAGGTGAGAATGGTCTTTTGTTCTAAATAACTTAGAGACTGTGTTTCTTGGCAGCTTTACAATACCTTCCAGCTGAGCATGATTGGTTTCTCAGCTGTTTCCATTGCTGTAAAGGAGGACTTAACGGAGATGGATGCTTGTATTAAATAGTGATTCTTAAGTAATGTCCAATAATGTAACTTGTAGTGTATAACAGAAATTAAAAACGAAGTCACCAGTAAGTCTTTGGTTTCAAAATGTAAAGAGATTGTAATCCAATTTCTCTGTTCATTTTTGTAGAAAGGAAACAAAAGATGGAATTTACTGGAAGCACCTGAGTCAACTCTGTTTCCTTGGGATTTAAAATCTACTTACATCAGATGCCCTTCCTTTTTTGATAAACTTGTAAGTACATTGGACCTATCCACCAGATTATATGCATTACATTTAAGTAAAGGAATAGCTATTCCAGTAAAGCTTCGATATTTAAGTAACAAATCTGATTATCACTAGCATTTTGCGGTCTTTTAAATACTAGTTTTATCTCTGGAATGAGTGGAGCCTGTACCTCAATGTGTCTTCAAATATTGCAGATATGTTTTAGGTCTCTAAGGATATTGGAAGAAAAATGTTTCCTATTTTTTTGTTGTTTTTCCCTCCTGCCCCCTTCCCTTTTAGGCCAAAGAACCGGTTTCACCACAGCCGATTGAAAATGCCCACGTCCTGCTCTATTTGGGAGATTCTGTAACCACAGACCACATATCCCCTGCTGGAAGCATCGCAAGGAGCAGTGCTGCTGCCAAGTATCTGACCAGCAAAGGGTAAGGACTTCTCATGTTGAACAGCTCCAGTTATATCTGAGGTCTGCTTCACATGCCAAATAATTGATCAGCACTGCTGCTGTCCTTTAGAGACTTGTCTGCAGAGGGTAAACGTTAGACGTGAATAAGCAAAATACTAACTCTTGCTGGTGTTTATAAGTAATCAGCTGTCTTGCAATCCCAGTAATCACCTTTCTTACAGTCTCTGTAAAGCACGTGCTCTCATAGCTGCTGTTACAGTAATGTTTGCTGCCAAAAGCATGCCAGAGCTGAAACAGTTGACTAATTTACGAATCAGGTGACTGCACTGTTAATGTGAGGTTAGTCACTTACTGCCACTGACCTCAAGGACAGACAGATGCACAGAGCAGCTTAGAAGCTTTAAATACATAGATAGGTTAGAAAAATGAAGCCCTGTTTTACACCTGGATGTGATTGGTGCTCTGAATTTACCTCCACTTCAGTGAGTGTCCTGCAGTGGCAGTAGGTGCTTCTCACCTCAGCTGAAATCCAAAAAGGACTCAGAACACGATGTGGTGCTGAGCTGTTCTGTGTCGTGCCTCCACTGACTATCTTGAGATGATCTTGTTGTGTTACACTGCAAAGGTGCTTTGTTACTACAGCATCAGTCCAGCATGGCAAATAATAGCCTGTAGTGTGGACTTTCCAGCCATTGCCTGCAGTCTGAGCGAGTGGCGTGATGAGAAGGGAAGAACTGATGGACCTTTAACTCCAGGGTTGTCGTTTAATTTATGAGGAAAGCTCTCATTTTAGTACAATGCTTGTTAATAAATATGGAGGTAGGAAACAAGCCTGTTTACTAATCCTCCTACAGCAGTCATAATTCTGTCAGTGCTCATAGCACTCATCACTTTGTAATGAAGTCATAGAAAATTACTTAACATTGCATCTTTTTTCATGAATAATCTAGCAATGACTTACATGTTTTGTTTGTGATTTCTAATAATTAAATTTGTTGGATGAATAGTTCTTTACATCTTGCAATGGAAGCTTAGAGGTGCTGCAATAGTTATAAAAATCATAGTATTGTTTTACACCAGATGATCTTTCAAATAACCAGTTCCCTCTTAAATATTCTTTTTATTGTAGACTTACACCTCGTGAATTCAACTCTTACGGGGCTCGAAGAGGTAATGATGCTGTGATGACAAGAGGTACCTTTGCAAATATCAAGCTTCTAAATAAGTTCATAGGAAAACCAGCTCCGAAAACAATTCACTTCCCATCAGGACAAACGGTAAAAATGTGTTCAATTGTGTAGCTACTCTGAAATCTTGATGTGTATTTAGAACTCAAGCAAACTCTTTCATCTTGTTATCCACAGCTAGATGTGTTTGAAGCAGCAGAGTTGTACCAGAAAGAAGGCATCCCTGTAATTATTCTAGCAGGAAAGAAGTATGGACTGGGGAGCTCCAGAGACTGGGCTGCAAAAGGGCCTTTTTTACTGGTACTACTGGTTTGTTTGGGTTTGGGATGTCTGTTTTTTCTGGAAATACCTAAAACCACATTTTTTAGTTCAGGGCATGACTGTTTATAAACTGCCCTCCACCTGGAGCATAATGCTGCATTTTAGTTTTAAAGGCTTGTCAATAATTTCTTTGCTAGAATCTTCAGAGAAGAAAATGGCTTGTCAGGATAAATCTGAATTTCCTAATGTAACTGACCATCCTTGGCTCTAGACTTTGAGATAAATTAGCCATTTATCTAGTGCTGATTTCTGTTTGGTCTCTGGGGGTATTAAGAATCTGCTGTTGGAGACTTATTTCCACAGAATACATGCTGTGTCAGCCTTTTATACATGTGGAGTAATGGAAGTAACTACATTTGGTCTGGGATTTTCTGCCCACTGATCACTGTCTTGTGTCAAACTCCAAAGCTTATTTGCTTTCATTTAGCTGTAAAGCTAAAAGCTGTTACCTGCTTGCTTGCAAAACTCATACAGAGCACCCTCTCTGCTCTTCAGTTGGAATTGATTGTGGGCATAATACGTATTTGAAGCCAGCTTTTGCATTTCACACTAACTATGATACTGAAGTTCAAAATCACTTGTATTTTTGCAGGGTGTTAAAGCTGTCCTAGCTGAAAGCTACGAGAAGGTTCATAAAAGCCAGTTGATTGGAATTGGCATAGCTCCACTTCAGTTTCTTCCTGGGGAAAATCCAAGTACTTTGGGTCTCACTGGCAGAGAGCAGTTTTCTATATTTTTCCCTCCAGAGCTGTCGCCCAGAATGACTTTGGATGTTAAGGTATCTTTGCAATATTTTTTAAATTGCTCTATTGAATGTACTGACAATTGAAAACACAAAAGTTAATCTTGATGACTGAAAGCAGGAAAAAACAAAACTTAATTCTCTTTGAAATTAATCATTTAGTCTTGCCTGAAGTTCATAGTGGCTATTGAAGCTTCCTAAAGGACAGAAACACTTTCTATGCAACGTGGAGTTCTTGATTGTTCTTCTGGGGTTTGTTTCCCCTCTTGCTGGCAGTGTATTAGAGCAGAATAGAATCTCTTGTCCAGGCTTTTGTAAAGAATGGGGTGCAGCTGTTAGGCAATGTAAAGGACCTGTGTGCCCATCATAACAGAGCTAGTGCCATCTTAGGGAAACAGTGTTTGCTGTCAGTAGGCACTTAACATCCTCCTAACTGGATCCAAACTGTGCCGTAAGTAAACCCTCGTTCTGTTCCCTGCAGTGCCTCAGGTCTGCGGTGGCAGATAAGCTGGTTGAATTTGCTTATGTTGAACAAAACTTTTGGGGTTGGAATGTTAATTGGGATTAAGCAAGGGGAAGTGAAAGTCAAACTCTTAATTGATGTCTCTGTTCTGCTTTTGTTTTGAAGACAAGCACTGGAAAAGTTTTCAGCGCGATTGCCTTGTTTGAAAACGATGTGGAGATAACTTTATACAAATATGGTGGAAGTCTAAACTTTGTGGCTCGAAGATTCTTATAGTAGCTACTGACTGTGGGTACCTTGCATAACCAGTAATTCTGAAAATGCCTTGTGTGAACCCAGGAATCCGTACTGTGGAACTGCAAACAGTCCTCGTGTGCTCAAAGTTACTTCGTCCATGGATGTAAAAGATTGTGAATCATTGTAATTGCAACAAGATCCTTCCTGATTTTAAATAATATTCTAATGGTGCTATTAAACATTGCTAAAATCAACATGTGTATTGTGGCAGAGAGCTGTAAGTATGGAGGGGACGTTTTATCAAACCATTTTGTAAATAAACTATGCGAAATCTGAAACTGATTGTGCTGAAGATTATTGTGGAAGAAGATTTTCTGCAGCCGTTTCCACTTGGTTTTTGCACCTGTAAATCCATGTACTGTTGTGTGTTGGTTTAAGGGTAGCACATGGTATGGAATGTTAAAAGCCAAACACTATTTTTTTCCATTGCATCCAGAGCTTAAAACAGACTCAGTTTTGGATTTCTTGCTCCTTAGGTTATGGGCTGAACCAGAAGCAGTCCACATGAGATCCTGTGCTATCCTGGACTGCAGATCATTACTTTATCGTGGGCTTATGTTTCATCTGGATCCAGATTTAAAACTGCTGATGCTAGGAAACAATTGTGTGCTTAGAAACGTGATTTTTTTTCATGAGGAGCACCCCTGTATTTAGAAAAATGCTCACAGTGGTTCTTGTTCAAGCAGGTTAAATGTGGCTCCCCAGCTTTTTGGCAAGCTGCTGTGTCTTCCAGTTGAAGTCTCTTATGCCTGCAACTGGTCGTTTATGACACCAGCTTTTACTGCATTGTCTGCAATATCATTAGATAAAGGACCTACTCTTGGTATTTTAACCTTTAAAAATATTTATAAACCTTTATTAGGACGGTTTAAGTTCCTTTAAGTGTGACCTTTGTCCAGTAGGTTACACTTGTCCAATGTTAAACAGCTGAAGCAGCCGGGTTGCCTTTTAATGCTTTCTGATGTGCTGTTGGCTTGCAGCTCTTCCAGACAGGCATTGGATGCCCCTGCTGCAGATCCCAGAGTACTGAAAAACCTGGGTCTTATGCCATTGCAACTTCTGTGGGTGTCATGGTCTGCACATGGGCAGTTAAACCCCTGTTCCATCTTTAATAGTGAGAGAGTGCGCAATGTCTGCGTGTGCTTCTCACTGCTTCACTGAGCAGTGAATGCTTCGAGCCTGTGCAAGTGAGTCTTCAGCTTCAGGATGCTCCTGCTGTGCTCCTGTGTCTTGAAAAGCTTCACAATGTCCCTCATGGCTTATGGAGACATTCGTTTTTAAGAACAAAACTGCCATAACTTGCTATAACTTGTTCAGGCTTTGCTTTAATATTGTTTTTCTCATGATAAGCACTGTCTTCACTCTCAGAACCTTCCCGAGGACTGTGTTAGCTTTACTACACTGCTTTCAGTTTATAACCGGGCACTGAAGTCACTGCCTTGCCAGCAAACAGATGCACCATTCGGATCCTACACAGTGCATTTCTGACATTCCTTTAGCAAAAAATTAACCCCCCCAATTTAACTGTATCATTACAAGATGTTACATTTTTGACAGATCAAATGCCAAATTGGTTTGACTTCACTGGCATAACTCTGATACACTTGTTTTACTGGACACAGTTCCCTAACGTTAGCAGCTCTGTATGATCTGTTTTGGTGTTTCACTAGTTTTGCTGTGGTTTTCTTCCAGTAAAGGTAAAAACCATTCCAGTGACTCCTGCTGTTGCTCTGGGTGCTATTCAGCTGCACGCTGAGTGAGTTTGTGCTGTGGTGCACTTCTGCTCAGTTCATCCGGCGTTACTAAGCAGATCTTATTTCATGTACAACACTAACACTGTTTTTTCTCCAGCTCAAAGGTCTGTTATGATTTAGGTGAAGAAAGTGCATGTTTGTTATTGGGGAGCAAATAGGAATTCAGTGCTGGCACCTAACGATGCCTCCTGCAGATGATGACTAAACCCACACCTTCCCGCCTGTTTCAGCTGACGCGTGCACAGGACGTGGCCTCCCATCCATTGCCTCAGGAGACAGGTGATCCGAGCCAGGCCCAGGTAAAGCAGTTCTGTGATGTTAAGTGCAATGTCAAGGGGTGTAACTGACCTGCAGGTGGTCACCAATAATAAAGCCTGTCACCTCGTGTAAGAGACACGATGGGTTTCATTGCCGCAGCGGCTGCTCTAATCCTGCTGTGCCCCTGTCCTAATGAGGGGCAGCTTTGGAGCTGTGCGTGGCACAGTTGCTGTTCAGCTGCTGCAGCAGGTGCACCCCAAACCAGCTCGGTGGGAGCTGTGGGGCTGACTCCTGCCCTGATGCTCCACGCTCGGAGGGCACTGCAGGGAGCAGCACTGCCTCTGGACCATCTGCTTCCTGCAGGGTAGGGAGCTGCAGCAGAGAGAACGCTTGCCTGGTGATCCCTGGGAACGTGCCCATCTCCTCTCCCTCGTGCAGCCACGAGCACTGAAATGCCCAGGCCAAGGGAAGCCCTTTAACTTTGGACACACTGCCAGGACACAGTGAGCTTCGGCTGGAAGCAGTGGCACTGCCTGCTGAGGGCAGGATGCGGCACGGTCAGGATTGCTGTGGTCACACACAAACCAAGGGTGTTCCCTTAGACCTCTTTAGTACCTTAATGCGTAGGAGAAGTTGTACCTTTTGCAGAGTGTCTTGGTGTTAGATGTATTTAACCTAGACCTCTCTCTCCAGTTTGATCTGGGGGAAGGACCTGTTCCAATTTTTCTAAATGTTTGCTTTCCTCGTGCCCCTTTTCGTCCCTCCCCCTCCCAAGCGACAAAGCTTTGGGGTAGTGTTGATGTTTATACATTTTACACTTGAGTATAAGGACATGAAACTGTATATGAGTCATAGTAAAGCAACTGCAACTCAATGTCTGCTGTTTAAAGCCAACACAACAGTGTAAGTTTTAAGTTCAGTAAGTATTGTATAGTTATATCTTAAGGGCAATTGATGACAATTGTGCATAAAATGTTACTGATGCTGTAAATTATTTTTAATAAAGAAAATTGTATCACAGTTCTTGTATGCTATAGTCTATTTTGAATAGAGGATGTGGAATATGCTTACAATGGTACTGTTAGTACATATAAGGGGGGGGGGATAAGAAAAAGGGCGTAATTCTGCATGTTTGAGGTTCCTGTTTGGAGCATCTTCCATGTGGGTTTCTGAGGTACATTGAGTTGGTTTAGAAAGAGGATTTGTGTTAGCTGCCCTCCAGGTACTGGTTCAGGTTATTAGAACTATGTTCTGTGCTTTTTAAATAACTTGATTGTTTTTCTTCAGGAAAATGTCTCCTTTAGTGTAGAATCTTGATCAAATCTGTATTCAAGGAAGCTGTTGACGGTTATACCACACAGAGCTTACAGCTCTGACAAGGTCTTCACCAGTGATTTGGGGGTGTTGGACACTGCCCCCCTCCCCGAAGGCTCGCTTTCAGAAGAGGCATTAGACTGCATCCAATGCAGAGATGCACAGTTTTTCTGGTCTCATCTTTCTTACAGATAACAGTGTCTGAGGCTCAGGTACAGCCTCAGTCCTGTGTGTTTCCTCCCAAAGGCACTGTGCTTCCCACTGGAATACTGGGCAGGAAGGAGAAGCATGGAAGGCTGTAGGTCTTAAGCCTTGGCATTCCTGTCTGGAAATTAAGGCAGGACTAATGAGGTGCAGAGCTGCAAAATGCATTGTAATTTTATTTACAGGGAGAATGATTTCTTTACCATTTCTTGGTAACAAGCCCAGCAAAAACACTTTCCTGTTACCAGTTCTTTTCCAGTGGGCTAAACCTTCGGTCAGCCTCAGAGATCAGGAGAGGGAACTCTGTATTTTCTAGAGTTTTTTATTCTGGAAAACCCTTGCTTGTGGGATTTCTGGAGGGCTGGCGGCAGGGGAGTGAAGTAGGTAAAGATGGTTTTTAGTTGGTCAATCACTGATACCATCTCTTCTGAAAGTGGAGGGGAAAACCCAAGGGATTTACAGTTGTTTCTGGGGGAAGTCGTTTCCCTTTTCTAAATTCCCTATTGGATTTAAAGAATGCTTTCACATTAATGTCCTTAATATCACAAATAACACTGAAATATTGGGACAGAGGATTCTTAATAACTGGCTTTAAAGTATCTTGGTTTAAATTTCAGTAAGCCTTTTCGAAGTGCTTTTCCTCATGGTGGGATATCAACTATTGCAGAAGATTACTTTCTTTCCCCCGTCTCCCTGCCCCCATTAGGAATTTCAGGACAGACTTCTACATTGTTCCTTGAAAGCCGGTACGTGTGGGCGGCTGAGGTTTGTGGTTTTTTTTAATTGAGTCTGGAATTCTGTAGGATGAGACAAGTGTTCCCAGGGTGATCTCTGGTGCAGCCTGAGGGACATCCTGAGAATGATGACCCAGGTTTGTCACAAGTCAAAGATTCTCTGGCACAACAGTTGGAGGCGTCTTTGATCATGCGTGCCAAGAAAAGGATTTGAACAGAACACTCGGATAGAATCATGGACTGACCTCAGGGGCAAAGGACGCGCAAGGATCATCGAGTCCAGCTCCTGTCCCTTCACAGGACAACCCCGACATTCACACCGTGTGTCTGAGGGCTTGGCCAAAGGCTTCTGGAATATTGTCAGGCTGTGACTGCTTCCATGGGCAGCTGTTCCAGTGCTCCACCACCCTCTGGGTGAAGAACCTTTCCCCACGTCCAACCTCACCCTCCCCTGGCCCAGCTCCCTGCCACTCCCTCAATTCCTGTCATTGGTCGCCAGAGGGAAGAGCCCAGCTCCTGCTCCTCCTCCTCCTCTCGTGAGGAAGCAGCGAATGGCTCTGAGGTGCCCCCTCCGTCTCCTCCAGGCTGAACAGACCCCGTGACTTCAGCCCCTCCCCGCACCGTTTCTCCTCCAGACTATTCTCCAGCCTTGGGCCATCCTCTGGACGCTCTCCAGCACTTTGATGTCCTTTTTACCCTGCGGTGGCTGCACCCGCACACACCGCTCGAGGTGCGGGCGCAGCGCGGAGCGGGACGGTCCCAAGCGATGCCGTGCCGCATCCCCCCGGGACAGCCGAGGGCACCGCCGGCTCACGGTCACCTCGCCGTGGCCAATGCTGCCCCTCTCCGCCGGGAAGCGGCTCCGATCCCCGCCCTTCCCTGCCGTGCACTCGCGGAGCCCCAAACGCGGGCGGAGCGCGGGGCGGCGCCTGCCCCGTGCGGGAGCGGGGCCGGGGCGAAGGGCGCTGCGGGCGGGGCGGCTCCCGCAGTGCAAGGGTCGCGGGTTCGGGCTGCGGGTTGGTGTCTGCCCGAGCGCTGGGATCCGCTGAAACGCTTCGTGTCTTTTGCAGAGGTGAATTCTGAACTCCTCGCGCGGGGACTCGGCACCTCGGACCCTTGGGATATCATTCCTGGCAATCGCCTACCAGGTCAGGCTGCGGGCGGAAACCAGCTAATTAAAATGTTCTCGTTAAGCTTTTCCTGCCGCCCTGTTCTGAGCAGCCTGGGGGCATCTCTTCCTCGCGGGGGGCTGCTGACTGAGCAGCTGACAGCGGTACAAGGAGCGGCTGCTACTGCAGAAAGTGCAATATTTTGACTTCAGTAGAGTCGTTTTTCTGTGGAATTGGTTTTGTGACTCGCCCGTTCGGCGCTATCCAAGTGGCAGTGTTTTTGAGAGTCAGACAGACACAGACCGTTCCTCTGACACTGCGGTTTGTTAAATAGTGCTGTTCCCAGACAACACTTCTTTCCTTATCCAAGAATGCAAGGTCAGACAGAGCTGGCTTCAAAGCTCTAATGAGCTGAGATTTGCCTGTCGTGAAGTTCATAATAAAGTGAAGGTTAGTCCTTGGAAAGCAGTGGAATATGCATGAGAATGCTGGGAGGATTTATACACATGCACTGAAGTGGGAAATACATTCTGTAGCCACCTCTTGTCTCATGGCGCATGATTGATAGAAATCATTCCCTCACATTCCCAGCGCTGAAATAAAGGATGCTGCTTTCTAAAACTCCAAAAGGAGTCTTAGAGAGTTTATTTGCCAGCATTTTCGGTATCAACAGGAACCGTGACCAGCTTGGTGGGGCTCCTCTGCTTGTTTATTAAACACAGGAAACCCCTCTCCAGTCTCAGCACGAATTGCATTGCAGTAATTATTGCTTCTGATGTCTGAATGCAGATATGATCACCCCGCTTCTCTCTCTCTCCCAGCGACACGATGTCTTCTGGCGATGGCTGCCAGCCCCAGGCACTGACCAAGCCAGCATTTGGTGAAACGGAAGTGGCTGAACTGGTCGACAGGGTGTTTGGGTTAAAGGTGTCCTGGATCCGGCCGCTCCCCAGCTACGACGATCAGAATTTCCACGTGCGTGTCTCCAGAAACAAAGGTGCAGCTGAAGGTGCTGATGAATATGTCCTCAAAATCACCAATTCGGAAGACAGCCAGGAGCCTGACCTCATTGAAGTGCAGACCCAGGCCATGCTGTTCCTCAACGCTGAAGGCTTTCCTTCAGCTACCCCTTATCTTACAAAGGATGGGAACATCATGTCTCTGGAGTCCAGAGGTGAGCAGTCACGAGCACCTCTACTGCTGGGCTGTCACCCTGAGCTCGGCCGTGCCGTGCTGCGTGTTGTGGCGTGTTTGTGCTCAAGTGCAGCTCCAGGCTTGTTTTTAAGCATTAGGGGATCTGTGTCACGTGGCTGTGTGTCCAACCATCACAGACCAAATGTAAAATACCAGAAGCAAAGCAAGTCAGAGAGGTTAACTATGGAAATGCTTAGAAAATAACTTCATTTTAATGAATTTGAGAAAACATCAAACTGACCTGTCCATGCACAAGGAAGGGGGAAAAAAAGCCTTGTTGACTAAATGGTGTTACATATTCTTTGCCTTCAGAATGGTGTAAAAGGCAGTTCTAGCCCATCTGTGGTGCCCCAACAAATGCCTTTCAGAGCTTTTGGAAGTAAGGTTGAGTTGACATTTTGCTTTTATTTTCACTGTGACTTCCATACAAGAGCTGGGATTCCTGAGATGTCCTGTTCTGCTGCCAAACCGTGTAAGTGGATCTGTGCTGGGAAGATTGCAGTGGTTGCTTGGCAGATGGCATTCTTCTCCCAGTGAGGTGCTTTATACAGCATTAGGGATCCTGGGCCCTGGAGGGAACTCTCTGGGTGTAGAGTCAACTCCAAGCGAAAGGCTGGGAGCTCCAGCATAGATTGCAAGTGTGTTAAGGTCTGCGCATCATCGCAGGACGTTCTGTGCGTGAAGTCTGTTCTGTCGGCTGCAGCTGATGAGTTCTACGCTGGGCTAAACCTCTGTTGCCTCTTGCTTTAACTGGCACATAAGAGCACATAGTGGAGTGAGTGACTGTGTCTCTCTCTGCTTGTTAGGCACTGGGCCCGGCAGCACGAAGTACATGGTCAGGCTGCTGACTTTCCTGCCAGGTACGCCTGTAGCAAGGATTGCCACAAGTGCTCACATTGTCTACGAGATCGGAAAGCTCGCGGCCAGGCTGGACAAAGCTCTCGCAGAGGTGAGTTTGCCTTGCTCTGGCCTCACAAACTTCTTTCTCAATTAATTTATCCTCTCTGTTTCTTCTTGTGCTTGCCCTCTGCTTCCCTGATCTGTGGGATTCCAGGTGGTGAAGGCAGATGTCAGTTTAACTCATTTTCAGGCGCCAGCCTCCACTCTGGCTGTGGCTGAAGTGTTTCCCCAAGGAACAGGACCAGGTGGTGCTTGTGACGTGGTGTCGGTGACCCTCTTGCAATGCATTTTTGTGCCATGAACAGTGAGAGGAGGACTTTTTTTGACTTGGAGAAACACTCACCTGTTTGTTGTTTCAAACGTGGCAAATACTTAGAGTGAACCCTAGGGTGCTCAAATTAGAAGCGTGCAAAGCTTCTTTTTAAGCATTTTTGAATAGTGCACATCAGGCATGGCTGGCTGATCTGTTATTTTGAATTCATTTTGACTTGCTGTCTTTCTCCTGGTCATTAGAACTGTGACCATTTAACACTGGTAGCAGTTGTTCCTTCTCTGCAGTGTGAGCTGTGCTCACGAACAGAGATTTGTGACTCTTCTGTCATTTGCACTGCTTCCATCAAATAATCTTAATGCAAAGTAAGTTCTTTACTTTGTAATTATATAGAATAATAAAGCTGATAAATCAGCCAGTAATTAAGTTGGATACATAAAAGAGCTCTTGCATTGTTTTACTGCCTTTCACTAACCTTTCATTCTCATGTTCTGGCTACTGGCTTCAGACTGTCAGTAGCAATTTTAAATTATTGACATGGTGAATGTTTTAGATAATCTTTTACCTAAAGAATCAGGGAAAAAAACATTCAGGTTGTACGTAGATATCAAGTTACTCGCCTTAATCATGCTTCAGGTTATTCCTTTACTTGTTGATATAAAGCAATAGTCAAAGTCATGGTGCTTTCCAGTGAGTCTCGTTAGGAACCTGGTAAAGTTATCAGGGGTTTCAGATCAAACCCTTAAATCATAAACCAGGATTTTTACTTCTGGCCTGTTTTATCTTGTGCTTTTTCCAAAGAAATTCCATCACCCACTGGTAAAAAGCCTGCACCGAGGTCAGTTCATTTGGAACCTGGCAAATGTTCCTCTTCTAGATCGGTACATTTATGCCTTGGGCCAGAACAAATATCGTGCTGTCGTGGAACAAGTTATTGAGCAGTTTAAAGGGAAAGTGACACCCAAGCTCAGCAGTTACCGAGCCTGTGAGTATTTTATTCTTATTCTAGTTATGTGGAACTGAGTCACTGAAATTTCTTACAGGGGTTGGAGTCTGTGGAGAAGGCAAAAAAAAAAAAGGAAAATTTTATATCTCCTTTATGCCATGTGCAAGTTTTGTGCTGAATGACCACAGTGCAGAATCAGCCAGGAGGAATGTGCTGGGCAGAGCTGGATGCAGTTCTTGATCTGCCTGATGAGTTTGCTTCTAGTTAATGTGATGACTTCTGCGCTGTCCCATCAGCGTAATGAGAACGGATGGAGCGCACCACGTCCTTCCCTAAAGACCCAAACAACTATTTATTCATATTTCTGGCATTCAGCTCTCATTGACATTGATGAGAATTTGACAGTTTGATAATTGGAGAACTCTGCTATTCTGTGTTTGGAAAACACGCAGCAGTGTGGTAGAGCCAGAGCAGAGCAAGGCCTCGTAGCGCTCCCTTCACCAGTTGCTCCCTGCTGCGCTGTTGGTGGAGAGGAGGTTCCCATGAAGCTGCAAGGCAGCACGTGATGTTGAGAGGGGGTAGAACAGTTTTGTTGCTGAGTGTTAGTGTCAACTTTTCAAAGCTGTTTCACTGAGAAATGGGAAAAAAAATGAGATTATGCTGTTTGATAGTGATTCAATGCTCTTTCTACGTCTTCTGTCCTCAGGTATCAATCACGGAGATCTTAATGACCACAACATTCTAGTGGAGTCCAGTTCCGATTCCCTGGAGCATCCTCAGTACAGAGTGTCCGGCATCCTGGACTTCAGCGACATGAGTTACGGATATTATGTATTTGAAGCAGCAATAGCCATCATGTACATGATGGTGGAGAGCGCGGATCCTCTGCGCGTCGGTGGGCACCTCCTGGCGGGCTTTGAGAGCGTCGTGCCGCTCACCGCCGAAGAGAGGGCGGCCCTCTTCCTCCTGGTGAGCGGGAGATTCGCGCAGTCCCTCGTCATCGCGGCCCACACGGCCCTGCGGTACCCGGAGAACACCGACTATCTCATGATCACGGCCAAAACCGGATGGAAACACTTGATGGCCATGTTTGAGGTGGGCCAGGCTGCTGTGGAGGAGATGTGGTTCGAGACTGCCCGCGCGTACGCGGGCCCCGCGCCGGCCGGGCAGAGTGGTGGCTGCTGGTGATACCGAAAATGCTGGCAAATAAACTCTATAAGACTTGATTTGGAGTTTTAGAAAGCAGCGTCCTCTCCTTCAGGACTTTGGGCACGGGGCAGTGATTTCCATCAAGCCTGTATAATGAGACAAGAGCAGGGGACAGAATATACGTCCCACTTACAAGCATGTGTCTGAATTCTCCCAGCAATCTTGTGCATGTTCTACTACTTTCCACGGACTAATCTTAATATTATTAAGAATTTCACAACAAGCAAGTCTCTGCTAATTAGAGGTGGCAGAGTAGCAGCGACTACTGCAGAGCAAGGCTAGATCTGTGGGGGTCACACAGGGGGGTGGGCTCTTATCACCCCACGTTAATTGGCCCCATATGGGTCTCAGTTGACCACACCACTCCCATGCCCCTAAAATCATCTCTCTGAATCCCACCAGGGAAGGTAAAGCAGGGCTGATGCCGAACCCCCTTGGCACCAGGAGGGGACACAGGTGGAGCAAGAGGTCCACCCTGATCCCACTGGAGGTAAAAAGCCACCGTCTGAGAGACAGCATCCCCAACCTGCTCCTCTTCTGCTTTAATTAAAACCACCCTCCTGGACAGGAGGGCTCCCCAGGAGAGGCTTTTACAATGAGCTGCCCTCCACACCAAAGAGATTTTGGAGGTGGTGTGGGGGGAGAAGCCCTCCGACAACCAGTGCTAGGGGCAGGGGTGGAGGCAGGATTCTAATTCGCTTTGGTGCTTCCAAAGCAGTTTGGTCGCCTTTCTCTGGGCTTTGGAACATGAACGCCCTCGCGTGGCATCTGTCTCATCAGCTCCACCAGTGCCTTTCGCCGCTCAGCACCAACGGGCAAGGGGTTTTCCCCCCTGTTTGGAGTTTTTTCAGGGAGGCACATGTGGGGAGGGGGGTCTATAGGGGACCAACCCCCTGCAGCTCTGGGAGCTGCAGAACCAACCAGTCGTGGTTCCCTTCGAGGAGGTTTCCCCTTGAAAGTGAGTTCTCCAGGGTCAAATGAGCTGGGATCTTTCACACCAGCTTCCCTCTGATGTTCCCAGCCCCTGCCTGTGGATTCTCCACTGTCTAGTACCTCCAAGGCAGCAACCCTTCCCTTTCTGTCTCCACCAGAATCCCTTGGAGGTATCAAATCCAGTGCCCAACAGGGGCTCAATCAGCCAGGGGATGCAGAGAAGAGGCAGATTGACAGGGCAGGCGATCACCCATGCTTTGCACCCTTCAGCAAAGCAATATCGCCCAGAAATTTCATTCTCCACTCCTCCTTGGCCACAACACGCTGTTGTGGGTTTGGTTTTTTTTTCCCTTTCTATTATTTTCCCTTTTTCTGCTGATTCCCAGCAGCTGAAGGGCCTCCTCTCCCTGTGCAAGACAAAGAGGTGGCCATATCCATGCTTCTCTTCCAGCCAGGGGATCACCCACCCTTAAGCCAAGACCTGCCGGGGGAAAAACTCGTCCAGAACTTTGCAGCAAGCTGTGCCCAGAGGGCTCCCCTCTGGATCTCCTACACGGTCCAGCATCAGCCACCATCACCTGCATGGCCCTTCCAGCCTTCCCTGGGGATGTTTATGGTCTTGGGTCTTCAGGGATGGAACTTCAGAGAGGAGAAAAAGTCACCAACAGCAACTCTGAGCATTCATGGGTGTGCATTTGTTGTGGTATTTCCCTCTTCCTAGGTCTGATGGGCTGGGAAAAGCTGTGACTGGGCATAATTCTCCACCAAGCTGGGTTCATGCTTGGTCTTTCCATCCCGGAGCTGAGACCCAACTGCCCCATGCTGCTCCCTAACACCAGAGAGAGGGGACTCCTGGAACCAGTGGTGCGAGGAAGGGTCATTCTGGACTTACAGTTACTGTCAAATCCACTCAAAATTCCCACCTGCTGATGGAAATGCCCAGAGAGAAAAACCTGAGTCTCACCATCCTTCTCCTCAGCCTCTGGTCCTCATGGCTGTGTTACCCCCAGGTGGGGGTCTGTGCACAGTGGGGCTATGTTGCAACCCCAGCAGCTTTGGGTGTGCAACCAGGTGCTGGTGTGTGCACACACATATGCTTGCACTCCTGTCTGTGCCTGCATGCGTGCCTGGGTATGTTGATGCATGTGCAAGCCCGGGGTGGGTTTGGGCTTGCATCTGTGGGTGCATTTCTGCTGCAAACAGATGCATAAGCTGGTTTCATTTCCTCCCAGAACGACTCTGCTCGAGTGCTGTGCAGGGATGAGTGCATTCCCCACCTCCTCAGTGCTGAACGAACCTGCCCTGCCCCAGGGGAAGCTCAGGGCCGTGAAGGCCCTGGGGTATCCAGCTCCAGCACCAGGTCTCAGGCTCCTTCCCATGCACTGTAGGATCAAGGGTCTGCTCCCTAAAAACAAGCCAGGCTTTTCAACCCGATCCTTTGGCCACTGGAATCTCTTCCTCTCTGTCTCATTACCTTCCACGTCCCCTGGGGTTTCTCACCCCCTTTGCAGTCAGCTCCATCACTTCTTTCTGGTCCCTTCACCCCAAGGAGAGCATCCTCCCCTCCCAGCCATGCAGGGCTGGCACAGGGCTTTTTTTTGGAGCCCTCCAAGTTCTTTATTCAGCAGGAGAGGGGTGGAGGTGGGTGGGAAGGGTTCCAGCTTGCCCCCACCTCGATGTCCTTGGGGTATCCCACTCAATGTATGGAAGTCAGCTGCTGTCTCTTCCCACACAACGGCATTCCTCAGAACCTCCCTGGGCCAGCAGAGCTGCTGGCTCTGCTCCACCCCGTCATCCCACCCTCGACCCCTGCTGGTTTTTGGTGACTCATGTCTCAACTGGGGGGTGCTGAAGGATGGGGTAGCCAAAAATTGGAGGCAGGATGGTGTCCAGGTTTCCTATTTTGCCGTACATGGCTGCAGCAGCACCAGGGCAGGAAGTGACAACGGTGTCGGCAAGGCACCATTGCACTTTGGTGTTCCTGTGGCCCACGGCCAGCGTGGCCTCTTGGCAGTAATCTCTGGTCACTGCTCTAGTCCAGCACCCACAACCCTGCGCTCTTCCTCAGGGATGGATGTGCTGAGGACTGAGCTGATACCTGGCCATCCCGAGAGACCCGTGTGATGTGGGATAAGGAAACCTGTCAGGATACCCAATCCTGTTTCCTCTTTCCCATTCCTCTCCTCACGCCGTTTGCTTGATGGAGCAGATCCCTGTTATTGTCATGATCATCGTTATTGCTATTGTTGTTGCTGTTATTGGGATATTACAGAATCCTAGAGTGGTTTGGGTTGGAAAGGACTTTAAAGATCATGTAGACATCATATTATTTCACATTGTATTATATTATGTTATAAGCCCTGAGGAGAAGGACCTGGTGGTCCTGGCAGATGGAGAAGCTCAACATGAGCCGGCAATGTGTGCTCAGAGCCCAGAAACCAGCCATGTCCTGGGCTACATCCAAAGCAGTGGCACCAGAAGGGTGAGGGAGGGCATTTCTGCCCCTCTACTCTGATGAGACCTCACCTGAAGCCCCACATTGAGTTCTAAAGTCCTCAGCACAAGAAGGACATGAAGCTGTTGGAGTGAGTCCAGAAGAGCCCATGGAGATGATCCAAGGGCTGGAGCACCTCCTGTACGAGGTCAGGCTGAGAGAGTTGGGGTTGTTTAGCCTGGAGAAGAGAAGGCTCTGGGGAGACCTTGGAGCAGCCTCCCGGTACTGAAAGAGGGCTTATAAGAAAGATGGGCAAAACCTTGCCAATCCTGATCCTAATGTGGGTCCTGGTCCTGGTCTCACTGCCAGTCCTGGTGTGGGTGTCAGCGCCCGCGTGGATCCCAGTGCTGGCGCTGGTGTGGTTCTGGGTCCCGGTCCCGGTGTAGGTCCCAGTCTCAGTGCTGTTGCCGATCCTGTTCCCGGTGCCGGTGCGTGTCCCAGTGCCGATCCCAGTGCTGATGCAGGTGCGTGTCCAGCTCCCAATACCACTCCCGTTCCCCGGCAGGTGGCAGCCCCGCTCCCGCACGCCCCGGCTCCCGGCTCCCGTTTCCGTTCCCACTCCCCGGCAGGTGTCGGCCCCTCTCCCGTTCCCTCTCCTGCTCCCGTTCCCTCTCCCGTTCCCTGGCAAACGGCAGCCCCGCTCGCTACCTCTCTCTCCCGTTCCCGTTCCCTGTCCCATTCCTGATCCCAGTGCGAGTACCCCGGCGGGCAGCAGCCCCGCTCGGTGCTGTCCCGGTCCCGGTCCCGGTCCCCGGCGGGCAGCAGCCCCGCTCGGTGCTGTCCCGGTCCCCCGGCAGGTGGCAGACCCGCTCGGTGCTGTCCCGGTCCCGGTCCCGGTCCCCCGGCGGGCAGCAGCCCCGCTCGGTGCTGTCCCGGTCCCGGTCCCCCGGCGGGCAGCAGCCCCGCTCGGTGCTGTCCCGGTCCCCCGGCAGGTGGCAGCCCCGCTCGGTGCTGTCCCGGTCCCCGTGCGGGTCCCCGGCGGGCAGCAGCCCCGCTCGGTGCTGTCCCGGTCCCGGTCCCGGTGCGGGTCCCCGGCGGGCAGCAGCCCCGCTCGGTGCTGTCCCGGTCCCCCGGCGGGCAGCAGCCCCGCTCGGTGCTGTCCCGGTCCCGGTCCCCCGGCGGGCAGCAGCCCCGCTCGGTGCTGTCCCGGTCCCGGTCCCGGTCCCCCGGCGGGCAGCAGCCCCGCTCGGTGCTGTCCCGGTCCCGGTCCCCGGCGGGCAGCAGCCCCGCTCGGTGCTGTCCCGGTCCCCCGGCGGGCAGCAGCCCCGCTCGGTGCTGTCCCGGTCCCGGTCCCGGTGCGGGTCCCCGGCGGGCAGCAGCCCCGCTCGGTGCTGTCCCGGTCCCGGTCCCCCGGCGGGCAGCAGCCCCGCTCGGTGCTGTCCCGGTCCCGGTCCCGGTCCCCGTGCGGGTCCCCGGCGGGCAGCAGCCCCGCTCGGTGCTGTCCCGGTCCCCCGGCGGGCAGCAGCCCCGCTCGGTGCTGTCCCGGTCCCGGTCCCGGTGCGGGTCCCCGGCGGGCAGCAGCCCCGCTCGGTGCTGTCCCGGTCCCGGTCCCCCGGCGGGCAGCAGCCCCGCTCGGTGCTGTCCCGGTCCCCCGGCAGGTGGCAGCCCCGCTCCCCGGCCCCGCGCACGCGCATTGTCCGCTTTCCCCGGTTCCGGCCGCCGCTTCCTCCCCGCAGGCCCCGGGGTGCCCCGAGCCCCCCCACGGTGGGCGCCGAGCCCCCCCCCGGACCCCCCTACCCCACCCCCCCGGACCCCCCGCTCCGCGCCCCCCGCACCCCCAACCCCCCCCGGCCCGGGCGGTGGCGGCTCCGGCGGCTCCGGTTCCTCCGCCCCTTCCGCCCTCCCCCCCCCTCCCCGCGCCCCCCCGGTCCCGGAGCCCCCGGCAGCGCCGCATGGAGCAGCGGGCGGCGGGCTGAGCCCCCGCGCGGAGGTGAGCGAGTGCGGGGGGCACCGGGGCATCCGCACCCCCCGGCCCCTGTGCGGAGCGCTCGGAGCGCAGACAATGGGGCCCGCGGGGGGGATACAGGAGGGGATGCTGGGGGATGGGGGGGATGCTGGGAGGATAGAGGAGAGGGTGCTGGGGGGATGCAGGGAGGGGATTCGGGGGGGGGGGATGCTGGGAGGATGCAGGGGGAGTTGCGGGAGGGGATGCTGGGGGCTGCAGGAGGAGGTGCTTGGGGGACGCAGGAGCCGGGGGGATGCTGGAGTATGTGGGGGATGCAGGAGAGGATGTGGGGGGAAGATGCTGGGTGAGGATGTTGGGGGTATACAGGGAGGATACAGGAGAGGGATACAAGGAGGGGATGCTGGGGGAGGGGATGCAGGAGGAGATGCTGGGGGGATATGGGGAGTTGCAGTGGGGGATGCTGGGGGCATATGGGGAGTTTCGAGGGAGATGCTGGGAGCCTACAGGATGGGGTAGAGGAGGAGATGTGGAGGGAGTGCAGCAACCTCCATACTACCCGTGGGTACCCCAATCCCGGGCTGCTCTGCCACCACTCAGTCCTCATCACTAGGGACCGGGGGGGGGGGGGGGGCAGGCCCCCATCCGGGGGGGCAGGCCCCCATCCTTCAGCCCCATCCCCAGGGACTGGGAGGGGACGCATCCTTGAACCCCCATCCACAGGGACCCGGACAGGGGGTGCATTCTTCACCCCCCCATCCCCAGAAACCCAGGGGAGGGTGTGTGTGCATCCTTAAGCCCCCATCCCAGGGTGAGGGCGCATCTTTGAGCTCCTGTCCCCAGGGACCCACGTCTGGAGGGTTGGGGGGAGGGAGACCTCAGCACAGGGCAGCGGGGGGGAGGGTGATCCTACAGTCCCTGTCCCCAGGGACCCCAGCCGGGGGGGGGGGGGGGGGGGGGGGGGGGCCTGCAGTCTTCATTCCCAGGGACCTGAGGTGGGAGGGGCTGCATCCTTCACTCCCCATCGTCAGGGACCCTGGGAGTGGGGGTTGCATCCATGGACCTCAGCCTGACTTGGGGGGACTGCATCCTTCCAGCTCCTCCAGACCCCCAGCATCATCCCCTTCCCCAGGGTTGGGGGGACCACCTTTTCATCCCCATCCTTCCTTTCCATCCCCACCCCATCCAAAGGCCAGGGCTGGTTTGGGACCAGGAGGCCGAGCCCTTGAGCTGCTGGCGGGGTTTTTGAGCGCGGTTGGGGCGGAAGGAGGGAGCTGGGTCCAGGCATCGGAAGGGGCTGGCAGTGATGTTTTCCTCTTTATTTATTTTTTTTTTTGGTCAATAAGGCGGTGACGGGTTATTTATAGCAGCGGCTGTTGCTCCGGCGGTTGATCGAGAGCGAAAGGGGCCGTGCCATCGTGTGGAAAACAAAGTAAAAGAGCTAATTAAAATCTAAGGTGCAAAGGCTGGGGAGCGTGAGGAGGGGGATGACAAGAGGGATCTCGCCCCGTGGACCTCCACAGTGAGATTTATTCTCACTGGGTCCATGCTGGAGGCCATCCTGATCCTGGCACAGTAGCGAGATGTGTGGAAGGATGTGGGAGCATCCCTGAGGGAAGGAGGTCCCCATCCTCCCGTCCCTCCTCGAGCACCAATGGGGTGGGGTGATGATGAAGCAAAGCTTCGTGGTGGGGAGCAGTAGCGGGATGAGCCCCTTGGGATGTGATTCCCATGGCATTCGGGGTGCAATTCACCCCACAACTGCTGCATTCCCTCCATCCCTTTTGTTTTGGTGTGTGTACTGGCAAAAACACCTTTCAGCCACAACCAGCATGACCCAAGCCTGCACCAGGATGGCTTCACTAACAGCCACCCTTCTCTGCACCACATCCCCATCCCTGGGGACACCCTGCCACCCTCTGGGATGTGGGAAGGGGATGCTGGGGCAGTTTGTGGGGTAACAAGGGACAAAATAGCCCTGAATGGGTTCAGAGGAGGCCACAAAGATGATGCGAGGGCTGGAACACCTCCCATACAGGGACAGGCTGAGAGAGTTGGTGATGTTCAGATTGGAGAAAGAGAAGGCTGTGGGGAGACCTTAGAGCAGCCTCCCAGGACTGAAAGGGATGCAGGAAAGCTGTGGAGGGGCTCTTGATTAGGGAGTGCAGGGATAGGATGAGAGGTTTTCAGCTGAAAAGGGAAGATTGAGATGAGATCTTAGGAAGGAATGTTCCTCTGAGGGTGGGGAGGCCCTGGCAGAGGTTGCCCAGAGAAATGGTGGCTGCCCCATCCCTGGAGGTGTTCAAGGCCAGGCTGATTGGGGCTTTGAGCTCCCTGATCCAGTGGGAGGTATTCTTGCCCATAGCAGGGAAGATGGAACTGGATGGGTTTTGAGGTTCCTTCCAATCCAAACCATTCTATGACTGGGTGCTCATGGGCAAGAGGAGGCCCAGGAAAACCCTGTCTGCACTGAGGAGACCAGGAGCAGCATCTCTCCGGGCTTACAGCTACTCCCCAAGGCTCCTTCTGTGCTCTGAAAAGCAATATTTTCTTCTTTTAAAAACAAAAAAGAGAAGCAAAACCCCCAAAATAAATAGGAAGCCCCCACCTTCGCCCTGGCAGCCAAGGCTGGGTCAGGGGAGCAGCAGCGAAACCCTCGCTCGCTGATGAGATCAAGGAGGAACGGTTTGCTTTCGATTAGAGCAATCGTAGGTGTTACCTGTAATAGCGGGCGATAAGATCTGTTGGAGAGAACGAGGATGTTGTCTGTTTTAGGGCTGGTTGTTATCTGAAGTTTAAAGAAACTCAGGTTTTTGAGCACTGGCTGAGGGTGGGATGGATGAGCGGAGTGGGTGGTGTTCACACGCCTGTTTCCAACAGGATTGAAGCTTTCGGACCATATACAACTAAACTTTATTTATAATAGAGCCATCCTTAGCTGGTGCCAAACAGGGTCTGCTCCCCATTTCCCTCGGGCTAATTGAGTTTGAAATGGAAATGCAACATCTTTCTCCCCCAGCCCATCCCATGGGGTCCCAAATCCCGTTTGGGTGCCATCCCAGCCTTCCTACGGGTTTGACACAGCATGATTTTGGCAGGAAAAGGAAATACTGGTGGTCAACAAGAAGAAAGATTTCCCTCGGCTTGTTTCCCTGATGCCCTTTGGATTATCAGGGTGGTAAAGGTACTGGCTATACCTGCCCTACCCGGTGTGCAGCCATCAAGCCAGGCTTCCTGGAGGGAAATCCAGGAGCAGGGCTGGGAAGGAGGTGGTGGGGACCTTCTCGAGGTGTAGTGTTGGGCTGAGCTCACTCACCACGGTGCCTGGGCAGAGTGGCTCAAGGGATGCAGAGGATGGGATTTCATTGGGATGCTCAAGGGATGCAGAGGATGGGATTTCATTGGGATGCTCAAGGGATGCAGGGGATGGGATCTCATTGCGATGCTGAAGCGATGCAGAGGATGGGATTTCATTGCGATGCTCAAGTGATGCAGAGGATGGGATTTTATTGTGATGCTCAAGTGATGCAGAGGATGGGATCTCATTGGGATGCTCAAGGGATGCAGAGGATGGGATCTCATTGCAATGCTCAAGGGATGCAGAGGATGGGATCTCATTGGGATGCTCAAGGGATACAGAGGATGGTATCTCAGAGGGATACTGGAGTGATGCAGAGGATGGGTAAGACATGGATGCAGTTTTCAGTAGAAAAAAGGCCAGTGGGTTCTCCTGTGTGACCCCAGCTGCTTCCCCAAGCCCCTTTTGAGGGTTTGGAGTTTCTAAGAAACCCTGCTAGAAAAGTAGCCAAGCCTGGTGCTTGGCTCTGCTGAACTGGTTGGGCTGCACCCTGGCTGTTTTTTAATTGGTTTTTATCTTTTTTAAGCTGACTTCTGCTACTTCACGTGCTCCTTGGGGAAGCACTCCTGCTGTAGGAGAGAAGGGGTGATGCCTTTATTTTCCTGGCAGGGAAGGCAGGGGGTGCTTCCTTTAGGCTCTGGGTCAGTGCTAGCATCCTTCTCCCACCTTGGCATCACCGCATCCTTCTCCCACCCCAGCATCCCATAGAGATGAGCCCTGCTGGTGGAAGCAAACGTGGGCACGCAGTTGGGGCCGGCCTGGGTGATGGCGGGTGACGCGCTTGGCAGGAACCGCTGGCTGTCACATGAGGCCACCGCAGGCAGCGGCGCGTGCAGGGTGCTGGTTGGCAGCAGCTCGGTGCTCTCAGGGGTGTGTGGTTTCCTCCTCTTCAGAAAGCCTCGGCTTGGAGGCAGAAATTAGGTAACAATTATCCCAAGCACAAATCCTGGCTGGGCGGAGAATGGATTGGGAGAAAGACTTGGGGTGCTGGGGATGAGAAGCTCAACATGAGCCAGCAATGTGCGCTCACAGCCCAGAAACCAACCGTGTCCTGGGCTGCATCCAAAGCAGTGGCACCAGCAGGGCCAGGGAGGGGATTCTGCCCCTCTGCTCTGCTCTGGTGAGACCCCACCTGGAGCCCTATGTCTGGAGTCCTCAGCACAGGAAGGACATGGAGCTGTTAGAGTGAGTCCAGAGGAGACCACACAGATGATCTGAAGGCTGGAGCAGCTCCTGTAAGAGGACAGGCTGAGAGAGCTGGGATTGTTCAGCCCCAGGAAGACCTTAGAGCAGCCTCCCAGGATTGAAAGGGGCTCCAGGAAAGCTGTAGAGGGGCTCTTGATCACGGAGTGCGGGGATGGACAAGGGGACGAGGTTTTCAGCTGAAAGAGGGGAGATTGAGATGAGATCTTTGGAAGCAATGTTTTCCTGTGAGGGTGGGGCGGCCCTGGCAGAGGTTGCCTAGAGAAGTCGTAGCTGCCCCATCCCTGGAGGTGTTCAAGACCAGGCAGGATGGGGCTTTGAGCACCTTGATCCAGTGGGAGGTGTCCCTGCCCAGGGCAGGGGGTTGGAACTGGATGAACTTTAAGGTCCCTTCCAACCCAAACCATTCCATGATTCTATGACTGCAAATCAGGCTGTTGCTTGAATTCACTCTCGGAGGAAAGAAGGGCTGCACTGAAATAGGGACGGGGGCTTGGGAAGAGGCTGTGCCAGTGCCATTATCCACCTCCCCCTCTACACCTGATAACAAATTTCTCAGACTATATTTATAACAATGCCACCATCCAAGGCCACGAGACTCCACAGTCCGGGAAGGTAAAAATGCTGGAAGCGCGTTCCTCTTGGCGGGATTTGCTGGGACAGTTTCCTCTTTACAAGAGGGGGAAAAAAATGCTGTTTATAAAGGCTCGAAAGCCTGAAGGCAGGCTATAAATTTTGTATCCTCTCTGCATCTATAAAATGTAAATTCTGGTGGTGTTCATGAGCTGAAAGCCCAAACAAGTGGCCTGGGGGACTGGAAAGATCCCGCTCTCATGCAGGCTGGAAAATGGCTTTTCCAGCCTCCGGGTGGACTGTGGTCTGGGGATGGACCCTTGAGCATCCCTTCCTGGTGATGCTTTCTAGTATCCCGACCCGGCTTTGATAAGGATTCTCCAGGTGGAGTCACATCTAGGGTGAAACCTCCATCCTGTTGCTTTTTCTCCTTTGGTTGGTTTAAAAGTGCAGAGTCGGAGTGGCTGGCCGGTGGGAAGCGCTGACTCAGCGCTTTGGGGACAAGCAGCTCCTTGAGCAACACCCGGAGCACAGGGTGCTGGATGGGGAACAGGGCTGCAAATGGGAAATTCCCAAAGCAGGGGCACCTCCTCTTAAACCAGTTCCTTCCAGCCTTTTGCTGAACCTCGGTGCAGCATCCCAGTACTGAAAGGGGCTCCAGGGAACTGGGGAGGAGCTCTGGATCAGGGATTGCATGGATAGGATGAGGGGGAATGGTTTTTAGCTGAAAGAGGGACGATCTTAGGAAGAACTTCTCCTGTGAGGGTGAGGAGGCCCTGGCGCAGGTTGTCCAGAGAAGTGGTGGCTGCCCCATCCCTGGAGGTGTTCAAGGCCAGGTTGGGTGGGGCTTTGAGCACCCTAATCCAGTGGGAGGTGTCCCTGCCCATGGCAGGGGGTTGGAACTGGTTGGGCTTTAAGGTTCCTTCCATCCCAAACCATTCCATGAATCCCTCTCTGGAGTGATAGAATGTATTTTATTCCATATATTCCTTAGAATGCATTTTGGACTGGCCGTATCCGAAACCTTTGTTGAAATTTTTGCTCAGTTCCTGTTGTAAATTCAGAATTCAACCAAAAGTCAGTGGGAAGACAAAGAGGGTTTGAGCTTGGGCCTTTTTGAGGGGGAAACAGTGTTCCCAGCTGATGCTCTCCCATCCAGCATCATCCTGCACTGCCCTCCTTTATGTCCCAGCCACTGCCATGGCAGTGTCCCCAGGCTCACGGGTGCATCAAGTTGGGTCTGGATGCCTTCTGGAGAGGCTTTTCTTCATCAACAGCCCCAAAACCCAACCCGACATGGGAGCCCAGACACTGTGGTGATGGGATTCGCTGGAAGCTCCAGCACTCAGCATTAGGTCCCCACACTCTGTCCGCAGGGTTGAGTGTCTGAGCCTTGGTTGCTCCCCTCTGATGCCAAAAATAAAAGGGACACGTGGCGTGTGCCCGCTCCAGAGGAAGGTGAAGGAGGTGGTGGCAGCGTGACGCTTTTTCCGGAGGGGTCTTGGCATGGCTGTGGTGGAAACAGGGCCGTATTTGCACCCACTCTCTTCCTCCCCGTGGTTCTGCCCCTTTATCTTCTTCCTCCTCCTGTCTCTGCTGGCCTTGCCCCTCGTTTCGGTTCCTCCTTCCGAAAATATTCCGAGCTGCTGGCTGCTGCTGGCTGCAGGGCCGGGAGCGGTGGCCGTCAATGGCCCCGGATCCATACAATGGATTAATCCATGTATTTTGGGATGCATGGGCAGGGATGCTCTGCCTGCATCCCACACATCCCACTCCGTGCTCCCAGCCTGGTGTGATCCCAGCGTCCTGGCCCAAGAAAGCCGGGTTTGATGCCGGAGCCGGTGACTTCATCTCTTCCCCGGGGGTCGAAGCGGTGAGAATAAAGCCGGGTTTGTTCCCCTCCCACGCACCAGGGCAGGATGCGACCCAGCCTGGGGCCTTGGGGCTCTGCTGGGGGGAGCACAGCCCCCACCCCCGTCAGTGCATCCCATGGGGATTTAGGAGCCGGCGGAAGCTCCTGTGTCCCAGAGTGCTGATGGATTTTATCATGCAGGAAATCCATTTCTTCTCTTGTTTCTTTTGGATCCTGGGCCTGGGAAGCTCCCAGGGTTGGATGTTTCCACGCATGGCTCCCCAGGCACCGTGGGAGAACGGGGCTCTGGCTGCACAGCCCTGGGGAAGGGCCTGGGATATTTGCTGAGCGTGGGGCTCGAGGGCAGCTGCGCCTCACCGCCCCGTGCCTCAGTTTCCCCCTTGGTGTGCAGTGACCGTGCACTGCCCTGCTGACAGCCCCAGACGTGGGAGGAGGAGGCTTGACAGGATAAGGCTGGGGGGATTTTCCAAGGCAGAGGCAGTCATGCACGTGCCAGGCAAAGGGTTCAAAGCTTCTCCTTGGATCAGCCATGGTGTGGGCAGCAGGAGCAGGGCAGGGATCATCCTGCTGGACTCGAATCCTGGGTTCAGTTTTGGGCCCATCACTACAAGAAGGACATTGAGGGGCTGGAGTGCGTCCAGAGAAGGGGAACAGAGCTGGGGAAAGGTCTGGAGCTCAAGGGTTCTCGGAGCGACTGAGGGACCTGGGGCTGTTCCGCCTGGAGAGGAGGAGACTGAGGAGAGAACCCATCACTCTCCGCAGCTCCTGAAAGGAGGCTCTGGTGAGGTGTTTGCTGGTCTCCCAAGTAACAAGTGACTGGATGAGATGAAACAGCCTCTATTTATGCCAATGCAGGTTTAGATTGGATATTGGAAAAAATGTCTTCACTGACAGAGTGGTGAAGCACTGGCAGACGCTGCCCAGGGCAGTGGTGGAGTCTCCATCCCTGGAGAGGTTCAGGAAGTGTGTGGCTGTGGCACTTTAGGACATGGTTTAGCACAGTGGGGCTGGGCTGAGGGTTGAACTGGATGATCTGAGAGGTATTTTCCAAGCTTAACGATTTTATGATTGTACCACAGTGCAGGAACCACCCTGCACTGCGGAACAGGTTTCCGCTGCCCCTGGAGATTCTCTCTGCTCCCTTCCCATCCCCAGCCATCTCCATCCCTCTTTTTTTCCCTTGGATCATTGATGCAGATGCTGCAGTGGCCGTGCAGCACGTAAAACCTCTGCTCTTAAGAAGCTGTATCCGTGCAAATACCTTATAATCCGGGTGAGCAGCTCCATGCTGGGCTGGTCCCTGGCTGTGGGGGGGGCAAGGGGACCTGGAGCTCTCACTTTCCCATCAGTCTGGGGATGTTTGGAAGCAGCACCTCGAATGGAACCTGGTCTTTTCTGGCAATAGAAGAGGTGCTCACGTGGCCCAGGGAGCATCCTTTGCAGGGGAGCTGCATCATCCTTGCACAGCCCTTCCTGTCGTACCCATTCTCAGTTGTCCTTTCCCCCTCCAGGTCTCATGGTACCAAGTGAGGTGTCCCCACTGTGAGATTTGCGCCTCAGCCTCCGGAGAAGATGTCAGGGATGCAGGTAAGTGCCGGGCAGAGAAGAGAGGCAGGGATGGAGCCGCCTCTTCAGCCTTTCCATTGGCTTAAGAGATGTCCCAGGGCAAAGTAGGGACATGGGTACACTTGGTCGCCATCCCTTTGTGCCCCTGCAGAAGCCCAGCACAGTGGGGACCTGCATTTTTGTGTGTCCTCCCCATCCCAGCTGACAAACATCATCTGAGGTCACAGAGTTGCCCCAAATTCCCCAAACTGCTCCTGCTTTAAGTGGATCCCATTTGGATTTCCATCAGAGGCAGAGGAGCCCCATGTGCCCATGGTGGGGGAATCCCCATGGGTCTGGGGGACCAGGAGTGGGAGATGTGCCCAACCAGACTCCAACACTTTGGTCTCTTCTCTCAGGTGACCAGTGACAGAACTAGAGGGCATGGACTCAAGCTTCATCAGGGAAAGTTCAGGCTTGATGTGAGGGAGAAGTTCTTCACTGAAAGGGTGATTGGTCATTGGAATGGGCTGCCCAGGGAGGGGGTGGAGTCGCAGACCCTGGAGGTGTTTAAGGGGAGACTGGATGAGGCACTGAGTGCCATGGTTTAGATGATGGGTTGGTGTTAGTGTTGGTGTTAGTGTTGGGTTATAGGTTGAACTCGATGATCTCGGAGGTCCTTTCCAACCTTATGATACTGTGAAACTGTGACACTGTCCCCCTCTCCCACCAGGCCGTTTGGCCATCCGGTACAGAATGTATCGCCAAGTACAACTTCCACGGTACCGCCGAGCAGGACCTGCCCTTCAGCAAAGGAGACGTCCTTACCATTGTCTCTGTCACCAAGGTAAGGCCATCCCCTCCCCACGGACCCCACCCCGGGCTGGGATCTCCATGGCATGCATCCATGGGAGCATCCCTACACCCCATGACACAGCGTTTGCCGTGTGCCGCTGGGATCCCCGTGTCCCACTGGAAGTCCCGCAGAGCCAGCAGGGCAGGAATCGGGTCATGCGTTCGGTTAATTAATCCATGGCCTCGTTAGTTAAGGTTTCTCCAAAATGGAAGCCTCTTGAGTGCCTCCCGGGATGTGGAGGAGGGAGGGGAGAGGCTCATGATCGGGCAGCGATGCTGTCTGCGGCGTTGGGGGAGAAGAAGGGAGAGGCCGTGGGTTGAGGGGCTCCAAGATGCCACTGAGATTGTAGTGACTATGGGGACTCAGCTCATCTTGGCCACTGGCATCGGGGTTTGCTGGTCCCTGGCCTTTGCAGTCGACCCTGCCCACCCCATCCCACCTCCTTGGAGCCACAGGGTGGGAAAGGGGAGGCAGTGCTGACCCCCATGGGCTCCTAGGGTGGGATGCTGCTGTCTCTGGAGGCCACAGGCTCTTGGTGCCATCTGTGCTGTCCCCACAGGATCCCAACTGGTACAAGGCGAAGAACAAGGTGGGCCGGGAGGGCATCATCCCCGCTAACTACGTGCAGAAGCGGGAAGGAGTGAAAGCTGGGATCAAGCTCAGCCTCATGCCGTGAGTATACCCGTGGGTGGATCATTTTGCATCCCAGAACCACCAGTGACCCCGTGTCTGCAGGAGCCGAGGCTGAGTCCAGGGTTGGGGACCAGGAAGAGGAGATCAGGATGCCATGGAAGGGCGTGTGTCATGGGATGGATGGGGGCTGCATGGAGGAGTGTGGACAAGCAGACAGGGGTGAAGGTTGCCCATAACCACAACCCCACAGGGGTCTGGCCAGCACGTCACCACTCCGTGACCTGCCCTACGTGTCCCATTGCAGGTGGTTTCACGGGAAGATCACGCGGGAGCAGGCGGAGCGGCTGCTGTACCCCCCAGAGACGGGGCTCTTCCTGGTACGGGAGAGCACCAACTACCCCGGAGACTACACCCTGTGTGTCAGCTGTGAGGGGAAGGTGGAGCACTACCGCATCATCTACTCCTCCAGCAAGCTGAGCATCGACGAGGAGGTCTACTTTGAGAACCTCATGCAGCTGGTAGAGGTGAGATCTCACCTGTGGACAGGAGCTGCCAGCGCTCTTGTCCCCAACCTGGGGACCATAGGTGTGAGGTTTTGGGGGGACATAGGAGTCAGAGCTTGTGTGGTGGAGGTCTGGAGCCCTGGACATGGTGAGGCCGTCTCTGCTGACCCCCACGGGGATGGACGCCCTGGGGGAAGGTGGGGGATGGGGGCAGGATGGAGAGGGTGGCTGGATGGGCAAGGGACAGAGGGATCAGGAAGAGGGAAAGAGACCCCCAGTGGTCCCATCCACAGCCTGGTGCTGCCACCTGGTGGGATCTGAGAGCCTGGCATCACCTTGGTGGGGACCTCCCACCCTCAGGATGCCGCCGCGTGTCCTGGTGGCAACAGGGCTGCCCCTCATCCGCGTCTTCCCCCCCAGCATTACACCACGGACGCCGATGGGCTCTGCACCCGCCTCATCAAACCCAAGGTGATGGAGGGGACGGTGGCAGCACAGGACGAGTTCTCCCGCAGTGAGTGGCCCTGACCTTTCCCCGGCTCCTGGGGACCCCCCTGCACCCTCTCACTCTGCCTTTACTCCCTCTGCAGGTGGCTGGGCCCTCAACATGAAGGACCTCAAGTTGCTGCAGATCATTGGGAAAGGGGAATTTGGAGGTGAGCCCAGTGTCCCCACCACTGCGGTGGCCCTTAGTGCTGGTGGGGGGGCTCCTCTGCACCCCAGGAACCCTAAGAGGCCGGGATGCTTCCCAGTGCCTCCCTGCCCGTGTCTCTCTGCCCACAGATGTGATGCTCGGGGATTACCGGGGGAACAAAGTCGCCGTGAAGTGCATTAAAAACGATGCCACAGCGCAAGCCTTTCTGGCGGAGGCGTCCGTGATGACGTGAGTGTCACCAGGGAGGGGACACAACGCGAGGGAGGGGGCTGCTCTGTCCATATGAGTGGAGATGGGTGGTCCCCGATGCCCTGCAGGGACCGTGGGAGCTCCCCCTCCTCCCCAAACCCCTGTCCTGAGCCCTCCTGTGCCGCACAGGCAGCTCCGACACAGCAACCTGGTGCAGCTCCTGGGGGTGATCGTGGAAGAGAAGAGCGGCCTTTACATCGTCACCGAGTACATGGCCAAGGTGAGACCCCCACCCCGGGCCCCTGCCCTCCCACTTTGCCCCTCTCTTTCCCCACGCAGGGCCCCAGGGTTTCACACAGCTTGGTGGTCCCAGCTTGGGTGACATCTGCCTGGGGCCACCCACCATGGGCTGTTCCGTGCCCCATGTCTGAGGGAGGGACATCATCCCCAGATCCTGCACCACGAAGTTAAGGATGTCATCCCCACGTCCTGCCCCACTAGGGAGGGACGTCATCCCCAAGTCCTGCCCCACCAGGGAAGGACATCAGCTCTGTGTCCTGCCCCATGAGATTAAGGACATCATGCCCAGGTTCTGCCCCACCAGGGAAGGACATCAGCTCTGTGTCCTGCCCCATGAGATTAAGGACATCATGCCCAGGTTCTGCCCCACCAGGGAAGGACATCATGCCCTGGTCCTGCCCCATGTAGGAGGGGGCGGTGGGTGGGATGCTGACCCTGGTGGCACCATCTCTATCCATCCTTCCAGGGCAGCCTAGTAGATTACCTGCGGTCACGTGGGAGGTCGGTCCTCGGTGCAGACTGCTTGCTGAAGTTCTCCTTGTAAGTATGGCAGCGAAACACCCAAGGGTTGGCCATGCCCACCACCCTGACCTGCACCCATAGGTGTTTTGGGGCCACCTGACTAACCCCCTTCTCCCTCCTGCCCCAACCAGAGATGTCTGTGAAGCCATGGAGTACCTGGAAGCCAACAACTTTGTCCATCGGGACTTGGCAGCGAGGAATGTCCTGGTCTCAGAGGACAACATTGCGAAGGTCAGTGATTTTGGGCTGACCAAGGAAGCCTCCTCCACGCAGGACACGGGGAAGCTGCCGGTCAAGTGGACGGCGCCAGAAGCACTTAGAGAAAAGGTGGGTGAGCAGAGTGGGAGGGGCTGTGGGACACAGCCCAGGTCTGGGGACATCATGGGTTGCCCACTCAGAGATGGAGCCCCAGTTCCTGCTCTCCCACCCCCAAAAAACAACTGCCCTGTGGGCAGGGGAAATCATAGAATCATGGAATGGTTTGGATTGGGTTGGAAGGGATCTTAAAGTTCATCCAGTTCCACCTCCCCTGCCCTGGGCAGGGACACCTCCCACTGGATCAGGGTGCTCTAAGCCCCATCCAACCTGGCCTTGAACACTTCCAGGGATGGGGCAGCCACAGCTTCTCTGGGCAACCTGGGCCAGGGCCTCCGCACCTTCACTGTGAAGAATTTCTTCTTAATGTCCTATCTAAATCTCCCCCCTTCCAATTTAAAGCCATTCCTCCTCATCCTGTCACTTAAGACCCGTGTAAAAAACGCCTCCCCAGCTTTCCTGGAGCCCCTTTCGGTACTGGGAGCCTGCTGTAAGGTCTCCCTGGAGCCTTCTCTTCTCCAGACTGAACAACCTGTCCTCACAGCAGAGGTGCTCCAGATCTGCTGCCCCATCCCTGCCTGAGCCTACTCATAGGGTTTCTTTCCTCTCTCTCCAGAAATTCTCCACCAAGTCGGATGTGTGGAGCTTTGGGATCCTCCTCTGGGAAATCTACTCCTTCGGGCGAGTGCCTTATCCGAGAATCGTAAGTGTGGACCACCCCAGTCCCCTCAGCTGGGTTTTTGGAGGGAGGGATGGGGAGGGGACTAAGCCCTTGTTTTGAGGGGGAACTCACCCCCTTCCTCATCCTGAACCCCACCACAGCCCCTGAAGGACGTGGTACCCCGTGTGGAGAAGGGCTATAAGATGGATGCTCCCGACGGTTGTCCCGCCGTCGTCTACGAGGTGATGAAGAAGTGCTGGACCTTGGACCCTGGCCACCGGCCGTCCTTCCACCAGCTCCGCGAACAGCTAGTGCATATCAAAGAGAAGGAGCTCTACCTGTGAGGGGGGGGGGGGGGCTCCCCCTCCCCAGCAGCCACAGGGGACCCACGCTGGGGCAGGGGGACCGGGGTGGACGCAGCCCCCCTGCCCGGCACCGGGAGCGGCCGGGAGGGCCCCCTGGGGGTGTCACCCTCCCCAGATTCTCCCGGTCACTTCCAAACTTCCAAATCAATCTTTTATTATTTTTGTTTTTCCAGGTTTTTGGGGTTTTTTTTTTTTTTGGTCTCCCAGGCTCTTTTTTTTTTTTTATTTTTGGGGTGGTTTTTTGTTTGTTTTCTCAGTTTTGGGGGAGGGGAGGGTGTTGTTTTTTTGGTTGTTTTTTATTATTTCAAGCAGGGCCCGGCTGAGCGCCCGGCATTTTACTAAAGTACGAATCTTATTTTTTAATGTAATTAAAAGAAGAAAAAAAAGGAAAAAAAAAAAGAGAGAAGGTTAAAAAAAGAATAATAATAAAATAAAGAAGCCAATGAAACGGACACATGAAAAGGAAACCCCAGCGACAGAAGTGATGGTTAAAGGGGAGATGCTGGACTCGCTGCCCATTCGGGAGAGTGCGGCCGCGTCCCCGCGAGACGCTTTTTTTTGGGTTGTTTTGCTTTAAACTCGTTGCAATGTTTGCATGCTGTCTCCAGAGGCCTTTTTTTCCAGTTCTGTCCAGTGCTTTATTCTCATGTAATGCTACCGACTGTGAGATTCAAACTGTAATAAAAAACAAAGACCCATTCCATACAGACGCGGCACATCCCGCCTCACCGCCCCTCTTGTCTCCGGCTCTGCTCCCAGGGGATGCAGCCCTGGGGTCCCCTGGCAGGGTACAAGGTAAGGGTGGTCTCTTTAGTTTCCATCTAAGTAGCATCCTGCTTCCCATCTCTGACCCTGTGCGGGCACAGGAGAGGGAATTTGGGGTGCTTGGTGGCACACCAGCATCCTTCAGGATGTGTTTGGAGGATGCCAGGGATTGGACAGTTGTAAGAAATCCATAGGGAATGGCTCCTTGCACCCCACAGAAGGGCTCTAACCCTTCCTCCCTGCGAAGAGGTGAATTGAAACCTGCCAACCCCTTCCTGCCACCAGCATCCATGCCTCAGTCTCCTCCAAACAGGGCTGTTTGCTCCTGCCCAGGGTCCTCACATCAAGGAATTATAGAATCACTTGTTTGGAAAAGACCTTTGACTTCACTGAGTCCAGCTGTACCTGTCCACTACTAAACCAAATCCCTGAGAAACTCATCTACCTGTCTTTTGAATCCCTCCATCACTGGAATGAGCAGCCTGGGCATCACTTGGTTCCCCCCGACCTGCACGAGAACTGACGAGGTTGTGACAGCAGTGAAGCTGCCAAGTGATACAAAGACTCCCCTTTAAGCCAGGCTTTTATCTTCCACCCTTGGATCTGCTTGGAGCAGGCAGGGGAAGGTCTCAGGATGCCTAGACCTGGTGGAACATATTCCCTGCCCTGCTTGACCCAGCCAAGCGGCTAAAGAGGGGACCTCCACATCCCAGACCCCCAAAGGAGTCGTCCCCACCAGTTCCCTGCTATCCTGAAGGGTGCTGGGTGGAGGTGGTGTCTGGCAGGTTTAAAATAGTTCCCTTCATCCTAGGCAGAATTATTCAGCGCTAAACGATGCGCGGGGCACCAGCTTTACCGGCTGCTGCTTCGCAAGCCGCAGGCGAGAGCTCTCGGTCTGGGTTGGGCCAGGATTGGGACAGAGCCTCTTGGGGAAGTCTGGGGAGAAAAACAGGGAGTGCTGGGATGGCAGGCACGGCTCGGGTCTGGGAAGGGTGCAGGATGGAGCCCTCAAGAGTCCTTCGGTGCAGCAGCAATAGAAGTCGAGTTCCCCTGCAATGTTGGGGTGCCCGAATGTCTGGAGGAGACAGGACAGGGATGCAATGAGGCTTGATCCACTGTAGGGTTTCGTTTCCCTGGATGAACCTCCCCACCTCCTGTCCACATCCCCCCCTCTCCATTCCTCCTAGTGCTCCAGCAGGCCCCAGCCAGATAAGCAGCTTTCCTTTTTGGGCTTATGAAGATTAAAGTCATCTACAGGCAAAGCTGGCAAGAAACCTGGCTTTTCAAATGGGGAGAAATGTCCTGCACCTTCAGGTGGTGGCAGGCAGCAGCGAGCAGGGAGGAGGTTTGGTCTGGTGGCCCATCACATTCCCTCTGCTTCCCTTGTCAGGAATTCCTGCTGCCAACAGACCCCTGCCAACCGTGGAAAAGAAGGGGATAATACCTACCCAAAACTCATTTAGACCTTTGATTTCCCTCTAAATGGCACTGTGCCCAGTTGTAGGGGCAGGAGGAGGGATTTGGGCTGCTTGGTGACAAATAAGCATCCTTCAGGATGTGTTTGGAGGGTGCCAGGGGTTGGGCAGCTGTAAGAAATCCATGAGGAATGGGTCCTTGCACCCCATGCAAGAGGTCTACACTTTCATCACTGCAAAGAGGTGAGCCAAGCCCTGCCAAGTCCCTTGTGCCTCAGTTTCCTCCATACAGACCTGTTTGCTCCTCACTCCTCTCTGAGCCCCCACCTTTCCACTCTGGGCTACTGCCTGATGATGCACAACCTGTATCCCACCTGGTATTGTCTCCCCAGGGATTTGGAGTTGTTCCCATCAGTTGGGAACCCCTTAGTATCTCTATCCCCTGCCATTCCCGTGGGAAGAGGGGACAAGCTCCTATATGACACCCAGGGGCCACTGTGGCTCTGGGGTGCTGGCTCACAACGTGTCCCCCTCCTCCTCCTCCTCTTCCCGAGGTCGGCACTGGGCCCAGTTCTGTCAGATCCCATCCTGCCTCAAGATTGTGGTGTGAATCATTGTCAGCAGGAGCAGGCAGGGAGTTCTCTCTGCTGCCAGCGCCTGTGCAGCAGCACAACTGGACCTTGCCTCTCCCCAAGCCTTTGCTACATGGCATCCAAGGAGGTTGGAGATGCAGGGTTTAAACCCCCCCTGAAGATTCAGTCTCCAGTTCTTGCTGCCCTTGCACCCCTCCTCTCTGCAGGGATGGCTCAGGATCCCAGCCTGGACCAGAGCTCAGCATCCCCAGCTGGATCAGGGTAGCAGCTGGGTTGGGAACACCTGGAATTGGCACTTCTTTGGTGTCTAGAAGTTGGAAGAGATGAAAGGATGATCTCCAAAGTCACACATCCTTTCTTTCCTTCCCTATCCATCATTTTGCCAGCTCCTCCACCTGCTCCTCCACCACCTCCCCACCCCCCCATGGACTCACTGGGGTCACCCTGGCCAGAGTATCTCCAGCGCTGGCTCCTGCTCCCTCTTGGGAGCATCCAGAGACACGGAGAGCCTTCCTCTTCTAAACAAATGAAAACCCAAGACTCTCTTCAAAGGAAACCAGAGCTCCCATCTGTTCCCAGCGCAATTCCAGCTGCAGCAGTCGCTTGCTGCTTCCCATTTCCCAGGGCTGCAACATACTCATCCCAAGAGGAGGGGGTGCAATGGGCCCAGGTCACCTCACAAGCTGCCCTCTGCTTAAGTCCCTCAGGGCTGCTTGGAACAAATTACCAGCTCTAATTATGGCCCGACGAGGCTCCTTCTGCTCCATCCTTGACAAACGGGCTTCTGAACCCCTGGCAGACCTTGCCAGCATCTGTGTGCTGCCTGCACCTCCTCCCCCTCCACGACTGACTTTGTCACGAGGACTATTTTTAGTGTGATGTACAAAGCCATTCCCGTCACCGTTTGGTGTCGTTCACCTCTCCAGCTCCTCTCTGTGTGTCTTTTCCTTCTGAGCACTCCAGGAAATGAAGGCAAGGCTGGAAAGATGCCCCGTGGGAAAACTCTGTGTGTGTGGCGGTGTGTGTGTTCCGGCTGGCGTGTGCCTTTGCTCCGGGCTTGCTCTCCACCACCGGCAGTGAAGCAGCACATGGTCTCCCCATGTGCCTGTTTACATGCTCTGTGTGTCTGTCCGGGTGTATTTGTGTCACTGCTTGGGTGCAGACTCTACCATGGGAGCCCCCACCCCCACTCGAATCACCTCCCTCTTCTTCCTCACCCCGCAACAGCATCTTTCCTCCCAGCACGTGTATAACCACTCCTGCTCCGTGCAACCTCCTCTTCTGATAATGCACCCCCAAACCACTCCATCCCTTGGAGGAAAGGCTGTCCACCCCCTTCTACACAGCTCTGGCAGGAACATCCCCATCCGACCCATCCCAAACCCCTCAGAACCCTTATTCCATGTCTGCACAGTGTGGTGCTCAGCCAGACACCGTGATGAGACGAGTGGGTTCAGAGAAAAGTGGGGAGCTATCTCAGCAGCATCCCTGCTCCCAGCTTCCCATCCCAGGTACCATTCAGATCTTCTGGAAGATGCTCTGCCAGAACAGCCAGACAAGGTGCCGGGTTTGTCAGGGTGAAACAAAGAACCTAGAAATAAAAGGAGTGGGCCTGATCCTTTCTATGGGTTGGCGTTAAACCTCCCTGGGCAGCGAGGGCTCAGATGTCCTCCAGCTTGTGGGGATCTGAACAAAATCATTTGATGTGCTTGCCCACGTGTGTGCCCCTACCAGAGCCATACATTGCACAGAGCAGTAAAGGGTATTCCTCAGCAAAACCATACCAGCAATATCAGGATTTAGATAGTTATGTCCTGGGAAAGAGAAGAGGTGGGCATCACCCTGTAAAGGACCCCGCAACTTCTTGCTTCGTGCCCCTCTCTCTCTCAGCCCGAGCTGCCAGGAACACAGGTAGTGACATCCCTGAGGAGGGATGCTCTGCAGGTGCACGGATGCGTGAGGGCTCGGGATGCAATTAAACACAAGGTTCTTAAAAGAACAGAAATTCATTAAGTAACACAACATGTGACACAGGCTGTGTGACATACAGCCCTAATACCAAAAATGGACAGTAATAACCCCCTGCTTCAGGTTCCTTCATCCTTAGGCAATAATGACAGAACGCTTTGGTTTAGAAGGGACCCTAAAGCCCAGCCGGTTCCACCTCCCCTACTATGGGGAGGGACACCTCCCACTGGATCAGGTTTCATAGCCCCATCCAATCTGGCCTTGAACACCTACAGAGATGGGGCAGCCAACACAACCTGTGCCAGAGTCTCCCCTCCCTCTCAGGAAAATATTTCTTCCTAGGATCTCAGCTCAATCTCCCTTCTTTCACCTTAAAAACAATTCCCCCTCATCCTATCCCTGCTCCCTGATCCAGAGCCCCTCTGCAGCTTTCCTGGAGCCCTTTTCAATACTGGGAGGCTGCTCTGAGTTCTCCCCCGAGCCTTCTCTTCTCCAGGTTGGCCACCCTCAACTCTTCCAGCCTGTCCTCATACCGGAGGTTCTTTCAGAAAATAAAGGTTTTCCTCTGTAGGAACAGGAAGGTTTTATATTGAAATGGCCTTCCTAGGTCACGGAAAGGTGTCTTTTATTCCATTTCCATCCCAAGACGGCTGCTGCATCGTGTTTCATCTTCCTCAGCCAAGACAAACTTTGAATGATTTTAGCTTTATGTAATTACATTCAAGTAACACAAAAGGAAGACATTTTATTTCATAATTTCCAACACCTTTACCCCAAACTTTATTCTCTCTTTTAATGCTGCAGTGGCACTTTGGGCAGTGGAGAACACACTGCCCTTTGAAAGGATGTGATGTTCAAGGCTTTGGGATTTTTTCCCTTGATCTTCTGGCAGCTGAAGCTTAGAATCACAGAATCACAGAATGACCTGAGCTGGAAGTGACACACAAGGATCATTGAGTTTGACTCCTGCATAGGACAACCTCAACACTCACACCATGTGTTTGTGGGCATTGGCGAAATGCTTCTTGAACATTGTCCAGGGTTGGTGCCAGCTTGCGTTGGGCCATAACAGGGCTGTCCTCCCTGAGGTCCCTCTGCGTTTCTCTCTCAGATCCCAGTGCTTCAGCACCTCAGCATTTTCTTAATAACTTCCTAATAGCTGTCTCGGAGTTATCATTACCTTCTTACAGTTTAAGTAGTTTACATGGAGAAGCTGAGAGTGCCAGTGAGGATACACAACATAATTTCATTGGCTGCTCTATGGGGAAAAAAAGGATGCTTCAGCAGAAGTTAATTAGCATTGAGGTTTAATCAGTGGCTGTTCTATTGTTTTCATTGGTGGAGAACTTGAAGAAAATGGGCAGATGTCCTCCATGGTCCCCTAGGCAAGAGACACCCCACAGCTCTTTGCCCAGGGATGTTCATCTCCCACCTCTGTTTCAGATGCCACCAACACTGGATGAATGTCACTGTGCCTTATCCCCATGTCCAGAGCAAGCAGCTGCCGTGGCTGGCAGGGTATCCCTGTCCCCATCCCATTGGAGCATCGCCATCCGCAGGTGGGAATAGCAGCAGAGGCTCTGTTTCTGTGCACCCAGGGTCAGGGCTGAGTGTGGAGGTCCCTGTGTTTGCAGTGCCTGTCCCCATCACAAGAAGTGACAATCAACCACCAAGAGCAAGCGTGACTTCTCCCAGTGGAGAGGCTGCTTGCTTTATTTAGAAACGCCTTCTCATTTCCTCCGCCGTCACGGCTCCAGCACACACACACTCGCCTTTCCAGGATTAACTCACCTACTCAGGGTCTTCAAAGGTTTAAACCTTCGTGTTCCCTGGATTTCAGGCTGACAGGGGTCAGGCTGCTGCCCTTCGATGGCCTCATTTCACGTCAAGGTCACAGATTTTCCCCTCTCCTGTGCAATCTATGGGATCACTCCAAGAATCAGCCAATCCTGGCCATTTCTGGCCCCCTTCAGGGATTTCTGGAGCATCCTATGAGCCTCTGATGGAGGGGAGAGCTTCCTGGTGTGGCTTTGGAGCCAGTTACCTGGAAGAAGAAGCTGAAATGATCCTTCTCAGCGTAGAAAAGGGCATGGAACTGCTTGTGTCCTATTCAAATCAGGTGTCAATGCTGCAAGAGGATCCTCTTAACTTCCACTGGCTTGTCTGAGGCTGGCTGCGGCTGCGGGACATTTCATCTGCCTCCCGTCTAATCCACGGAGATGTGTGATATAGCATAAGCTAATATAATAGGTCATGCAAGGATTTACATCTCATTACAGGTTAGAGTCCTGGGAGGAAGGATGAGTCATTCTTACTTGAATATATTTCAGGGATAAGGAACAGCTAGGTTGCCCAAAGAAAAGCAAATGGGAAATCAACCACCTTGAAGCATCGCTGTGTGCTCCATCACCAGCTGTCTGCTCCCTCTGATTGTCCTTCTCCCTCCAGAAGGGTCACTGACCAAAGAGCCAAAGTGGTGGGAGAGCTGTGAGACCTTGCTGGAGGTCCTTTTCTTCGCCTTTAGCTCCACCCCTATAAAGCCAGTTCCCCAACTGCAAATGATCAACCTTGTGGTCACTCTCCATGAGGCACATCCACCTCCTGGCAAGCAAGAATCCCTGTCAAGGGTGACTGAGTACCAGCCGCTGCCGGTGCTCGTGTGCTAATTTTCACCTAGCTGCTTTGGCCAAGCATTTCTGCTCATCAAGAGCTCTTTCCTCTTAGCTCCTCAGACAGGGAGGCTACATGGTAGCTGACCCATCTAACCCAGCTGGAAAAAATTGGTCCTGACTTCAAGTCTCTTGCTGTTAGTGAGTGTTTGGATAGAAATCTGGACTGAGTAAAGCTTCCAGGACCAGCCACATCAACAGTCTGCTCTGAACTGACCTGAGGTTTAAACCTGCCTGGCATCCAAGAACAAAGTGGGTCTGGGACAGAAGCAGGAATGCTTTTCCTCCCCTCTGCCCCTCTTTTCATCCAGTCATTCTCTGACTGATAGCCAGAACCTGAACACATTGTTGTTGATGGGAGGTCTGTAGAGTGCCTGGGGCTCTCAGCCCATTTCTAAGCAGGCAGTCAAAGCTCACTGTGGGCTAAAGTTCATTTTCCATGGGCTGTCTATGGGAAACTGCTTAGAAGGTCTTCAGATCTTTGCTTCAAACAGTTGGTAGGACTCATGAGCAGCCGGCTTAGTGTTTACTCAGGGAGAACAGCAGCCACAGGGGCACCTGAGTGGTGGGGAGATGCTGGGGGAGCAGTGCATTGGGTGGCTCTCACTCGGCCTCGTAGCAGGGTGCAAAGGCAGTTCCTACACTCGGATGATGCAGGGGGATTCAGCAGCATTCAGGGGGCTCTGCTCTGCTGGGATTTAGCTGTAACTCCACAGACCCTTCACTGGGACAAATCCCCTTTGTCACTTCCAAAAGTGGGCTCAGCTCAGCAGCAGCAGCCGTCGCTGCTGACCATGATATTACCCAGGAAAAAGACATGATTTTTCATTTTAGTTTTCCTCTTAAGACAAATTTTAGCCTGATCCTACCTTGAGCAAGCAGAGAAGGGAGAAGATGGGCCTATCCCCCCTCCCTCTTTCACTTTATCATTTCACAGCTGTTCCATCATTTTAATCTGTGGAGATTGTCTTTAAATTTCGGAAATGAAATCATTTCCCACAAGCCGGGATTGGGGTTTGAATCCGCACTCGTTTTTCATGAGTGGAGAAGAAAAAAGGGAGAAATGGATGTTAAAGCCAGGCTGGCCATCTGGAAGGGAGGTGCATTTCTCATGCCATTAATTGCTCCCTCCCCAGGGCCCGCAATACGGCTGCAGCCAAAGGAAAAGGCAGGAGTGGGAGTGGGGGTAGGATGGGAGCCGGGAGAGGCCAAGGAAATTCTGCAATGAAATCAATGTCTGCTCCATCCTCAACCTCCTGGCTTAAGTGATCAATGAACGCGTGGCTCCCCGTGCCAGGTCCGGTCTGTCAGCGAGGCAGTGCTTGGGGGACCAACAGCAGCAGAATTAATTAACAAAATTAACACCACTAGGAAAGAGAGGAACAAGCATTTGGGCTTAGATCTCCTAGCAAACAACAGTTGTGACTCGTGTTTGGTACAGATGGCTCTGACACAGGGCTGCATCCCAGTTTTTCCTCCAGACGGACCGGAAGGATGGGGAATAGAGTGGGAAAAGGGTTGTTTCCATGGATTTGCTCTTTGATGGGCTGAAGCAGCCAGGTGCCATCAATGGTTGTTCCCAGACAGGAGATGAGAGCACGGTGGTCATGCAGGGCTCTGGGCTTCATCCAGACCTGAAGTTCCCACCGGGAGACAGCAGTGGGTGGCAGGGAGAGGTGGTAGGGGCAATGGGGACTAGGCAGTGGGAAGTGGCAGGGTGTGATGGTGGGGACGTGGTACTGGGAGGTGGCAGGGGGCAATAGGGGGCAATAGGGGGCGGTGGGGGGCAGTGGGGACTGGGTAGTGGAGCCCAATGGGGGGAGATGGCAGGGGTGTTGGGGACTGAGCAGTGGGAGGTCATGAGGGGCGGTGCGGAGCGATGGGGGAGGTGAGGACCGGGCAGTGGGAGGTGGCAGGGGGCAATAGGGGCGATGGGGGGTGATGGGGAGCGGTGGGGACTGGGTGGTGGGAGATGGCTGGGGGCGATGGGAACCGGGCAGTGGGGGGAAATGGGGGGGCGATGGGGATGGCGATGGGAACCGGGCAGTGGAAGTTGGTGGGGGACGATGGGGAGCGATGGGGACAGTGCAGTGGGAGGTGGTGGTGGACGGTGGCGGGGGGGATAAAGAGGTGGTGGAGGGTGGTGGGCCATGGGGGGGCGATGGAGACTGGGCGGTGGGAGGTGATGGGGAGCCCGGGGGCGTGTCGGGGGCGTGTCGGGGGCGTGGCCTCCCACGCGCGCCCCGGAGCTGTCCGAGCCCCGGTGCTGAAGCGCCCGCCGCTCCGCTCGGCTCAGAGCGGCCCCGTCATGGGCATAGGGGCGGTGCGATCCCGCTGAGCCCCGGCAGCCCCGGCACCCGCGAACCCGGCTCCGCAGCACACTCCAGCTCCTCGGGAACCCGCTGCTCCGGCATCCCGGGAACTCCGCGCCGCCGCACACCGGGATCCCTGGAACTCGGTTCTCCGGCACCCTGCGAACGCTTCTGCACAGCACCCCGGATCACCGGGAACCGGGTATTCCAGCAGCCCAGGAACTCAACTCCACAGCATCCCAGCCCCCAGGAACCCGGTAATCCGGCACCCCGGGAACTCGGTATTACCAGCGCCCCGGGATCTCACCTCCACAGTATCCCGGCTCCCCCGGGATCTCACCTCCACAGCATCCCAGCCCCCGGGAACTCGGTATTCCAGCACTTCAGGAACTCACATCCACATCATTCCGGCTCCCCGGGAGCTCACTTCCACAGTATCTCGTCTCCCCGGGAGCTCACCTCCACAGCATCCCAAGCCCCGGGAACTCGGTAATCCGGCACCCCGGGAGCTCACATCCACAGCATCCCAGGTCCCCGAGAGCTCGCTCAGTATTCCAGCACTTCGGGAACTTACTTCCACAGCCTCCTGGCTCCCCACGAACCTGGTATTCAGGAACCCCGGGAGCTCACCTCCACAGCATTCCAGCTCCCGGGAACTCGACTCTGCTGATCCCAGATCCTTCATAACCCAGTACCCCAGCTCCCTGGGAATTCACATCCACAGCACTCCAGCTTCCCTGCTCCTGGCACCCGAACACGGAGCATATCTTGCCTCCCTGGTGCTCTGGTTCACTCCTAGCCCTGTCCCCAGATTCTCCCGTACCTTAGCATCCCTATCTTCCCTGCTCCTCGGTACCCCAGAACCGCTGTCTCCCCGTTAACCTCAGTTCTCCCAACACCCCAGCTCTGCTGTAACTCCAAACCCCGACTCCCCGGTGTCCGTGCTCCCCCAGCCCCCGTGCTCCCCAGCCCCCTGGAACCGTGACCATGGCATTCATGGTGAAGAGCATGGTGGGGGGGCAGCTGAAGAACCTGACGGGTGGCCTGGGCGGTGAGGAGAAGAGCGAGGGTGAGAAGTCTCCAGCCGAGGCACAAGGCATGACTCGTGAAGAGTATGAGGAATATCAGCGGCAGCTGGTGGAGGAGAAGTGAGTGCAACCGGCATCGGGTACTGGAGCGGGCTGGACACTTGAGATCTCGATGGGAGATGGGAAACTCCCTCTGCAACCCCTCATCCCATGCATGGGAGGTCTGAGGGGAAACAGTGCTGGGGGCAGCAGGGCCATGAGAGAGTCTAATGAACCCCCTAATCCCTTAATCCCCTTCCTTGCCTGGGAGATGGGATTGTTTTCTCCCTCCAGGTTGGGCCAGGAAAGATGAAACTGTGGGGAAGCGGGACTTTGCAGAGAAGATGGGGGGGTATCTGGGTTGTGGGGTGGGATAGAGATGCTTAAGCCCCAGGACTGGGGGTGCTGGCTGCTGGTAACTGCCCTGTGTGGTTCACAGGATGGAGAGAGATGCCCAGTTTGCACAGCGCAAGGCGGAGAGGGCCACGGTCAGGTCCCACTTCCGAGAAAAGTACAGGCTCCCCAAGGTATGGCCATGTGAATTATGCAGGGGACACAGGGAGCCAAGCCTCAGTGCAGCCCTCACAGGGGTGGGGGGACAGACAAGCCCCCTGCTCTGCTGGGAGGGGAAGGGGAACCGGACCCCCTTGGCTGGGTGGGGTTTTTGAGCTACAAAACCTAAGTGTAAGTCAGTTCTGCTATAAAGCACCCTTCCACCCAAACCTTGCTCCCTTTCCCACTGCCTTGAACACCACACGGCACCAGTCCCAAAGAGCAGGAACATCAACACCCACCCCTCCTGATCACTTTCCTCTCTTTTGTTCCCTAAATCCAGCTGGATGAGGGAAAAATCACAGCCCCATAGTTCAGAGCAGAGCCGGAGTTCCACCTTCCTGTCTGGATTAGCCAGCTCCTCTCCCGGATTATTTGGCAAGGGTTTCCTCACTAACCTCCTATTTTGGAACTTCCACCCAATGAACAATTCACTAGAAACAATTTAATCAAGGGATAATTCAGCCATTCTTGGAATCGCCACAAGATCTTCCCCACCAAACCCACCCTTTATTCAGAAAGAATCTCTCAGGGCTGAATGCTCTAAATGGGAGTTGGGCTAATTTTAGTTCAGATAGGTCAGCAAAGCCAAGTGATATTGTTCAGATGGTTTGAATGTGTCCAACCAGCCTGTATGCACATCCCACTGCTTCTCACACCCCTTTTATTGCCAGAAAATAAACAGCTGGAGGGTTTATTTTCCCCCTGCCAAAAGCAAGGAAAAAAAGCAGAAAAAAAGAAGAGATGGAGATTTTTTTTCTCCAGGGGAAACAAGGATTTGTTCAGATCTGCCACCCCCCGATCATTTCACTACTTTTCATGCTTGAGATGTCCCTTCTAATCTTCCGACAAGTTTCTTCTGCTCATTACTGATCCCGTTTGGCAGCCGGGCTGCCTCTTGCAAAGCCTCCCTGTGGCTCTCCAGTGCAGAGCTGACCCTGCTCTCTGGTGGGAGCAGTCGTTAAGCATACGTGCAGCTTAATTGGGTGCCTAAACCTCCCCGAGCACTCCAGTGTGAGCTGAAAGCCAATTTATACCAATGCTGGTGCACTCGGTTTATCATCTCAGCTCTTGCAGTGTCCCTTGGTGGACGCTCAGGCTCTGCTCAGTCGTGTTCCCCGTGGGTCAGCAGTGATGGAGCTCAGGGGCACCATCCTACTCACAGCGTGAGGATGACTGATTGGATGAGATATCAGGAAGAAATATTTTCCTGTGAGGATGGGGAGGCCCTGGCACAGGCTGCCCAGAGAAGCGGTGGCTGTCCCATCTCTGGAGGTGTTCAGAACCAGGTTGGATGGGGCTACGAGCACTGTGATCTAGTGGGAGGTGTCCCTGCCCATGGCAGGAAGGTGGAACTGGGTAGGCTTTAAGGTCCTTTCCAACCCAAACCATTCTATGATTCTATGACTGTGAGCCCCAGGGACCAATTCACACGGATCTTAAAGTGAGAAGTCATCCCGAGGCCCATGCCAACACTGCTGTCAACATTGCACGTGCCTTTAGTGCCTCCAGAAACTTCCCTTTCCACTTGCAGCACCCTGACTTTCTCCTGGCCCCTTTCAGAATGAAACAGATGACAACCAGATCCAGCTGGTGGGGGGTGACGTGGAGCTGCCCAAAGAGCTGGCCAAGATGATCGAGCAGGACAACGAGGAGGAGGAAGAGAAGAACTCAGTTATCGGCCAGCTCAGCAACATCCAGAACCTGGACCTTGATTCCTTGAAAGACAAAGCTTCGGCCACGCTAGAGGACCTGAAGCAATCAGCTGAGAAATGCACCATGATGTGACCCGGCTGAACCTCCCCTCCCCGTCAACATGACGGTGGGGGAGAAGGGAGGGGATGCAGTCAAGGGTCTGGAAGTGGCTGTTGCCTGCAGTGGGGACCCCACTGATGTTGTCACCCTTGCCTTGTGTGAGTCGGGTCCTCCTTCTGCGCCGTGTGAAGCCTCGAGTCCCTGACCCAGATGTCCCTGATGTGTGGTTTTTGTTTTGTTCTCTGGTCTGAGGTTAGAGCAAAGAGCCAGCATGTGTCCCCTCTGTGCCCCAACTCCTCCCCCTGTGCCTGTGGCAGTGGGTGTCCTTAGCAAGAGCTGGGGGGGGTTGCAGGGAAGGAAAGCACTGAGTGACCTTGGAGTGTTATTGAACCACTTCAGCGTGGGGAGGCAAAGGCTGGTGGCCATACGCTGCGCCTCTGCCTCCACATTTCCACCGAGCCTCCTAGAAATGACAGGGAGGCTCCAATCTGCTCTGCAAGGACAAGACACAATGAGAAACATGTCCCCCCCGCCCCCCACTGCATCCCATACCCATCACAGGAGAAATAACATCCTGTCCATGCAAGAAATACCAAGCACTTTGCCCTTGAGGGCCCCTCTCAAAGGAGTCAGCGGGGAAGGACCTGCTACATGATCCCATTTAGCCCAGCTGGAAGGGGGTTGTTGAGGACAAGAGGGATAAAGCCATTATGCTTTAATTAGAGCCAGAGAGGAATAAAACCCCTCCCCGGTGCATCGTGTCTCTCCTGGGGTGGGATCCACTTGTGTCCTTGTTCCTTCCAGGAGAAGAACAAAGTGATAAGGGGAAAGAAAAACCTCTCCTCCTCCGTCGTGCTGTGGTGTGCGCCGTGCTCTGTTGAGTGTCTCTCCTCCTCCTATGCTATCCCATTGCCATGGTACTGTTATAACCAGTGGAATAAATATCAGGAGATGTCTATGCATTTATTTCTCTCCTTGAGCAGTGCTTGATAAAGATTTTTGGGGTGCCCCAAGGTCTGAGGGTTGTAGAGAGATCAAGCGCATCCCATTTACAGGGCAGGGATGAGCAGTGATGGGAGCTCAGAGAGAAACCTCTTGTGGCATCATCCAGAAGGAAGTATCACACCTGGTCGTGGTGGGATGTTTTGTTTTGTGCCATGTTTTGTGTTGAAGGGGTGCTATGAGCAGCTCCGTGTCAGCAGCTGGGTTTAAAAGCAAACAAATCCCTCAGATTTCACAGATTTGGGGCTATTTTGGTAAAAAGCCTTCAGATCCCTTCCCAGCTCAGTCTCACGGGCATTGCAGGATGTCCACAGTACTGCTCTGAGCAAGGACACAGCTCTTCAGGGAGGAGAGTGTGATAAGTACAGGTGTGACTTCAAGGTGCAGCAACTTTTGTCTGTCAGCATCCTGGTGGGCGGTGGGGTCCTGCGGCGACGCTTCCTGGAAAGAGTTGGCACGGGCTGGGAATTTACTGCCCCAAATCCCAAAGGAGCAGATTAACTGTGATTTGCTTTTGCGAGGGGGGGGTGGGTCATCCAGGAAAAATGCAGGGGAGGGTGCTTAAAAGCTGGAATTATTATTATTATTATTATTATTATTACTACTACTACTACTACTACTACTACTACAGTAAGGATGCTGGATGAGGCCATCCCCGAGACTGCTGGGCTGAGAAGATCTCCCTGTTACGGCCAGAAGACTGCTTTCTGTCCCTGGAAACACCACACTGGAGCCAGGGAATCCCAAGAAACTCCAAATAGCTTCTGAAGTCAGAGGTTTTCTCACTTCCCAGGGAAAAATCAGCCTTGCTTTGGCTGGCAGGACAGCCAGATGAAGATAGCACAGCATCCTGGCTGCAGCTCAGCAGTGATGCTCTCCTGGAGACTCCCATCATCCCAGCCCTCCAGCCGCATGGACCAAAACTGTTGTCCAGCCCCAGGGACCAGGCTTTCCTCCATTCCCGTGGCTCCAGGTTCGTCTGCCCCAACCCCATGTGGTGCTGGAGGCTGGTGAGAAAGGAGAGGGAAGATTGGCAGAAGCGGCTTTAGCTTTGAAAGGAGATCATACCTGATGAGGATCAGCCCGAGCTCGTCTAATCCCCCACCAGGAAAGGGATAGCAGAGAGCAGGCGCTGAGCCCTCCAGCCTGGCTTGGCTTCTAAATCTCCAGCCGATGGCAAGGCTTGATCAATAAAACATCCCATGGGCAAGCAGGATCCCCCACAGAGCAGGAGGAGGGAGATGGGGCTGGGAGATGCAGCCCTTTGGTTCATCCCCACCCGTAACCAGCGTCACCGCGCCAGGACACAGCCTGGACCCTCTCCCCCATCTTCTATTTTTGCCCCCCTTCCCCACTCCCCCTGCTCAGCACTGGCTCCCAGCCCACGTGCCACCACGCAAAGGCCGCGTCAAGCTCCACGGGTTTATTTTAGGAGGCGCCATGACCCCCAGGCATGTGAAAAGTGAGCAGCACGCGCTCTCCCTGCTCGGCTCCGCAATGTGTTAAGCCTCAGCCAAACCATTCCCAGCAAAGTGTCGTGAGCTCCAAGGATGCTCCGAGCCTGCAGCCCTGCTCCCATGGCTGGCTCGGTGCCCGTACTGCGGAGCAGAGTTTGGGATGGGGTGGAAGGGGAGCAGGAGCAGCCACTTCTCCTCTTGCTTGTCCTCTGCCCATCAAGAGACGCGCCCTGTGTGCCAGCATCCCTTGCTGCTGGGTCCCTGAGCATCCCTGCAGCCGAGCACCCTGGCTCCCTGCGTGCCGTGTGACTGCTCCAGGCATCAACACACAGGCTAAAACATTTAATCAGTGCAGATTAAAGCAGAAAATCTATATTTTCTCATCTATGCTATAAACCTCTACGTATCTGGGGTCTTGAGCAGCCTGGTTCAGTGGGAGATGTCTCCACCCATGGCATAGGGTTGGAACTGGATGGGCTTTGATGTCACTTCCAACCCAAACCATTCCATGATTCTATGACATAATTCCCTAACCTATGGGGTCAGGTTGGGAGTGGATTTGTTCAAGCTTGTTTCTGGAGGAGCTCTGTAAGCAGCTGAGCTTAGAAATAAATGTCCCTTGGGTGGGCACAGCTCCCGCACCCTCCATGGAGCTGCTCCTCAGCATCCAGCTGCAGGATCATGCCTCCATCCTGCTGGTGAGAGTGGGAAAATTGGAGGGGTTTTTCCCAATGGCCAAAGCATTAAATGAGCAATCGTTAACCTGCCAAAACAAATGAACTTCCATCAAAGGATGGGAATCTCCACCGATGTTTCGTTTCTGTTTTTGCAGTCTCCCCGCTGTGGGAAGGGATGGCCCCGTCCATCCCACTGCCACTGGTCCAGATACAGGGATTAATCCAGATTAAAATGCATGGGAAGAGCCCAGGATTAGCTCCACACGCTGACCCAGCTTTTCCCAACCCTCTCCTTAAAGCCCATCGAGCATTTGAACTCACAGCACCGCGTAACCCCTGGGGGTGGTGATGAACCCTTCTGCTGTCCCTCGCAGAGTGACAATTTGGACCCAAGAGCCACCCCATGTGATGTTGTGGCTTGGAAGAGCCCTTTGCAAGGGGTTGGATGGCTCAAGGAGGCTGGATGTGTCCCAGTTGGGAGAAGGCAGCTGGAACAGAGCAGGTCCCTGCTGCAGCCAAAGCCACACCAAGTAGCAAGAGGCCACCGCCAGAGCCAGCATCGCGCTGCCAGGCTGGAACTGCTCGCTTCGTGCCTCCTTCCCTCCAGCTGCGCCGTGACATTCGGGCAGCGGCTTCGCAAGCCCTGACGCAGGAGACACTCACATCCACCCCCAGCTCCAGCACCTCCAGGGAAGAGGCTGGAACCTCTCCCAGCTTCAAAAGGGCTCTGAATCCGGCCACGTCTTCGGCAGAGCGTAAAGGCAGATGCGATTATCTGCGCCGGCTGCCGCTGCCAGCCGGCTCAGCCAGCCCCGGCGGCTCTGCGCAAGCCACGGGCTGGGGGAGGATAGGGGCTTTCAAAGCTCTTTAAAGCCTCAGGATATAATCTCTGCTCAAAATAATAATAATAATAATAAAAAAAGACATAAAAAAAGCCTTGCCACATCTGCCCAGGAAGATCCCCAGCAGCGGCTTGGAGTAGGAAGTGAAGGACTAAGGAAACCAAGTTATGGGGTGAAGGCAGCCGGGGTCACAGCTCAGAGCATCCCAAAATCCCCCCATCACCTGCTCCAGCCTTTCCCCCACACCTCACTGCCCAGCACAGCCATTCCTCAGCCACCGGAAAAATCTACGGGAGAAAATGTGATTTTACATAATCGTTGGTGTTGTTCTGCCCGATGTTTTACACGTACGCACGCACACACGGAATGATCTGAAGCGAAAACAAGGTCAAACCTTGGCTTTGAGTGCCACGCGTCCCCAGGGAGTGTGGGGAGGTAGGGAGGGCATTCCCGACCAGCGCTGGCTGGAGCAGAGGGATGGGGGGAAGCATGGCTCCAGTGCTGGGCAGGGGAAGAGGGTTGAGGGGTTCTCAGCTTCCCTGATGGTTTCAGAGCAGGGGGACAGGGATGAGGGGTCCTCAGCCCTCTCCGACAGCTCCAGGCAGCACTGGCTGGAAGCTCTGGTCCAGGGCATGGGCATAGGGATGAGGTGTCCCCCACCTCCCCTGATGGTTCCAGAGCTGAGGGACAGGGATAAGGCATCCCCAGCCTCCCTGATGGCACCAGAGCAGGGGGTCAGGGATGAGGGGTCCCCAGTCCTCTCTGATGGCTCCAGGCACCCTGGGCCAACTGAGTTCCGGGCTTGGCTAGAAATCCCTCCTGGGTTATTAGCACAAACCCAAGACGGAAAAAGCTGGAGAAACCAAAATAAGTGTTTATTACAGACAATAAATTACATTCCCTTGAAATTCAGGAGATATCGGGACAAGTCCCTGGCTCTGCACACCAGGAGGACCTCACCACCCTTGATAGTGCAGGGCTGGGGGGCTCCCAGGAATATAAACTTGGAGATGGGGTGGTGTGGGCCCTGAGGAGCAGAGCATGTGGGACGGCCGGGCTCAGCCTTCGGGGAGGTATCGAAGGTGATTGATTCCTGCTCGCCTGTTTTACTCCACAATCTTTTAGTCCCCACTGAGCAAGGTAACACCTCGTGACACAGATGACTGAGACACTTAGTACCTGCCAGGCTCTGGAGCAAAAGCCTCAATCCTGCTGCTCCAGCAGGAAAAGGGAGGTTTGGGGCGGGGGGGGGGCTGGGGCAGTGCGATTGGGGGCCGGAGGCCGGGTGATCCGTGCTGGGTGCAGAGAGGTAGTTGCTGGGTGAGGAAGGCACAGTGGAGGGACAGCAGCGTTCCCAACTCCCTGCTGGCACCACCAGCCTGCAGCGACCACTGGGGTTCAGTGGATCTGGGCTCAGAGCTCCCCCCAGAAGGACTTGGGAGGTGGAATTACACCCAGGAGCTGCCTGTGCCTGGCAGTGGGGATATCGTGCCGGAGCCCAGCACCTTGCAGCCAGCAGAGGGAATTAGAGTGGAATAACCTGCCGTGGCTCCTGAAAGGAGTCGATGCCAGTAACCAGGAAGAGGGGGAGGTGGCCCTGTGGCCACCCCCATGGGACAAGGGTGTGACGGGTGGCCCTGCTGCAGTCAAACTGAGAGCCTCGTCCTCCCTCCACCACGGCATCTCTTCAGTGCCAGGGCAGCATCCCACGCAGGGGTCACTGCAGGGCACAGGCTGTGCAGGGGGACAGGGTTGTCACACACTGTCACCAGCCCCGCAGGGCTCGCTGGCACAGGCGAGCCCACGCCAGGACAGCCCACAGTAGGAACAGCCCTGTGGCTGGCAGCTGGGAGGGTCTTCCCCACCGCAGGGCCACAGCCACGAGGGGGGACGCTGCCTCCCCAAGCCCCCTGTGAGGGGACAAAGATGGGGACTCACTGCTCCGCACGCCTGGCTCCGCCAGCGCCGCCTTGCCCAGGGACTGTGCCTCCCGCATCTGCCAGGGGACAGGAGGGGCCAGCCTGTAATCCCACCCCCAAACACGCTCCAAGCTCCCTAAGCTGGCTCCGAGCCCCCCAAGCACACTCCAGAGCCCCCCAAGCATCCTCAAGCATGTTCCAGAGCCCCTCAAATACACTCCGAGTCCCCCACGCTCATGCTGGCCAGCCACCCCGAACGTTCTAGAGCCACAAAAGCATGTTCTGAGGCCCCCCAGTCATGCTCCAGAGCTCCCTAAAGACACACAGAGTGCCCTCAAGCATGCTCCAGAGCCCCCCAAGCACGCTCCAGAGTCTCCCAAGCATGCTCTAGAGTCCCCCCCAAGCACACTTTGAGCCCCTCAAGCATCCTCCAACCTGCATCTGCCAGGTGAGAGGAGGGGTCTCCAGCCTGTAATCCCCCCACAAGCACACTCCGAGCCCCCCAAGCTCACTCTAAACCCCCCAAGAACGCTTCAGAGCCCCAAAAGCAGGTTCTGAGCCTCCCAAACACACTCCAGAGCTCACTACACTCAAGAACCCCTCAACCATGCTCCAGAGCCCCTCAAACACGATTCAGAGCCCCCAAGCACACTCGATTCCCCCAGACAAGCTCTGAGCCTCCCAAGCACAGTCCAGAGCCCCCAAACACACTCAAGAATCCCCCAAGCACACTCTGAGCCCCTCAAACACCATCCAAGCTGCATCTGCCAGGTGAGAGGTGGGTCTCCAGCCTGTAGTGCCCCCGCAAGCACACTCCAGAGCCTCCCCAAAACTTGCTCCGAGCCCCCCAGTCACACTCCGGACCCTTCCCTCAAGCAGTTGTACCTTCATCTGATCTTTCAGGTACTCGGCTCGAGCCATCAGGGTCTGGATCTGGCAGAGAGAGAGGGAATTCCCTTCAGAGCCCCACCGAGAAGGACACCACTGCTGTCCCACGGCTGGTACTCACCTCAGCGTGCAGCAGCTCCCGCTGCCTCCCCGCAGGCTCCGCTGTGGAGGGAAGAGGGATGTGGAACCAGACGTGGGCACGGGATCCGTGCCTGCCCCATGGCAGCCCCCACAGCCACCACAACTCACCGGCCAGGAGGAGCAGCAGCTCACCCAGGCTCTGCTGGTAGAGCTCCAAGGTACTAGCATCATCTTTGCCTTCCTCCTCCTGCAAGAGACCCCAGGGCCGAGCTGCAGCTGGCAGAGCGGGGGATTCCCAGCTCCTTCCCCACCCAGGTGTGATCTTTCCCCTTCCACTCAAGGGGAGAGGGGACCCCAAATCCAGGACCCACCTTCGCGATAGCAGCAGAAGCCACTTCCAGTGCAGCGCAAAGCCGAGGTTTGTCCTTGGCCATCTCTGCAAGGGGACGTTGCAACCAGAAGGCTCCCTCCACCCCAAAAGCCCACCAGATGCCCCTTTCCCACTCCAACTCTAGTGGGATCCCCAAAAACCTCTACCTTTAAGCAGCTCTCTGGCTGGGTTCCCTTGCTGCAGGAGGTTCTTGTTGCTGGAGGTGACCAACACCTTCAGCTCCTCCGCTCGGGAGATGTATTGCCCCACCTGTCCGCAATTTGTGGGGGGTGAGGGCACCCCTGCCACAAGGGACAGAAGATTTGGGGTGCATTTTGCTGAGCTAAGCCAGGGGGATGCTGTCTCTCACTTCCCATGGGTTTATTTGGCTCACCTTGGCCCGGATGGCTTCCTTCCGGCGAGCATCGCTTTCATCTGAGGGGAAAGAGAGACTGAACTCTGGAGGAGAAGCTGTGCTGCAAACTGGCTTTTTATGGATGCTTCCCCCCAGAAATACACCCAGTATCATCCAGGACCCACAGAGTGGACTCACAGTGAAGAGCTGGCACAAAATACTCCAGGGCTTTGCAATAAAGGGAGAGAGCGGTGGAAGCGTCCCCTTCCTGATCCTTCTTCACTGCTTCCACCACCAGGTCGGTCTGGGGGAGATAAGAGGAGGGGTCAGGGCTCAACCCCACCAAATCCCCAGGCCTCAGCCCACCAGCACCCCACTCACCGCCTTGCTGAGGCTCTCGGGGCCAGGGACGTGCTCCATATCCACGAAGGGGTGGGCAAAGAAGCACTCGAAGGAGATGCGCTTCAAAGGGTCCCTCTCCAAGAGCTGCCCCAAGAGATCCCGGCATTCCGGGGAGAGCTGGGGCCGGCTGGGAAGCTGAGGAGGGAAGGGGGTGAGACCACCGGCCCACTGCACCCCTCCATCGTGGGGACAGGCAGTGAGAACCCACCCAGTTCCATCCCAACACGCTACCTCCACAGCCCGGTCACTGCGGATCTTCTCCTCCAGCTCGGCAAAGGAGCGGGAAGCAAAGGGCGGCTTCCCAAAAAGTGCTTCTGTGGGTGGGGAAAATGGAGATGGAGTGGGGGAAACCTGCTCAGTTAGATATTAGGAAGAGGTTCTTCACCCAGAGGGTGGTGGAGCAATGGAACAGATCCCCAGGGAAGAAGTCACACCACGCCTGACAATATTCCAGAAGCATTTGGCCACGGCCCTCAGCCACACGGTGTGAGTGTTGGGGTTGTCCTGTGCAGTGACAGGAGTTGGACTCAATGGTCCTGGTGGGTCCCTTCCAACTTGGGTCATTCTATGATTCTGTGATTCTATGAAACCAGCCCCAAGCAAACTCCAGGGGGGAGGAAAAGCAGAAGCCCACCGTAAAGGATGACGCCCACCGACCACAGGTCGGCGCGGGCGTCGTAGTGCTGGCGGCACACCATCTCGGGGGCCATGTAGAGTGGGGAGCCCCGCAGAACGGCCTTCTCGTCCCACGGCGACATGTGCTGGGCAAACCCAAAATCTGCAGAGAGAGGGTGAGATCGCAGGGAGGAGAAGGAATCACTCCCTCTTCAGCCCAGCCCCTCTGTGGGAAACTGTCCTGACCTGCCAGCTTCAGCTGGGGATTCTCCGGAGCGCTCAGAAGGATGTTCTGCGGCTTGAGGTCCAGGTGGGAGATGTTGCGGTCATGGAGGAACTTCAGGGCGCAGGCTGGGCAAGCAGACACATGGTAGGGGGGCACCAGTGCAGCCCTGCTCCCCAAAATCCCTGGGAAGGGGGTTCTTACCGAGCTGCTGCAGGAAGATGCGTGCCACCTTCTCAGGAAGCATCCTGCGCATCCGGATGAAGCGCGAGAGGTCCCCGCCGGCGCAGAACTCCATGATCAGGTAGATGTGGTCGCTGTCCCACTGTGAGGTGAGAGGACCCTGTCACACCACCCTGGTCACGTATCCCACCCACGCAGCATCCACCTGGACAGGTTTGCCCGGTGTCTGGCACCAAGCCCCATGGATACACCCTAGGGGAGCCAGGACGGAGCCCAGGACTGGAGCAGAATGGGTGCTGGCTCAGCCCCACCTGGAAGTCCTTGAGCTCCACAATGTGCGGGTGACGGATGGTCTTGAGGATCTCGATCTCAGTCAGCAGGTTCTCCACCGACGCCCGGTTGAGGCTCCTCTTGCTCACGCACTTGATGGCCACCACCTCCCTCGTGTCCCGCTGCCGAGGGGAGCCAGCCCTGCAGCGCCCCCCGTGCCCACACCCCAAAGAACCACCCTGGGGGGCCTTCCCCAGCCTGGCAAAGCATCCTGGGTGGGGAGGGACAGGGGACAGGCTGGGGGCAGCAGGTCCCATAGAGAGGCTGTAGGGATGGTGGGGCTATGAAAATGAGATGGGCAAGATGCGAGATGGGGGGGGGGGGGGTGCTGTGGAAGTGGGGGAGGGGGCTGTGAGATGGGGGGGTGCAGCGGAAGTGGGGGAGGGGCTGTGAGATGGGGGGGGTGCTGTGGAAGTGGGGGAGGGGCTGTGAGATGGGGGGGTGCAGCGGAAGTGGGGGAGGGGCTGTGAGATGGGGGGGGTGCTGTGGAAGTAGGGGAGGGGCTGTGAGATGGGGGTTGCTGTGAGATGGGGGGTGCAGTGGAAGTGGGGGAGGGGCTGTGAGATGGGGGGGTGCTGTGGAAGTGGGGGAGGGGCTGAGAGATGGGGGGGTGCAGTGGAAGTGGGGGAGGGGCTGTGAGATGGGGGGGGTGCAGTGGAAGTGGGGGAGGGGCTGTGAGATGGGGGGGCAGTGGAAGTGGGGGAGGGGCTGTGAGATGGGGGGGTGCTGTGGAAGTGGGGGAGGGGCTGTGAGATGGGGGGGTGCAGTGGAAGTGGGGGAGGGGCTGTGAGATGGGGGGGTGCAGTGGAAGTGGGGGAGGGGCTGTGAGATGGGGGGGGTGCTGTGGAAGTGGGGGAGGGGCTGTGAGATGGGGGGGTGCAGTGGAAGTGGGGGAGGGGCTGTGAGATGGGGGGGTGCAGTGGAAGTGGGGGGGGGTGCTGTGAGATGGGGGGGTGCAGTGGAAGTGGGGGAGGGGCTGTGAGATGGGGGGGGTGCAGTGGAAGTGGGGGAGGGGCTGTGAGATGGGGGGGTGCAGTGGAAGTGGGGGAGGGGCTGTGAGATGGGGGTGCTGTGGAAGTGGGGGAGGGGCTGTGAGATGGGGGGTGCAGTGGAAGTGGGGGAGGGGCTGTGAGATGGGGGGGTGCAGTGGAAGTGGGGGAGGGGCTGTGAGATGGGGGGGGGGCAGTGAAAAGGAGAGGCTGTCAAGGGGGGGGAGGGGCTGCCGAAAGGCTGAGGGGCTGGCGGGGGGGGGAGGGCCCGGCCCTACCTTCCTGTAAGCCTTGTAGACGGTGGCGTAAGTGCCGGCGCCGAGGCGCTCGGTGAGGATGAACTCGTCCAGGCGCGGCGGGGCCCAGCCCGCCCCGGCCATGCCGGCCACACCGCCTGCCCCGCGCTTCCGCCTGCCCCGCACGCCCCCGCAGGCCACGCCCCCCTCGCGGCTCTGGCCACGCCCCCTCCCAGCACTGCCCGCAGTTCCCATCACAGCGCCTGCCCTTGCCCCGCCCCTCTAGCTATGGCCACGCCCCTCGCGAGATCTGCCGCCAAGCTCCCGGGACTTGGCCACGCCCCTCCCGGCTCTCACCACGCCCCTTTACCATGGCCACGCCCCCTGACGCACCCCTGGCCCCGCCCACATCCCCGCTGGCCACACCCCGCGCTCCTGGCCCCGCCCCCAGCACCAGCCAGCCCTGAGCACGTACACGTTTTATTATTAACCTTTTCATGTAAAGAAACAAACAGACCAGACGCGGGGGTCGAGAACGCGGGGGGCGAACGCGCTGGGCAGTGGGCAAGGAGCCCTCCAGGCTCCCCAGCAAGGGACAGGGACACCAACTGCACTCCCTTCCAGGGCTGGAGGGGACAGCAGAGGAGCCAGGCCCGCAATTAAAGCCTCCTCTCACCCCCTCCACACCACGGAGGGGCAGCAAAACCTCCATCCACACCCAACGTGGAGAGTCGGGGCCAAGGTCTCTTCTCCAGCCACAGATTTCCAAGCCAAACACACAACAAACCAGTTCTTTCCCAGGGGAAAAACACAGCAACGTGGAAGGAGGAAGGCAGGGTGAAGTCTTCCCAGGAGGAAAAACCAGTCCGGGGCAGTTGGAGAAGGCCAGTGCAGGAACGAGGTGGTTGAGCTGGTATCTGCAGTGCTGCTGCTCCCAGACAGCACAGCTGGGGAGTCAAAAATCTCTTCCCCCCACCCCCCTCCCCATCCCTGGTTTAAGGCCATGGTGAAGACCCTCATCCCTACTCCCCCGGCACCCTTGACACCCCAGAACACTTGTTGGCTGGATCCTCATGGAAGCAGAGTGGGGATGCGCCACAGGAGGACAAAGAGAAAGGAATTTCCCATCTGTCCAACCCCAGGTTTTCCTTCATTAAACATTTCCCCACCTCTTGGGAAGCCAGGCGGTTAAAGAGGTCAAAACGCAGCATCACGTAAGTGTAATAACCCAAAAAGTACAGTTTCCGCTCTTAAAATTAATGACACAAACGACATGCAAGTTACAAACCCCCCAAAAAAAGAGCAGATAATCAAATTCTTCATAGCAAAGGCCAAGAGAAAAGAGAGAGGATAAAATCAAACATCCGCTTCCCCTCGCCTTCCTGTGGTGGACAGAGGAAAACGCTCGCAAGGTCCTGGAGTGAGAAACAGACTTGCTTTGGAAAACGTCTTCCCCACATCCCCACACCCTAAAACAAGGAGAAAAACGGTCAGAAACAGAGCCCAGATGGAGCCAAAACCCCAGCCTTCTTCTCAGCTGGAATCAGCATCACATGGGATCCCCAAAAAGTGCATCTTTAAGAGAAAAACAACGAAGGTTGGGGTGATGACAGCGGAGGAAGCGAAGGGGAAGCAGCCCCGCGAAGGGTTAATTCCCCCGGAAAGCACTCTGTGCAGCTGAGGAGGCAGCCCCTGCCGCAGCGTTCTGGAAGCTCCTGTTGGTGAGGATGCCTTGGGAAAACTCTTCCTGTGCCCTTTGGAAACTGGCTCCCGTGCGTCGATAGAGCGAATGCACCTGGGAAACAGGAGAGAGGAAAAAGCATCAGGATGTGGTGGTGGTGGCATTGCTGCAGCCACAGGGTTGGTCCTCTTTGGCCCCTCTGGGGCTGGAGCAATCAGCATGTGATGGGGCAGATTTCAGGAGATCCTTGTTGGTTGTAAAACGTGGAGCACTGGGCAAAATCATGGAATTGGTTTGGGTTGGAAGGGACCTCAAAGCCAATGCAGTTCCAATTCCCCTACCATGGGCAAGGACACCTCCAACTGGATCAGGCTGCTCAAAGCCCCATCCAACCTGGCCTTGAACACTTCCAGGGATGGGGCAGCCACCACTGCTCTGGGCAACCTGTGCCAGTATCTCACCACCCTCACAGGAAAACACTTCTTCCTAAGATCTCATCTTAATCTCCTCTCTTTCAGATGAAAACTGTTCCCCCAGTCCTATCCCTGCACTCCCTGATCAAGAATCCCTCTCCAGCTTTCCTGGAGTCCCCCTCAGTATTGGGAGGCTGCTCTAAGGTCTTTCCACAGCTTTCTCTTCTCCAGGCTCAACAACCTCAACTCTCTCAGCTTCTCCTTGTACAGGAGCTGCTCCAGCCCTCGGATCATCTGTGTGGTCTCCTCTGGACTCGCTCCAATAGATCCATGTTGCTCCTGTGCTGAGGACTCCAGAACTGAACACAGGTGGGGTCTCACCACAGCAGAGCAGAGGGACAGAATCCCCTGCTGGTGCCACTGCTTTGGATGTAGCCCAGGACACAGTTGGTTTCTGGGCTGTGAGTGCACTTTGCCAGCTCAATTTGAGCTTCCCATCCCCAGCACCCCAAGCCCTTCTCTTCAAGGCTGCTCCCAACCCATTCTATGCCTTGCCTGTGTTTGTACTTGGATATGCCCTGACCCAAGGGGCAATCCCAAAATGATTGCCACCAGCCCAAAACCTCCTCTACCAGCACTGTCAAGGTATGGACCTGCAGCCCCTGCATTCACAGGCACCTGCAGGGCAGGACCTGAAGGTGCCTGCATCTACAAACATGAGGTATTTCCTTCAGGATACAATTCAAGAGATGAGGAGGATGAAGCAACAGAAAGAGGATGAGTTCAGCCCATCCTTGCCTTCACCAAAGCCACCCTTCTGTTGTTAATTGTGGCAATGAAATCCTCACATGGTCAATCAGGAGGAGGAAAGGGCAAATGTGTTGGGGAGCCAGCAGGAAGCCGCACATTTGGATGCCACCAGACTTTGAAAAGTGCCACCACATTGTGGCAGCAGGGAGGGAAAAGCCCTGGATACCAGAACAAGCAATGGGTACACTTGGCCAACGCTGGGCAGACTCACGCTACAGCGAGATGCAAGAAATTGGGTGTCTGTGTTTGATGAGGGTGACATTTGGGACCTCATTGTCCACTTTCTCTGGACAGCAGCCAACGCAGCAAACTGTGCTATGCCCTCCTTTGATTTATTCCAACAGACATGGTTAATGGTATGCTTTCCTAAAGCCTCAGCACCTCTTGTTCCCTCCCCAAAGGCCACTTACCCACCTGGAAGTCATTTTAGTGTTCATCCAACTTGGCATCAACACAGGAAGCACAAGTGAAAATGCTTTCATTAAGAGCTCTTGACCAACTGTGCCTGATTACATCTTTAAAAGCAAGCTAATTCCCAGGTGGATGAGATGGCAACCCTAGGGTACCCTGGGAGCAGCCTCACCTGAGGATCTTCCAGCCCAGACCTCACCTTGCCTCCAAGCCACTCACCTGCTTCAGGAGGAAGAGGGAGAGAACTGCACACAGCGTGAAGAATCCTGCCACCACCATCATGATCACAGCCACGGCCAGGTTCCCGTGCAGCTCCGACAGCGCCGCGATCCATCCGCTGCGAGAGAGAGGAGGGCAGGGTGAGCCTGGCGAGCGCTCGGCTCGCAGCAGGAGATGGAGCAGATGGAGATGAGGCACAAACGATTGCACAAGAGCCTTTGGGGAAGGTTACAGGGAAGTGCAAACCCAAACATAACGGCTGCGGAAACAGGGACGTGGAGCTCATCCAGACACTCATTTGGGGGCCAAAATTCCCATTGTTATTTTTAGAAGGAAGAGAATCGTGCTCACCCAGCCCGTGTTACAGCCCTGGCCCACCCCCCTTAAGTGGCAACTGGTACACTTGATGCTGCCATAAATCAAGTCATTTCCATGAACACCTCCTCAACGTTCAGCCAAGCAGTGCACAGACAGGTTGGAACATCTAAATCTGAGGAGATCAGCTGGCAGATCTGCAGCCTAGACCAACACATCACTGTGACAGGGATGGAAGTGTTGGGAGAGGGAGGAAAGGGAAGGAAGGGATGAAGTAAGGAGGTACAGAAAGGAGAAGGCTGGCAGTCATCGAAGGGAAGGGCAGAAGGGAAGGGCAGAAGGGAAGGGCAGAAGGGAAGGGCAGAAGGGAAGGGCAGAAGGGAAGGGCAGAAGGGAAGGGCAGAAGGGAAGGGCAGAAGGGAAGGGCAGAAGGGAAGGGCAGAAGGGAAGGGCAGAAGGGAAGGGCAGAAGGGAAGGGCAGAAGGGAAGGGCAGAAGGGAAGGGCAGAAGGGAAGGGCAGAAGGGAAGGGCAGAAGGGAAGGGCAGAAGGGAAGGGCAGAAGGGAAGGGCAGAAGGGAAGGGCAGAAGGGAAGGGCAGAAGGGAAGGGCAGAAGGGAAGGGCAGAAGGGAAGGGCAGAAGGGAAGGGCAGAAGGGAAGGGCAGAAGGGAAGGGCAGAAGGGAAGGGCAGAAGGGAAGGGCAGAAGGGAAGGGCAGAAGGGAAGGGCAGAAGGGAAGGGCAGAAGGGAAGGGTGCTGAGAGTTATCAATGGGTGAAGATACCAAGGTGCCTCACTCAACCCCCTCTTCCTGGGTGCTGGAGAAAGAAATCTCTCTAACTGCTAATCCAAGCAAGCCGTGTGCCACCAGGAGAGAGGGAATCAAGGGAGCCAAACTGTCCTATGTCACAGAGTAATAGAACTGTTTGGTTGGAAAAGACCTTTGAGATCATCAAGTCCAACCATACCTGTCCACTATCAAACCAGATCCCTGGTCACCTTGTCTGCCATATTTTGAACCCCTCCGGGGATGGAGACTCCACCACTGCCCTGGGAAACCTCTGTCAGTGCCCAAGAACCATTTTGATGAAGAAATTTTTCCTGATGTCCAATCTAAACTTCCCCTGGTGCAACCTGAGGCCATTTCCTCTCATCCTATCACTTGTTACCTGGGAGAAGAGACCAGCAAACACCTCACCACAACCTCCTTTCAGGAGCTACAGAGAGCAATGAGGTCTCCCCCTCAGCCTCCTCTTCTCCAGGATAAACAGCCCCAGAGCCCTCAGCTGCTCCCAGAACCCCTGGGCTCCAAACCCTTCCCCAGCTCCATTCCCCTTCTCCAGATGCGCTCCAGCCCCTCAAAGTCTTTCCTGGAGGGGCTCAAAATTGAATCCAGGATTCAAGTTGCAGCTTCATCGATGCTCACAATTTAATGTGCTGCACAACTTCTCGCTCAGGACAAGGAAGCAGGAAGGCACACCATGCACTGCAGCCAAAAATAAACGCACTGTCTGGCTTGAGGAAAGGCAGCAGAAAGCTCGGCGCACGTTCAACAAAGCCCTCCCAGGCTCCCATGACTCAGGCAGAGCCAGGCAGCAGGGGAGGGAGCACGAGGACAGCTTTGCCCATGGGCCCTTCTGCAGGCAGCAGACAAAAATAGAGAGCAGTTTCACTGCACTCGACACCTGAAGGCTCTCCCTGAGGAGAAAAACCACGAGCTGTAAACCTTTTCACTGTTCCCAGTGAGTCGGGAATCTGATCCACGGCCAACGCAGCAAGGCGAAAGGAAAGCCAGGGTCTTTCATGCAGGGGCAGCTGCTGACAAGAGCCCTTCTGGAGCTGCTCCACACACCCAGACTGCACACCACCACCAAGGAAGGAGAAGGATAAAACACTCCCTGCTTATGTTTTGAACACAGCTCACCCAACACAGAGCCAAGACAGATTCAGGGAGGGTTTGGGGACAGAATCGGGCTGCAGCATCCAGTGACGCTGTACTTGGACTCGAGGCTGGAGATGCCTCAACCCCAGACTCTGTCATGGAATGCTCCATCTATACCCAAGGCACAGGTGGTCAACACTAGAGGCTCAGGACCAAGAAGTTGTAAGTATTACATGAATCAAGTGAGGGGAAACGTAGCAGAGGAGGTCTGGGAGATTTCAGATGATAGAATCATAGCAGCCTTTGCTGGCATGGGGATGGGAAGAATAAAGGAGAGAGGCAGCTCAACTGGCAGCAGCCAAAGCTGCATACCAGGCCAGAGAGGAAAACCATGGGAGAAAGAACAGGGAGCTGTCAGAAACGGACCCCAAAGCTTCCAATGGCCACAGTCCTGGTGAGAAGAAGCATCCATGTGGGGCTGAGACACAGCAGACCATAAAGCCAGGCTCACCTGTCTCCCCAGCCAGGAATGCCGACAGCCTGGATGACGTAGATTGCTATTTGGCAGAAGAAGATGAAAAAGAAGACGAAGAAGCTGAAGGAGCTGTCAGACCTGTGGGAAAGAGGGCAGCAGGAGTGAGACCCAGGGACACGATCCCTGTACAGACTCCATTCTCTAGGAGGAGGGAACTGATTTCAGTTAATTCTCCTCTCCAGGGGAAAGCTAAAGGGAGGTAATTTCAGGAGGAACATATCATAAAATCATGAAATGGTTTGGGCTGGAAAGGACTTAAAAGATCATCCAGTTCCAATCCCTCTGCCATGGGCAGGGACACCTCCCACTGGATCAGGGGGCTCAAAGTCCCATCCAACCCAACCTTGAACACCTCCAGGTATTGGGCAGACACTACTTCTCTGGGCAACCTGTGCCAAGGCCTCCCCACCCTCACAGGAGAACATTTCTTCCCAAGATCTCATCTCAGTCTCCCCTCTTTCAGCTGAAAACTGTTCCCCCTTGTCCTACTCCTGAACTCCCTGATCAAGAGCCTCTCCCCAGCTTCCTGGAGCCCCCCTCAGTACTGGGAGGCTGCTCTAAGGTCTCCTTGGAGCCTTCTCTTCTCCAGGCTCAACAGCACCATCTCTCTCAGCTTCTCCTCGTACGGGAGATGCTCCAGCCCTTTGATCATCTCTGTGGCCTCGCTTCAATAGATCCATGTCGTTCCTGTGCTGAGACTCCAGAACTGGACTCAGGACTCCAGGTGGGGTCTCACCACAGCAGAGGAGAGGGTAAGAATCCCCTCCCTGGCCCTGTTGGTCCCACTGCTTTGGATGCAGCCCAGGACACTGTTGGCTCAAGTTGGGTTTCTTCTCTCCCAGCACACCAAGTCCTTCTCTTCAGGGCTACTCCCAATCCATTTTCCACCCAGCCTGGATTTGTGCTTGGAATTGACTTGACTCAGGTGCAGGACCTTGCACATGGCTTTGTTGAACTTCATGAGGCTCACACAGGAGCTAAAACACATTCACTCTGTGCTACAAAGCTACTGCTCTGCCCAGTGCAGGACAGGGTGAAGGCAGCTTCCTCAACGCATGCAGTGTGCTCAACACATTAAGGTAGCAACTGTTTATCAGGAATGAATGAAAAACTAGGGCCCTGTGACTAGCTAGGTTTGGATTTCAAAATGAGAAAGCACCACTCTAATCAAGTTTCATTGGATACTTCTAATATGTTTAGGAACAAATGGGTCTGATCTACCTAATGATGCAAAGAGCTGGAAAAATCCTGCAGGCAATACATGATCAGAACACATAAAATCAAAACTCCTCCCACTAAAAGCTACATCATCATCACAGAAGAAAATTGCACTTGCCTGAAAGCCTTGTAAATCGGTCGGTACCAACAGAGAAAGGCACAAGGGGTGAATAAAACGAACCACAGGATCGAGAGACCAAAGTCCACTCCTCTTTCTGTCTCAACCGTGAACCATGCCAAGCAAGCCAGCAGGTTTAGGAGCAGGGTAATGGAATGCACTGTTCGGGATGGGAGAGAGAGGAGAAAAAGCAGTAAGCTCTTGGAAAACTCAGAAGTCTCTCCAAGCAGCCCTAATCTCTCACTGGACACGTGGAGTTCTGCAGAAATCAAGGAAAGTCTGGGCCATCAAATCGCCTTCCCTCCCTTGAAAGAAAACCTTTATATCTGCCTTCATAAAAAAGGGAGAGACACATTATTTTACCCTTGCAGACAACACCTACAGGATTTACTGTGGGTCAAAGCTCAGTATTTGATACAGAAGCTTCTTGGACAGAGTTTTTATTGCAGTTCAAGCTATTACGTACGCATCCACAAGTAATACAGCATCTTGCATATCCGCTGGTAGTCGGCTGGGATGTCTGCGGAAAAGTCCTGGTAAAAACAGGGCTTGATGGGGCACTTCTTGGGAAGAGGCGGCCAGTTGTTCTGCCTCGCTGTGGAAAGGAGAAAGGAGAGGCTCTGCACTTGCTCTGCTCTCACTGAAAAACTAATTTGCACGTCACCATCCATATCTACTGACATTAAAACCTCAGGAGACGATCAGTCTTGGTAGGTATCATAGAATGGTTTGAGTTGGAAGGGACATCAAAGCAGTTCCACCCCCCTGCCATGGGCAGGGACACCTCCCACTGGATCAGGGGGCTCAAAGCCCCTTCTAACTTGGCCTTGAACACTTCCAGGGATGGGGCAACCACCACTTCTCTGAGCAACCTGTGCCAGAGCCTCCCCACCCTCACAGAAAGACATTTCTTCTCAATCTCCCCTCTTGCAGTTGAAAACCCTATCACAGCGCTCCTTGACCAAGAGACCCTCCCCAGCTTTCTTGTAGGCAAGTAATGAGGGAGCACAGCAGGGATGAGTTAACTCTGCTGACAGCACTGAGGCAGGGCAACTTGGTTTGAGAGCTTTCCTCTGTGGGAGGCAGAATGCCCCTGCAATGGGCAAAGGACCATCACAATCATCAGTACTACAAGTCCAGATTCAGCCATTTACAAGCAAGATTAGGGGTAAATACTCTTTTGCTGTGGTTAAGAGAGCCTCAAGATTGAAAAAAAGCTTTATGGGTCTTAGTGGAAACCCTTAATGTGAAGGCATTGCACACCAGCTTAGATGTGGAGACAAAATTAGTGTTTGAAGAACGTATTGTGGCAAAACACAGATGCTGAGAGCACGTCTGAGGGCAGAGACCCAGAGCCAGTGCCCAGCATCGTGTTTCTGAGTTTGTAAGTTATGGGATGGCAAGTACAGTCCCAAGTGGGCTGCAGGAAGCACTACTCACGATTAATGCTGGCTGCATTACTCTGCAGTTCCCTTTCCTTCTTCTCCAACTCGGCTGCCTTCCTCTCTAGCTCTGCCTGCTGCTGCAGGAGCCCAGCCTGCGCTGCCGCAGCCACAGCCTAAAGCAGGGTGAGAGAAAGGTAAGTTCTTCCCTAACTGAGGCAGTGGCAACACCACCAGTAAACCCACCAGATGCCAAACTGGAATGGAAGCAAAGATAATTCAGCAGCAACAGTTGAGGAAAATCCAGAAGCTGACCACACATGGCTGATGTGAAACCTCTTGAGGCTCTTTGCCTTACCTGCTGGAGGATGAAATCAGGATCAATGCAAACCTTCACCCTGATGTTCCTCTCTCATCCCATGGGAAGACACAGCTGGAAGAGCCCTCAGGAAGCTATCTTGTAGCCCATGCTCTGTGCCCTTCCCTTTCAGCAAAGCTGTGCTTTCTTACAGCTTCTCCTCCCTCCCAGTTTGTCTCATTGCTCCGAGCACTCTCACAGCAGAGCAGGGAGCAGGACTCCCATGTCTACCAGGCTCAAATGAAATGCAAAGCTGGCCGCCACACCTCTTCAGCATCTCTTCTACATCTTTCCTTATTCTGAGAGTTGATCCTTTCTCCCAGCAGTCTCTGCTTCTCTGCTCTGTGGATGAGGAGGTCCTGGCAGTTGGATACTTGCCAGGCAGTATAAACAGTGACTGCAGTGTGGCTGGACTGCATATACCCACATGGGACCAAGTGTGTCTGACCAGATACCAGAGCTAAGCTAAAATCATTAGCAGGATACATTCCAGTGCTTGCAGAAGGAAGCCAGAGCAAAGAGGATACGGGGTGAAGTGAGCTCTGCCACCAGAGGGACAGGGAAAAAGGCATGGAAAAGAATTGCATGTAATTCCCTAGAGACGCGCTTTGCGAGGCAGCTACAAACGCAAATTTCAGAAGCCATCTGCAGCTTCCCACCCCCAACCCCAAATTCCGTTCCTCTCCTATTCCCACATGCCTCTGGAGGCCCACAGGAGCTCCATTGGGCTCTCCAGCCCAGCAGCAGCACGGGGTTGCTGTACCTGGGGAGTGGGCTCCACTGATGTCTGCAGAACAGCAGGCTGCGAGTGGCCCGAGGGCTGCGTGGCTGGCGTCGTCCGCGCTGCATTTGTCTGCACGTGAACCACAAGTAACAGGGCAAAACCATTACACATTGCTCCTTCTAGTCAAGGGCAGTTCAACTTATAGCACTGCTAAAGCAGAAAGGAACTCTGCATCTTCAAAAGTTCATTAGTTCCTTAGTACACTGAGGGGAGCAGAATTGTTCTTTAGGGATATAGTTTAGGAAGGTGACAGGTGCCGTTGGACTTGATGATCTTACAGGTCTTTTCCAACCTTATGACTCTATGAAGAATCATGGATATTGGGCAAAAGGGAAATAAAAAGGTATTTTGATTCATTTTTTGAATGCCAAATATTGCTTTAGAATCACAGAGTGGTTTAGGCTGGAAGGGACCTTAAAGCCTACCCAGTACCAGTCCCCCTCCATGGACAGGAACACCTCCCACTGGATCAGGGTGCTTAAAGCCCCATCCACCCTGGGATGTCATGTTCCTTTGCTAACAGCAGCTGTTTAGAGTCTGAGACATACAAACCATGTGTCTTTTCCACTAAAAAAACTCCTCAGAGAGGTTTTGAGTTGCTGAGCTGAGGATGGGGAGCAAGGCAGAGCTGGAGGCTACGGTACTGGTGCACCCTGCAGCTTGCCAAGCTCACTGGGGTCCAGCTTTGCAGGAGCATAACAGTAATCCCACACTGCCAGAGCCCTGTAAACATTGAATCATGGAATGGTTTAGGTTGGAAGGGACCTCAAAGCCCAGCCAGTTCCAACCCCCTGCCATGGGCAGGGACACCTCCCACTGGATCAGGGGACTCAAAGCCCCACCCAACCTGGCCTTGAACACCTCCAGGGATGGGGCAGCCACCACTGCTCTGGGCAACCTGTGCCAGGGCCTCCCCAATCCTCAAAGGAAAACATTTCTCCCTAAGATCTCATCTCAATCTGCCCTTCTTCAGCTTAAAACCATTTTGCCTTGTCCTATCCCTGCACTCCCTGATCAAGAGCCCCTCCTCAGCTTTCCTGGAGCCCCTTTCAGTACTGCAAGGCTGCTCTAAATTCTACCTGGAGCCTTCTCTTCTCCAGGCTGAACAAGTCCAAATGAACATTTTTATTTCCAGAATGAGGGAAGAAAGTATCTTAGTTTCAAATTGTCAGTGCCAGCATGGTCCATCTTACACATGGCAGCAGCAGGAAACAAGAACTAAGCTCTCGCAGCGACCCATCAGTGGTATCACCAAAGTAGCTCAGCTTGCAGCTCAGAGACCAAATAAATATTGATGCATCCTGCCACAAACCATCTTTCCCTTCACACTTCACGCAGCTTGACTGTGAGCCAGCAGGGAGTTTGAGAAGAGCTGTTCCATGAGAGTGGAGAGCTCTGGCTGGGAGTTTATTAGTGCTCCAGCCCAGGAGCTCGCAGCTTGCCACACACGCAATGAACCACTGCCCACGGGAAATCAGCTGCAAACACCTCATGCTTTTAAGCTGTGCCTACCAAGGGAGCTTCTAAGATGCTAAAACCAGCACCAGGATACCCAGAGCAAAGCCAGGGGGCACATACCAGCTGGGAGCTCTCCGTAAAGGGGTTGAATTCATCCAAGCCGCTTTGGCTAGCGCTTGTGAGCTGTGTCACCGAGGGGTCCTGGAAGGAGAGAGAGCAAAGACGAGTCAGCAACTGATACAGGTCAGCATTATGTGTGCTCCACACCACCTGCCTTCCTTCTGCTCGTTCCCTGGGAAAAGGATAGGGAAAAGCACAGCCCCGCCACAGGTGGATGGCCTTGGCTGGTAGGGAATTCAAATAACCACGGAGATGACTAAGCAAGGCAAGATCTGCAGGCAGAAGCCATCTCCTGTTCATCCAAGAGCTGGATCTGAAGAACTACAATAAGCTTTTAGAATCAGAATTGTTTGGTTGGAAAACACCTTTGAGATCATCAAGTCCAGCTGTACCTGTCCACTACCAAACCAGACACCTGAGCACCTCATCCACCCGCCTTTTAAATACCACCAGGGAAGGAGACTCCACCACTGCCCTGGGCAACCTCTGACAGCACCTGAGGACCCTTTCATTGAAGAAATTCCTGATACCCAATCTAAACCTCCCCTGGTGCAACTTGAGGCCATTTCCTCTCATCCTATTTCCTGTCACTTGGAGAGGAGCCCAGCATCCACCTTGCTACACACTCTTCTCCAGGAGCTGCAGAGAGCAATGAGGTCTCCCCTCAGTCTCCTCTTCTCCAGAATAAAGAGCCCCGGGTTCTCAGTCACTTCCCATAAGACTTGTTCTCCAGACCCTTCCCCAGCCTTGTTCTCCTTCTCCAGATGTGCTCAATGTCCTTGTACTGAGGGGCCCAAAACCGAACCCAGGATTCGAGGTGGGGCCTCATCACCACCAAGTGCAGGGGGACGATCCCTGCCCTGCTCCTGCTGACCACACCATGGTTGATCCCAGCCAGGATGCTGGTGGCCTTCTTGGCCACCTGGGCCACTCCTGGCTCAATTTCAGCCACTGCCAACCAGCACCCCCAGGACCTTTTCTGCCAGGCAGCTTTCCAGCCATGCTTCCCCCAGCCTGGAGTGCTGCACAGGGTTATTGTGACCGAAGTGCAGGACCTGACACTTGGTCTTGTTGAACTCCATCCCATTGGCCTTGGAACACGGATCCAGCCTGGCCAGGTCCCTCTGCAAAGCCTTCCTGCCCTCCAGCAGATCAATGATAACTTGGTGTCATCTGCAAACTGACCAAGGGAGCACTCGCTCGCATTGTCCAGATCATGGATAAAGATGTCAAACAGAAGTGCCCCCAACACTGAGCCCTGGGGACATTGCCTGCAACAGGAAACAGGAGCCCCTTCTGCAGATTAGTACTGCTTACCTACAGTGAGTTATTCCTAATTTCCAGAGACCTGAAGCGGGATCTGGATTCATTCATAGTCAGAATGTTGCTGGACACCAGGACCACCTCCCAACCCTCCCTCACACCACAAAGCAAGCGCAGACCCACAAAGCAGAGCCTCACAAAGAATTTCCAGATACAGCAGGTCCTGGCTGATAGGCAAAGCAGTGGACCAACAGTCTAAAACATTTGTCTCTGAAAAGACAAAACACCCAAGGAAGTGGGAGCTGTGACACCAGTTACTTCTGGAGGTTTTAATTCCGCCAGCATAATTGCTGTGTTCACCTGTACTCACAGCATCTCCCACTTATCTCCATCAATCCATGGTTTAAAAAAAGGCACTCAGCTCCTCCACTGAAAACACCTTCCTTTCCTCACCTGCACTGAGCTACTCTTATTTTTTCTTTTATACACACTGCTTTCTAGAAAACACCCCTCTACTACAGGGACTTGGACCTCTGGAACGTTTCTCTCCCCAGTTATTAGAGAGAAAAGATGCATTCTGAACTCAGAAATCCAACAGTGAGAACAGCCTGGCAACCTGAGAGCTGGTGGGGGTATAAGATTTTAAAAGGGGCTTTTTTTTTCCTTTTTTTCCCAGCAACCTGTGTTCCAGGATTGGTCACCTCATAAAATTACAGAATGCACTGGGTCAGAAGGGACCTTAAAGCCCATCCAGTTCCAACCCCCTGCCACAGTGCAGGGACACCTCCCACTGAATCAGGGGGCTCAAAGCCCCATCCAACCTGGCCCTGAACACCTCCAGGGACAGGGCAGACATTACTTCTCTGGGCAAACTTGGCCAGGGCCTCCCCACCCTCACAGGAAAACATTTCTTCCTAAGATCTCATCTCAATCTCCCCTTCTTCAGCTGAAAACCATTCCTTCTCATCCTATCCCTGCACTTACTGATAAAAGCCCCTCCCCAGTGTTCCTGGAGACCCTTTCAGTACTGGGAGGCTGCTCTAAGGTACCCCCTGCAGCCTTCTCTTCTCCAGGCTGAACAACCCCAAGTCTCTCAGCCTGTCCTCAAAGCAGAGGTGCTCCAGCCCTCGGATTATCCCTGTGGCCTTCTCAGGATTCATTCCAACAGATCCATGTCCTTCCTGTGCTGAGGACTCCAGAACTGGATGCAGGGCTCTATGTGCTCAGCAGAGCGGAGCAGAGAGGCAGAACCCCTTTCCTCGCCATTCTGGTCTCACTGCTTTGGATGCAGCCCAGGATATTTCTTCCTAAGATGTCATTTCAATCTCCCCTCTTTCAGCTTCAAACCGTTCCCCTCGTCCTACCCCTGCACTCCTTTGATTTAGTGGCTAATGGGGTGAGAAGCAATTGAGGCTGTGACAAGGTAAGAGAGAGCGCTGCACAAAAGCCATCTGGCTCAGCTGGAGCCGTTCCTTGGGGTTTTAGCGCTGCCTTCTGTCGAGCAAGAGGCGTACGGAGTGGTTAATGAGTGACTTTGCAGCTCCTCAAGAGCAGACACTCCCCACACAACAGGTTGCTCCAGTTTATGAATGACTGCAGGCACAGGGATCTCCGATGGGGAGTTTTTGGATGCTGCTTGACAAGGTACAACTCCCCGGCCGGGCAGGGCTGTAGGAACGGGGAGCATCGGCAGAACTGCTGGGAATGAGAGCTGTAAGGACCCGAGGCACGGGTTTTATTTCACTCTTTTGGAGGCTGCAGCTTAACCAGTTCTGCAGGTGCATAGTAGCTTACAAGTCAGCTCGTGCATGCCAGCACCAAACCCTTCCAACCAGAGCCGGCAAGGTCCCACCTCGACCCAAATCCAGCAGAAGGGAACTCCCTTAAAGGCATGGGGAAAGGAAAGCAAAGGCTGTGTAACCACTTTAAGAGCCTGGCTGAAAAGCTGACTGGTGGAAAATGACCTGGGGGTCCAGTTCCACTCCCTTGCGTGGCCAACAGTGGCTGAACACGAGCCAGCAGTAGCCCAGGTGGCCAAGAAGGCCACCAGCATCCTGGCTGGGATCAACCATGGTGTGGTCAGCAGGAGCAGGCCAGGGATCGTCCCCCTGCACTTAGTGGTGATGAGGCCACACCTCGAATCCTGGGTTCAGTTTTGGGCCCCTCAGTACAAGGACATTGAGCACATCTGGAGAAGGAGAACAAGGCTGGGGAAGGGTCTGGAGAACAAGTCTTATGGGAAGCGACTGAGGACCAAGGGCTCTTTATTCTGGAGAAAAGGAGACTGAGGGGAGACCTCATTGCTCTCTGCAGCTCCTGGAGCAGAGTGTGTAGCAAGGTGGATGCTGGGCTCCTCTCCAAGTGACAGGAAATAGGATGAGAGGAAATGGCCTCAAGTTGCACCAGGGGAGGTTTAGATTGAGTATCAGGAATTTCTTCAATGAAAGGGTCCTCAGGTGCTGTCAGAGGTTGCCCAGGGCAGTGGTGGAGTCTCCTTCCCTGGTGGTATTTAAAAGGCGGGTGGATGAGGTGCTCAGGTGTCTGGTTTAGTAGTGGACAGGTACAGCTGGACTTGATGATCTCAAAGGTCTTTTCCAACCAAACAATTCTGATTCTAAAAGCTTATTGTAGTTCTTCAGATCCAGCTCTTGGATGAACAGGAGATGGCTTCTGCCTGCAGATCTTGCCTTGCTGATAGTAGGGGTCCAGTTCCACGCCCTGCCCTGATCAACAGTGGCTGAACATGAGCCAGCAGTAGCCCAGGTGGCCAAGAAGGCCACCAGCATCCTGGCTTGGATCAACCATGGTGTGGCCAGCAGGAGCAGGGCAGAGATTGTCCCCCTGTACTTGGTGCTGGCAAGGCCGTGCCTTGAATCCTGGGTTCAGTTTTGGGGCCCTCACTTAAAGAACATTGGGGGCTGGAGGAAAGGGCTCAAAAATAAGCAGAAAGACTAGGATACTGGGGGGGAAACACACACTGCTCTCTTCCCATCGCTCACCTCCACTCCAAAAGGAGCAGAGGCTCAGCAGCACAGCTCTGCTATGGGAAGGGGAGGCTGCCAGCAGCTGGGCATGGCAGGGCGAGCACCACCGCTGTTTCCCCCCTTCCAGCTGTGGCACAGCTCGGTCTCACGGAGACACAAGCTCTCCTCTCACTGCATCGCCTAAAAATCCACTTGATTCAGCAGCAGAGCCCAGCAAAGGCAGCTCCACTGAACTCAGAGTTGTGCAAGGGTGCCTAAAATAGATGAACAGCAGAGAACTTGCAGCAAAGCAGAAGCATGTTTGGACGTGTTTGTGCCCAGGAGAGGGGAAGAAGGAAAACAGTGGCCACAAAACCAAGGTTGACACAAAGGCATCAGCTTCCACAAGCCTGGAGGGGACAGCGTGACGGGTGAGGGAGCTGGAGGAATGCAGGGAGATGAGTGAAGAGCTGCCCACAAACTTCACACTGAACAGTTATTTTCTGCCAGCCACAGATCAAAAGGCATCGACCCTCCTGGAACAGCACCAGCCTGACCGTCTGCGCTGCGGAACAGGGACTTAATTCAGCCACTGGACCGCCTGAAGCCGTGTTACCCAACTGTGCCTCCTCTGAGGAAGTAACAGTGCCCTCCCTCTGCTCCAAAGGCCCCACGTGCCTTTCCTTTCAGAGGGTTTAGTTGTTAGGATCCACAGTTAAACTCCAGCAATTCTTCTCAGTGTGCCTCCTGCTCCAGAGCTAAGGAGCCCAAGGACCTGATGGCTCTCCCACTTCTCCAGCTATTCCATTTAATTCAACAGGTGCATCCAGCCACAAACTTTGTACTCACAAGTCAGCAATTAGGACAGAATCATGGAATTGTTAAGGCTGGAAAAGACCTCTGGGCTCACCCAGTCCAAGCATCAGCACAGCCCCACCGTGCCTGCTAAATCATAGCCTCGACTGCCACATCTACACATTTTTTTTAACACTTTCAGGTATGGAGACACCACCACTGCCCTGGGCAGCCTCTGCCAGTGCTTCACCACTCTGTCAGTGAAGGAATATTTCCCAATATCCAATCTAAATATTCCCTGGCACAACTTGAGGCCATTTACTCTCATCCCATCACTTATGACTTGGGAAAAGAGCCCAGCACCCACCTCACCACAACCTCCTTTCAGGAGCTGCAGAGAGCCATGAGGTCTCCCCTCAGCCTCCTCTTCTCCAGGTTAAAGAGCCCCAGGTTCCTCAGCCACTCCCAGAACCCCTGGGCTCCAGACCCTTCCCCAGCTCCCTTCCCTTCTCCAGACACGCTCCAGCCCCTCAATATCCTTCTTGGAGTGAGGGGCTCAAAACTGAACCCAGGGTTCAAGGTGTGACCTGATGTCAGTGCCTGCCAGGCAGGAATACCGTTCCTCCGGCCCTGCACAGCACCTGGATCCAAACCCGGCAGGGAATGGGCTCATTCCATCACATTTATACACGTCCTACATCATGAGATGCCATTTTGAAAGCAGAGAGATGGAGCGTTGAGGCTCCAGACAGCATCAGACAGATTTCTTGCCTCCAGCTGTGGACAAATTGGGCAATTTATCTTTAAAAAAAAGGGATAAAGGTGAACACAGACCCTCACAGTGCTGCAAGATACAAAATCCACAGAGTTCTGTCACAGAGCCAGCAAAGAGCCACCAGCCAACTGCATGGGCATCCTCACTACGACATCAGCCTGACGTCAGAGTTCCCTGTTGTAAACCACATCCAATCTCTCTGTTTAAACAATGAGTAAAGCAGGAGCCCGGCCCTGCTCGGTCAGAACCCAGGGAGCTATCGCACACAATACAACGAGATATTCACTTCCTCAATGCCAAAGCAGTAAATCCCTCCAGGAACAGCCACTGTATGGGAGATCCACCACAGAAGGAACATTGCACGGACGTGGTGATCCAAACCCTTCCAGAGACAAACGAGATTGTGATAAAATGAAAACAAGGCACAGAGAGGGAATTCTTCCTTCCTATTTCACTTTGAGGAATCAAAGCCCTGTGTCCCACCAACAAACTTTCATAGAATCATGAAATGGTTTGGTTTGGAAGGGACCTCAAAGCCCAGCCAGTTCCAATTCCCCTGTCCACCTCCCACTGGATCAGGGGGCTCAAAGCTCCAGACAACCTAGCCTTGAACACCTCCAGGGATGGGGCAGCCACCACTGCTCTGGGCAACCTGGGCCAGTGCCTCCCTACCCTCACAGGAAAACATTTATCCCTAAGATCTCATCTCAGTCTCCCCTCTTTCAGCTGAAAATCACTCCTTCTCATCCTATCCCTGAACTCCCTGATCAAGAGCCCCTTCCCAGCTTTCCTGGAGCCCCTTTCAGTACTGGAATCAGCTCTAAGGTCTCCCCACAGCCTTCTCTTCTCCAGGCTGAACAACCCCAGCTCTCTCAGCCTGTCCTCATATGGGAGGTGCTCCAGTCCTTTGATCTTCTCTGTGGCCTCCTCTGGACTCCAAACAGCTCCATGTCTGTTAGAGCTGCAGCTGGGCAACGGGAGGCGAGGAATTCCCCTGTTGCGGCAGACTCACAGGCTCACAGCAAAGGTAAAGCTTTGCCCGCAGCACCCAGGCACCCCCATCCACACCACAAGCCGTGTCCAAGGGGCAATTCCCAGCCAGCTCCCCACATAATGACCCCATGCAGGATAATCCCAAAAACGGGAAAGCCAGGGAAAATGAAGTCCCCAAGAGCCTCAATACCTTTGGCTCCCCAAAATCCCAGACAAAGGTTTCATTTTGCCTCATAGGCTCTAGTTTAAGAGCTGGAAAAGCCCTAGGGAGGCCACCCCATGGGCAGGGCTGGGACCTGCTTGGGTCACCCTGGGGCCAGGGCGGCAGAGTGGGGACTCCCGGGCGCCCCCAGCCATGGTGAGGGTGGGACGAGTGGCCCTGGGGGTCCTGGAGAGGGGCCCGTACAAGTAGGACCAGATCCCACCCGGGTGCCCCTGGGGCTGTGGAGGGGAAGTAGGGACCCTCAGGGGCCCCCAGGGATGGGGAGTGAGGACAGGGTGAACCCCACATGGGGTGCCCGGAGAAGCTCCCTGTGGACAGGGCTGGTTCCCCCCTGGCTGAGGAGGCAAAGTGGGGATCCCCAAGCATGGGAAGAGGGAGATGAGGTAGCCCTTGGGGTCCTGGGAAAGGGCCCTTATGTGCAGGGCCAGGCCTGCCTGGGTAACCCTGGGGCTCGGGACCCCCAGGGACGAGAAGGGGGCATGGGAACCCCTGGGACCCCCAAGCACCAGGAGTGGGGGACACAGAGTGATGCCAGGGATCCTTGCCCTAGGAAGTGTTCCCTGCAGGCAGGGCTGGGAACCCCAGGACCCGCAGACATGGGGAGAGGGAGACACGATAGCCCCGGGAGTCTTAGGAAGGGCTCCTTGCGGGCAGGACCAGACTCGCCTGGGTCACCCCGGGGTCTGGGGAGGGAAAGTGGAGAATCCCAGAAACTCCAGGCACAGGGAGAGGGGACGGGGCAGCCCCGGGAAGGGCTCCCTAAGGCAGGACCAGGACCCCCAGCGTCACCCCAGGAGAGGGGCATGAGGAGCACTGCCCCCCGCGGCCGCCCCGCCCACTCTCCCCGGTCTCGTCCCGGACCCCTCTCCCCGACGGTCCCGCGGCAGCGTGGGGGGTGGGGGCAGGGAGGAGCCCACCTGGAAGGGGTTGATGTCCACCGGGTCGGCGAACGGATTGGTGTCGAAGCCCGACATGGGCGCGTCCCCCTCTGCTGCTCCCCCGCCGCTTCCGGGTCCGACACGTGACCCGCGCCGCCGCCTTCCGGGTAGGGCACGTGACCCGCAGAGCCCTCCGCTTCCGGCCCGGACACGTGACACGCGCTGGCGTCTTTGGGACGCGCCTGGTGGGCGGGGCCGGCCAGTGACGTCATATCGGTGTCCCCCCTCCCCCCCCCAGCACGGTTAACCCTATAGGCGGGGGCACTATAGAGGGGGCGGGGGAGGCAAGGGTGACCCCATAGGGCCCAGAGCCCTTTCCCTATGGGAGAGCCCTATAGCACAGCCCCTATAGGGGATCCCCCAGAGCACAGCCCCTATAGAACACCCCTTGTTGATACAAGAAGTAGTTGTTATTGCAGAGAGTGGAATATTTTGATTTAAGTAGGATTAGTGTTCTGTGGAATTGTTTTTGTGACTCGCCCGTTCGGCGCTATCCAAGTGGCAGTGTTTTTGAGAGTCAGACACCGGCTGTTGCTCTGACACTGCGGTTTGTTAAATAGCGCTGTTCCCAGAGAACACTTCTTTCCTTATCTAAGAATGCAAGGTCAGACAGAGCTGGCTCTGAACCTCTAATTAGCAGAGATTTAGCTGTTGTGAAGTTCACAATAAAATTTAAGATAAGTCCTTAATTACTAGGAAAGTAGTACAATATGCATGAGATTGCTGGGAGAATTTATACACATGCTTATAAGTGGGACATATGTTCTGTGACCAGCTCTTATCTTGTTACACATGATTGATAGAAATCATTCCCTCGTGCTCCCAGCACTGAAATAAATTATGCTGATTTCTAAAACTCCAAAATTAGTCTTAGAAAGTTTATTTGCCGGCAAATAGCCCCCATAAGAATTCCCCTATAGAATACCCATAGCACAGCACCTAAAGAGGAACCGCTGTAGAAACCCCCCCGTAGCACAACCCCTATAGGGGATCCCCTACAGGAGATCCTTTATAGGAGATCCTCTATAGCATAGCCCCTATAGGGAATTCCCTATAGCACAGACCCTATAGCACAGCTCCTATAGCACAGCCCCTATAGGGGATTCCCTATAGCACAGTCCCTATAGCACAGCCCCTATAGGAACCCCTATAGCAGCCCCCCCATAGGGGATCCCCTATATCAAACCCCTCTAGAACAGCCCCTATAGCAGCCCCTATAGCAGACCCTACGGCACAAGGATCCCCTGTAGGACCCCCCCTATAGCACAGCTCCTCCATCACCCCCCCCAGCGGCCCCCACGGCCCCCGGGTACCGGCCCCGCCCGCGGGAGGCGGAGCCGGGCATCCCGGGCCTGCCCAGCCGAGCGATGGCGGAGAGCCGCGGTGAGCGTGGGGGGGGGGCGGGGAGGAGACACCCCCCCACACATGGGAAGGGTGGGCACTGAGCCCCCAAACCCAACCAAACACACCCAAAGCTCTCGGTCTTGCCCCCCCCCCCCCCCCCCTTAATGCCTGGGTCTTGCGTGGTTTGGGGGTTCGGAGGGGATTTCTGCCTCCCCCCAGTGTCTGACTTCTGGGATGGTTTGGGGGGGTCTGCCCCCCTCCCCCGATGCCTCATTCCTTGGGTGGTTTTGGGGTTCAGAGGGGTTTCTGCCCCCTCCTTAATGCCCGCCCCCTCCCTCCCCCCCCCCCAGTGTTCCCACTCTCCTGCGCCGTGCAGAGCTATTCCTGGGGGAAGCTGGGGCTGGACAGCGAGGTGGCCAAGCTGGTGGCAAGCAGCGACCCCCTGTTCCACGTCCACCCGGAGCAGCACTACGCGGAGGTGAGCATCTGGCCGCATGTCCATTTGTCTGTCCCAGCCCGGTCTCCATCCCAACCAGTTGCAGCTGAGTGCCTGACCACGTGTCTGTGTGTCCATCCCAGCCCCGTCTCCATCCCAGCCAGCCGCATGTTTGTGTGTCCGTCCCAGCCCTGTAGCCATCCCAACCGGCCGCATGTCTGTGTGTCCATCCTGGCCTTGTGTCCCTCCCAACCAACCATGCATCCGTGTGTCCATCCTGGCCCTGTCTCCATCCCAACCAGGTGCACATCCATATGTCCTTCCTAACTCTCCATCCCAGCCAGCCACTTGTCCATATGTCCATCCCTGCCCTGTGTCCATCCCAACCAGTTGCAACTGAGTGCCTGGCCGCATGTCCATGTGTCCGTCCTGGCCCCCTCTCCCTCCCAACCAACCCCATGTCCATGTGTCCATTCCAGCCCTGTCCCCATTCCAGCCATCCACATGTCCATGTGTCAATCTCAGCCCTGCCTCCATCCGAACCAGCTGCAGCCAAGTGCCTGGCCATGTGTCCGTGTGTCCATCCTGGCCCTGTCCCCAAGCCAGGTCCATCTGACTGGAGGAGGAGAGGACCGTCCTGGCATGACTGGGCCCTGTTGGCCAGCATCGATCATCTCTGGGGACAAGCAGCCTCCAGAAAAGCCCAAGTCATCCCATTGGCTGCCCAGCTCAGCGGTCCATCTGTTTGTCTGTCTCCCACAGCTCTGGATGGGCACACACCCCCGGGGAGATGCCGTCATCCAGGATAACCGCATCCCTCAGCAGACCCTGGGCCAGTGGATTGCAGCCAACCCCACCTGCCTGGGAGAGAAGGTGCATGACGCCTTCCAGGGGCACCTGCCCTTCCTCTTCAAGGTGCTGTCAGTCAACACTGCCCTCTCCATCCAGGCACACCCCAACAAGGTAGGGAGAGCGCCTGGGGCAGAATAAGCTCTGGCTGGATCCCATATCCCTGGGGCTGTCCCCAGCTCCTCTGTCCCCTCTGCAGGAGCTGGCAGCAAAGCTACACGCCCAGTTCCCTGAGCACTACCCTGATGCCAACCACAAGCCCGAGATGGCCATCGCTCTCACGCCCTTCGAGGGATTGTGTGGCTTTCGGCCAGTGGAAGAGATCGTCTCCTTTCTCCAGGGTAAGGATAAGGAGGGAGAGCAGGCATGAGGTTGGACCCTGTTGCTCCCTTTCCCTCCCTGGAGTGGGGATAGATGGTGGTGGCCACCAGGGCTGACTTGGACCGGCCACCCCACCAGCTGTCCCCGAGCTGCGGGCACTGATCGGGGAGGTAGCAGCGGAGCAGCTGGAGCGCAGTGGGAGTGATGACCCCCGCGGCGTCTCCGCCGCCCTCCGTGTCTGCTTCACCCGCCTGATGAAGAGTGAGAAGAAGTTCTTTGTTGACCAGCTGAACACACTGGTGAAGAGGGTCTCGCAGGAAGGTGGGTTCCCTCTGCCTGCCCCGACTGGTTTGGGGTGGGGGGGCTGTGGTCAGGGGAGGGGATGGGGCACCTCCCAGCTCCCTTTCCAGCACTGTTCCCACTGTATCCACACAGCAGCGGAAGGGAAGGACACGTCGGCGAGCAATGGGGACCTCCTGCTGCAGCTGCACTCCCAGTATCCAGGGGACATAGGTTGCTTCACCATTTACTTCCTCAACCTGGTGAGGCTGGAGCCAGGAGAGGCCATGTTCCTGGGAGCCAACGAGCCCCACGCCTACCTGCAAGGAGGTGAGCATTGTGATGGGCTCTCCCCACCTTGCAGGGATTGTCTCACAAGGGTGGCCCTGATCTGCACGAGGTTGGGTCCATCCCAGATTGGGATGGGCTGACAGTGCTGTCTCGTCCCCGCAGACTGCGTGGAGTGCATGGCGTGCTCGGATAACACGGTCCGCGCCGGGCTCACCCCCAAGTTCATCGACGTCCTCACCTTGTGTGAGATGCTCAACTACACACCGGCACCCAGCAGCTCCAAGATCTTCCCGGCCACGCAGAGCCAGCTCGACCCCAGCGTCTACCTCTACGACCCACCCGTGCCTGACTTTGCCGTCATGAGGATAGAGGTGAGCGTGGGCTTGGTCGTGGAATGTCGTGAGGTAGAAGGGAACCACAAGGATCATTGAGTCCAGCTCCTGACCCTGCACAGGACAACTGTCCAACCGTGTGTCTGAGGGCCGTGTCCAAATGCTTCTGGAGTATTGTCAGGCTTGGTGCTGTGGCTGCTTCCCTAGGGAGCTCTTCCACTGCTCCACCACCCTCTGGGTGAAGAACCTTTTCCTAATGCCCAACCTAACCCTTCTCTGGCACATCTTCCTGCCATTCAGTCTGCTGTGGGGATGCAGAGGGGGACACCATTTTTCTCCCATCTTCACCATGCTCTTTGTAGGACTCTCAATATTGGCTGGGGTTTTCTTGGCATGGGTTTGCTTGCCCTTGTGGCTGCTGCTCCAGGGAGGATGGAGGGATGGTGTCATCCCCAAGCAGTCCTGCAGGCTCCTCTCCCTCCCCTGTTGCCTTTGCTTGGAGCCTGCATGCCATTTCCAGCAGCTCCAGGCAGGAGGACCAGGAAGACTCAGGGGAGCAGCTTGGGTGTCCTCAGCTGAGGCCCCTGGGCTTGGCCTCGGCACCCCAAAGGTAGCTGCAGGATGGGAATGGGCATCACGCCCTTCCAGTTCTCCGAAGAGGAGGAAAGCTGGGGGAGACTCAAACCACAGTGACCCTTTCTATTGCAGATCCCTGCCTCCATCAAGCTGTACCTCGTCTCTGCCGTGGACTCTGCCAGCATCCTGCTGGTGATCCAAGGCACGGCCGTGGGCACCTCCACAGCCGCAGCCTCTGAAATGACTCTGCGCCGCGGCTCCGTGCTCTTCATCTCTGCCAATGAGAGCATCTCCCTCCACCTCTCCTCGCCGGATGGAATGCTGCTCTTCCGAGCCTGCTGCCTCCTCTGAGCAGCACCTGGGACACTTCTCCCAATCACTCCATGTTCAAGTAGCTAGAAAGTGGCCTGGGCAAAGTCATCTCGCTTGGAAATCTCCCCTTCATCTACTAAAGCCCCCAAAGAGCCCGTACCCAATGTGTGGAGAGCAGTTCCAGGAATCAACTCCTTGGTGATGGCACAGAGCAGAGCACGCAGAGGAAGAGCCTCTTCCCTCACAGCTCCATAGCCATGTCCCCAAAATGCTATCCCTTTAATACCGTATGGTGACTCCTTTTGTTATCCCCATCCCTTTCCTTCAGCAGGGAGACCTGAATGCTGCATCCCAGCTCTTGAACATCTCTTCCCGGCTTCCAGGAGCTGCTGCTGCAATGCTGAGGTTTTCTGCTGCTCTGGGGTTCCTGGTGGGCTCTTCCCGAGCTGTAACAAGGGGCTGCTTGGCAGGGCAGTGGAGCTGGAGGAGCTTCTGGTGCTGTGAATAAAGTGGCGACTTTGTCCAGGAGGATGGAGACAAGCTGTTTGCAGGGCTTGGGGACAGGAGGAAGTGGCTGGCAGCAGCTCTGGCATTCCCCAGTGCCAGCTGAGACCTTCCCTGTGGCAGCATCAGCCCGGGCAACATGGCAACTCTGTGGGGAAATGGGACACGGGAGTCAAGTGTAATGAGGGAAACCAGATCACTCCAAAACCATGCTGGGGTCAGGGAAGAAGCCTTCCCAAACGGGGCTGCAGGGGGAAATGGGGCTTAGCCCCCCCGCCACAGCACCAACACACAGCCAAGTACTGAGATCTGGTTTATTGAGTGCTCCCTTTAACAAGGAAAATACAAAAAATCCCAGTCTGGGTCTGGACATGAAATATTTAAATAAGGTTTCTTTAGAAGCAGCTGATTGTCCTCTACGTAGCAGAGCAGAGCCATGGTTTAAGGCAGCTTTTAAGGTGTACAGCAGGCAGACTCCCAAATCCAAACAGAGTGGAGGCCAGGCACCAGAGCAGCTCTGGGGAGCGCTGGGCACTGTGAGCTCCAAAGCCAGAACTTAATGAGTCCCTGGTGGGAAGCACCGAGGTCCCAAGCCTGAGCAGCAAATGCTGGTGGATGTAACAAATACAGGAGCTTAACGCTTCGCAGCTCCATTTGGTTTCTCCCCATCTTATCTGCTCCCCTGGAGCAGCATCTTTGATTCAGGGAAGCTCCGGCTTTGGGAGGAGAGAACCCAGCAGCAATTAATTGCAAGCAGAAGACAGGTAAACGAAGCAGCGCTCTGACAGCCAAACCCAACCTCACTGGCTTGGCCTCAGCCAGGGAAGAGCAGGGACTACAGCCAAAATAAATAAAAAAGGGGTCTTGGGCCTCCCCAGCCCGACCCCACCTCTTTGTTAGGGAGGGCAGCTCGGGTCCAGGGCCAGGTTCTAATCTGTAATTAAAGGAGGAAAAGAGGAGGGCAGGAAAACTGAGGGGCATTTGCTGCTGCACCTCCCAATTCCTTCCCTTTACACCCCCATGGAGGGTTCAAGGCTCTGCCTCTCCTCCCTCCCCACCCCAACCACCTAAACATCTGTGTGCCACCTCTCCCTGATATTGCTGAGAGTAAGGAAAAGTCCTTTGGGGCTGGTTGGCTGCTGATGCTCAGCACCAGCAGCAGCGCAGCATCATTAAGTCCTTGTGCCACAGTCCCAGTATGGGACTCAGACACCGACAGCCAGCCTGGTGCTGGCTTTGGCCTGTTCTTGCACAGCCCCAGTCAAGGGGTGTCTATTGAATCACACAGGAGAGAGAGTCTCCAAAACAACAGGGGCAAGAGGAGGAGGAGACAGGTTTTGGGGGGATGAGATCCAGATCTTCGTCATCAGGGACCTCATCGAGGTGGTACCCGTCCTGCAGCAGCTGCCGGCTCAGGTCCTGGTTCACCTGCTGGGGGACACAGGAGGCAGAGCTGGGTAAAATTACTCTCAGTTTGGGTAAAAGTTAAGTGCTAGGGTTTGGAAAGGGCAGGGCTGCAAGCAAGGAAGGGACTGTAGCCTCCCTCTAGTGCCTTTGCATGGGGAGAAGCAGCACAGCAAGAGCACAGAAGATGAAAGCAAATCAGCACAGAGGTTCTTCCAGGCTGCAGCACCCCCGACACACACACCATGCACCCCAGAACACCCTGCTGGCTGCAACACCCTCACAGGGCAGAGCTCATCAGCCACCCCAATGCAGAGCTGGGGGATGACAGAATCATGGAATGGTTTAGGTTGGAAGGGACGCCTCCCACTGGATCAGGGGGCTCAAAGCCCCATTCAACCTGGTCTGGAACACCTCTAGGGATGGGGCAGCCACCACTTCTCTGGACAACCTATGCCAGGGCCTCCCCACCTTCATTGTGAAGAATTTCTTCCTAGTGTCTAATCTAAATCTTACCCTTTCCAATTTAAAGCTGTTCCACTTCATCTTGTCACTCCAGGCCCTTGTAAAAAGTCCCTCCCCAGTTTTCCTGCAGCCCCTTTCAGTACTGGGAGGCTGCTCTAAGGTCTCCCTGGAGACTTCTTTTCTCCAGGCTGAACAACCCTGACTCTCCCAGCCTGTCAGGAGGTGCTCCAGCCCTCAGATCATCTTCGTGGCTTCCTCTGGACTCTCTCCAATGTCCTTCCTCTGCTGAGGACTCCAGAACTGAACACAGAGCTCCAGGTGGGGTCTCACCAGAGCGTAGCAGAGGGTCAGGATCCCCTCTCTGGCCCTCCTGGTGCCACTGCTTTGGATGCAGCCCAGGACACGGTTGTTTTCTGGGCTGCAAGCGCACATTGCTGGCTCATGTTGAGCTTCTCATCCCCCAGCAAGATGAGATGGATAGGGCAGCAGTTTGCAAGGCCGGGCTCTGGGATGGGTGCACACATACACACTCCAGTAGGGTGAGGCTTCATTTCAGCCCCCATCCAGACCCCAGGGCGGAGTGGGGATGAGGGAACCCGCAGGGACTGTGCTGGTGGGGTCAAACCCTGGGACTTGCCTCGGCGGAGGAGTAGCCCGAGGAACAGCGGGATCCCAGCTCCCCGTCACTAAGAGAAGAAGGAAACAGTCAGATCCAGCTGGGAAAAGCAGCGTCTTTGCTTGGGATACAGACAAGGGAACCTCAGGGTGGGGTAGGGAAGGAAGCTGGCAGCGTAATCCCAAAGGATATGTCAAATAATTTGGGATAACAGCAGTGTTTTGCTGCTGAGAGGTGCCCAGGGCAGCCAGGGATGCTCTACAAGGTGAATCAAATAAAAAAAAAGAAACTCAGCTTGGAGCCTGCAACACCCACCACTCAAAATCCTGGGATATTCGCCCAGTCCCACCTGTCTGAATCGAGGGAGACCAGGTTTTCATCCGCTGTCTGGCTGAGCGCCGCATAGCCCTTGTGAAACTTCACTGACCTGCCGGAAAGCGGAGGAGTGAGCCCAGGATGGGGAGTTTTGTAGTGAAAATGCAGCTCCTTGCTGAGGAGCCAGAGCAGGAATTCCTGTCCTCAACACCCCTTCCCACCCAGGCATTGTCAATGACCACCCCCAGCTCAGAATCAACTCCATTCAGGCTCCAGGTCACCCAATTCAATCTTTAACACCAAACCATTCCCAAAACCTGACTTGTGCTATATTTTATTGCATGGGATGATTGCAGCCGCAACAGAGCCAGCACACCGTGGTCCCAAACCCCTCCCAAGCTCCCCAGTCCCCCCAAGGAAAGGGAAAAATACATTTTGAGAAAAGAAAGCAGGATCAGACCTTTTAGTTGGTGGCTTCGGGGGGGTTGGCGTGGGTGTCCGCAGCAGCCCCTGCCTGCGGAGCGCTGCCTTTGCCAGCTGGCGCTGCCTCTCTGGAAGCCAAGCAGAGGGCAGAGCTGAAACCACCCCAGCGCTCCCCAAGGATCCTCTTTTTGGGGGGTGGGTGGGGTGGGAATTGCAGCAGAGTCCTAGGGAGAGGGCGAGGCATCGCCGTGGAGCACGGGCAGGGGTTTATGGGAGTTTTAAAGGTTTGATCCTTTAAACTGGAAGGGGGAAGATTCAGATTGGACATTAAGAAGAAATTCTTAATTATGAGGGTGGGGAGGCCCTGGCACAGGTTGCCCAGAGCAGTGGTGGCTGCCCCATCCCTGGACGTGTTCAAGGCCAGGCTGGATGGGGCTTTGAGCCCCCTGATCCAGTGGGAGGTGTCCCTGCCCATGGCAGGGGAGGTGGAACTGGATGGGCTTTGAGGTCCCTTCCAACCCAACCCATTCCATGATTCTGTGACCCATCAAGGAATAAAAAAAGTCAGTTCCACCCTGGGCAAGAGTCACAGCCATCACCCCAAATCCCTGGAATGCATCACTTACGGAGCTTGGCATGGATGGAGGGAGGCTTGCTCATGAGGTACGGTCCCCTTTTCTCCACTGTGTCTGCCGCCTTGCTCAGCCTCTTGCTCTCAACCTGGTAAAGTAGAGAAAGAAGGAAATTGAGGAACATCCCTCAATGGGGATGAAGTGGAGTCACCTCCGAGATCTGGAGCCAGGAAACCTGCTGGGGAGAGCCAGAGAAGACAGCGCATCTCTGGTGCAGTGAGAGTAGAATAAGCAAATCTGGGAGCAGAGGAAGGGATTATTTGGGAACAGTGCTGCTAAATTCCAAGTGCAGGTGATGAACATGTGGTGACTCCAGGAGCACCTGGGGGAAGATGGATGGAGGGGGTTTAACTGGCAGGTTCCTCAAAGCAAACATAGTGATGCTTTAACTTCTCCACAGGTTTTGAGCCTTTCAGGCTTCTCCCCAGGCAATAACAAACAAACAGAAGCTGGGATGGGGAGAACAGCCAGAATTAGGGGCAGGGCCCTAAGCTGGGATGTGCAGGGCAGAGTTTGGCAGGTGGGAAGCTCAGCCACTGGGGGCAGCAGGATGATCCAGGCAGGATGCAACCTCTGCCAGCATCCCATATCCCGCCGAGGGTGCTGTGCCCTCCTTGCACAGCCCCAGCAGCCACCCTGCCTTGCCATGCACCCCCTTGGCACCCCGTCCAACCAAGCCCATGGCTCTGCCCCACATGGCCCCTGTGCAGGAGCTTCAGCCCCACATAGTCAATACTGACCCACACACAACCCACAGCATCCCCCCAACACCATACAGCCCCTCCCTATGCATGAGCCCCAGTCCTACACTGCCCCACAGATGCTCCCCATACTGACCCTCACACCACCCTTGTGCATGTGCCCCAGTCCCACACAGACCCCACACCACCTCCCACACTCCATGCACAGGCCCCAGCCTCACACTAACCCCCCACACCACCCCATGCATCTGCCCCAGCCCCACCCTGTCCCCCCCACACCCCGTACTGCCTCTCCCACACCCCACACCGCCCCAGGCATCTGCCCCAGCCCCACCCTGTCCCCCCACACACCCCATACTGCCTCTCCCACACCCCACACTGCCCCATGCATCTGCCCCAGCCCCACTCTGTCCCCCCACACACCCCATACTGCCTCTCCCACACCCCACACCGCCCAAGCATCTACCCCAGCCCCACCCTGTCCCCCCCACACCCCATACTGCCTCTCCCACACCCCACACCGCCCCATGCATCTGCCCCAGCCCCACCCTGTCCCCCCCACACCCCACCCTGTCCCCCCCACACCCCACACCGCCCCATGCATCTGCCCCAGCCCCACCCTGTCCCCCCCACACCCCATACTGCCTCTCCCACACCCCACACCGCCCCATGCATCTGCCCCAGCCCCACCCTGTCCCCCCCACACCCCACACCGCCCCATGCATCTGCCCCAGCCCCACTCTATACCCCCCACACCCCATACTGCCTCTCCCACACCCCACACTGCCCCACGCACGGGCCCCAGCCCCGCACTGCCCCCCCCCCCCCCCTTACACAGGGGCCCCGGCCCCACACACCCCATGCACACCCACTCCATGCCGTGTCCCCCCAGCCTGTACCCCCGGCTCCCGCCGCCCGCCGGCCCCGCTCGCAGCCGCAGCTGCTCCTGCTCCGCCGCCCGTCGCCATGGCCGCCCCGCCCCGCGCCTCCCGCCAATGGCAGCGCGAGCCCAGCCAATGGGAGGGGCTCCCAGCCAGTGAGAGGCGGGGCCTTAGAGTTTCCAGCCAATGGGAGGCGGAGAGGTGCGCCCATTCATTGGGAGGTGGAGGGCACCCATCCACTGGGAGGCGGAGAGGCGTTCTCTGCCAATGGAAGGCGGGGAGGGTGTTCCCAGCCAACGGGAGGCGGGGAGGGTGTTCCCAGCCAATGGGAAGCGGGGAGCGCGCCCATTCACGCTGAGGCGGGGCGGGGCGCCCCGTTGCGCATGCGCAGCACAGTCCCAGCGTGCCGGTGTAGCAGAATAGCGGGACGCAGGGATATCATGGTAGCGGGGCGCTGAGATAGCGGGATAACAGGATAGTGGGATGCCAGAATATCAGGGAGCCGAGACGGGACACTGGGATAGCAGGACACCAGGATGTCAAGAAAGTGGGAAGTCGGGATAGTGGGACCCCAGGATAGCGGGACACTGGGATATCAGAATGCGGGGACACAGGACACCGGTATGTAAAGATAGCAGGATGTCAGTATAGAGTGACAGAGGGATCCTGGGATAGTGGGACACTGGGACATCCTGCCCTGAGCCCGCTGTACAACAGCCAACCACTTCCCTGCCCGAATTGTTTCCCTTTTTCTGGGGAAAAATATAAAAGGAATTTCCCTTTTTCCCCTCTTTTCCCCTCTTTTTTTTTTGGCCAAATCCCTGCCCATGCAGCAGCAGACAAGAAAAATGGGCTCTTTGGAGCAATATCTATCCTCGCACAGCATCCTAGCTCTACAACAAGCATACACACACCACAACAGCAGTGTCCAATCCACCTTGGTGCTTCATTAAGCCCCAGCATCATCACCAGGAGATCATCCTCCCAAGAGCAGGGAGTTTCACAGGTCCTTGTTCTCCTTCCCAAAGCCATGCTGTGTCACCATGCCCTTCAGCCAGATCCTTACCTCTCTCTTTCGAAGGCTGAGTGCTTTGCCATGGAAACAAGGATTCACCAGCCCCGCATGTACTCCCTTGGGAAAGTGAGTTCCCAGTTTGTTTCTTCCTTTTCCCCAGAAAAGTAAAGGGAAATAATGACACGAGGCACTGCCACCCCGTCAGTCAAACTGATTTTTCCTTTATTAGTCCAACCTCCCATCACGCACTCCGCGACGCGATAAAGGAAGAGATTATTTCAAACAAGGTAATGTTTCAACATCTGTGTCTCCAGGTGACTGCACACAATCAGGCAGCAGCAGGAAAACGCTGGGGTATCGAACCTGGAACAGACCAGAGCAGGAAAGTCGTTAAATTAGCGCCTGGTGTCCCCGTGGAGATGATCAAAGGGCTGGAGCACCTCTGCTATGAGGAGAGGCTGAGAAAGTTAGGGTTGTTCAATGTGGAGAAGAAAAGGCTCTGGGGAGACCTTAGAGCAGCCTCCGAGTACTGAAAGGAGCTCCAGGAAAGCTGGGGAGGGACTCGATCAGGGAGTGCAAGGATAGGACGAGGGAGAATTGTTTGAGCTGAAAGAGGGGAGACTGAGATGAGATCTTAGGGAGAGATGTTTTCCTGTGAGGGTGGGGAGGCCCTGGCACAGGTTGCCCCGAGAAGTGGTGGCTGCCCCATCCCTGGAGGTGTTCAAGGCCAGGCTGGATGGGGCTTTGCGCACCCTGATCCAGTGGGAGGTGTCTCTGCCCATGGCAGGGGCATTTGAACTGCATGGGTTCTGAGGTCCGTTTGAACTCAAACCATTTCATGATTCATTCTATAATTTCCATTGCTCATTGTTGCTCCCAAAGCCCAGTCTGACCATGCTCAGCCCACACACACAGTTACAGCATTCCCAGTGCTGCTGGCTCAGTTCCCCCTTGCCCCAGGACACCGTATCCCAGAGCAAGGAGGAGGGCAGGGAACAGAGATCTGTAATTAAGTACTATTTGCAGTCTGACATCCAATGCTCCTATTCCAAGCACCATACTAAAATCAGGCTCTGACAATGGCTGCCTCCTGAAGAAAGCGAGGTGAGGGGCTGCCTTCATAGAAACCCACTTCCACCATGATTTTTTATTTAAGTCTGGGATTGGAGCACGTTAGGTCTCACCTATACTTAATGACAGCTTCTTATTAATCCTCATTTAGTATGAGAGTAAATGGCCTTAATTTGTGCCAGGGGAGGTTTAGATTGGATATGAGGAAGTATTCCTTCACTGAAAGTGTTCTCAGGCACTGGTGCAGCTGCCCAGGGCAGTGGTGGAGTTCCCATCCCTGGAGGGGTTTGAAAGCCAGACAGACGAGGTGCTCCGGGACGGTTGAGTAGTGGACAGATATGGCTGGACTCATTGATCTCAAAGGTCTCTTCAAACCAAATAATTCGATGACTCTAATCAGAGAAGCTGGTGCTTTGGAACAAGGCCTTCAGACGCTGCAGTTCCTGCAGGAGGCTGGGATTTGTGATGGAGATGGAAACGTCTTCAAGTTGTCTTCAAGTTTAGAAAGTCCTCAGAAGTTCAGCTCCAAAAAGCCAGTAAACAAGTGGCTTTCCAAGACTTCAGGCCACTGCAATCAGGATGGGATACTACATGTGCTGCTCCTGGGATGATCTACTGAAGCCAATGGGCATCTCCCCATTCTGTACACCCAATACAGCTCTGGCTGTGCTACAGCCAAGCTGTTTACTTTGTAACCAATGGGCCTTCTAAGGAGTGTTTAATTGCAGAAAAATATCCTATTTTAAGTGAAAAGTGAAGAAACTTCAACGTTGCTGGGTGACAACAGCCCCTTTTCCAGCCTAATCTTGTAATTAGTGTCTCCCAGTTTAAACTGGCTACGCTGTAACAATGAAATGAAAGTTTGGACATTCCCAGAGGAAATGATCCTGCCATTGGCTAAAATTCCTTCTGGAGGAAAGGGTGGAAGGTTGCTGGGGAGCAGAGAGAGCAACAGCCCTTGTCTCAGCAGCTGCTGCCTAGAAATCTCTGGGAGGTCGGGTCGGGCTGCCGACCATCCCAGCCCCTCTCAAGCAACCGCACTGTTCTTCTGTTAAGCCTCCTTCAGAAAGGGTTCACCACCTTTTCTAGGAGACTTGCAGGGATAGAGGGACTTGGAGAACTGTTACACAGCCTCTCTCAGCCCCATGAAGGCAAGGATGAGGAGAAGAGAAGGCTCCACTGGGACCTCACAGTGGCCTCCCGGTACTGAAAGGGGCTCCAGAAAAGCCAGGGAGGGACTTTTTATGAGAGCTCGGAGAGACAGGATGAGAGGGAATGGCTTGGAAGGGGGAAGATTTAGATTAGACATTAGGAAGAAATTCTTCACAGAGGGTGGGGAGGCCCTGGCACAGGTTGCCCAGAACAGTGGTGGCTGCCCCATCCCTGGAGGTGTTCAAGGCCAGGCTGGATGGGGCTTTGAGCACCTGATCCAGTGGGAGGTGTCCCTGCCCATGGCAGGGGGTGGGAAATGGATGGGCTTTGAGGTCCCTTCCAACGCAAATCATTCCATGATTCTATAACTCCGTCTTCGCCAGGTGAGTTTTAGGGCACTGGAGCCCCACGCCAAGAGTCTCAGAAGCAAAGGCATCCCTTACCAGTAAGGTTTATGCTTTGTCCAGGCCCAGCTCCTCTGGAGTGGAGATGCCCAGTTCACTCAAAGTTGGTCTAAGCTCCTGGATAACGTACGGGTAGATTTCCTTGTGAGGTCCTGCCTTGTCCTAAATGGAAAGGAACAGTGTTATTTCAACAGCAAGCTGTGTACAGTGGCCAAGATGTGTGCTCACAACAGGGAGCGTGACCTGATCCACCCAGAGTACCTCCTGAGGGACACAAGAACACAGCTCAGCTTCATCTGTACATCAAGAAAGTCTTCCTACCAACAACCATAGCTGCAAAGTTTGCAGATCAGTCCCAATGTTTGACACCTTTCTCTCATTTCATACCAAGCTGAGGTGACCCCTGACGTGTGTCACACCACCCAGAGCTAAAGGCCAAGCCAAGCTCCCTCAACATGGGATGTTCCAAACAGCCCAACAAATGCCTGTGCCTTGGGAAATCCCATTAGCAGCACAGGAGAAGAAAAATTTGCTTTGGGAAGAGCTAGGAGGAAATCTTAACTTGCTTGGGAATTTGGGGAAAACATAATCTCTCAAATAACATTTAGGAGGAGCTCCACCAAGACCACGCACTTGTGCCCAAGTTATCATGAACTGAGTTGTTCCCTACGTGGTGGGGACAAAAGGACAGGGAAAAAAAAGACATAAGGAAAACACATGAAGATTCCTCCATTGGTCTTGGGTCTCTAAACCCACTAAAAGAGTATTGGTTCCTCAGAGAACGCAGAGAGCAGAACTGGCAAACTGAGAAGTGGAGGAAACTTTGGAGCAAGTGGGTTTGGCAGAGAGCACCAAAGTCCTCCCCAGCAGCCCTCACCTGGGGCAAAAACAGTTGGAAAAAAGCAGCCAGCTTCTACAACTGAAACAGAAGAACTCCCACCTCCATCCCACCAGTTTCAAATCCCTGGCAAGCGAAGGCCAGACTGGCGTTTCAAGATGCTGGTTTATGTTGGTTTTCACAGTGAAGCCATCAAATCTGGCAGCAGGAAACAGAGGTTTCCCTTTGCACTGCTAACAGCGAGGCAAGAGAAACTCGTCCTCTGGACGGATGCAGCAGTGACCTCCCCAGCTGCCACCCCACTCACCTTCACGACTTCTAAGATGCGGACAGCACTGGCAAAGTCATTTAACCGTCGGCACGCCCGCAGAGCTGCGTCGATGATTTTTGGTTCCGGCACCAGGTCATAGCCCACAAGCGTGTTTATGCCTGTGAACACATGGAAGCAGCAGGAGGAGTTCAGCATCAGCTCACCATGTGGTCAGAAGGAACCTTACTGTGCTCCACCTCACTGAAGAATCAGGTATTGCCACCCCACCAGTCGCCGTTAGAAGCTGATCACAATTTTCACTGCTACTCTGGGGACACACACATGGGCAATGGTCTCCTCCTGCCCTTCTCCCTCTCACTGGTGCTCCCTACTGTAGATTTCAGCATTTTAAGTGGATTTCATGAAATCCCAGTTCCATCCAGGCTCTGCAAAGGAGCCAGTGTCTGTACCACAGCACATCAGTCACGAAATCATTAAGAAATCCAAATGACTTCATTCCTACAGGAATAATGAAAAGAGAACTGAAGCTGCTGCCTGTTCCCTTCCTCTCCTTCCAACAAGTCATCATCCAGGAGATGCCAGAATGATCCCTCCGGCTGTTATGCAAACACATTCATAAGCTCTAATTGGAGCAATTTAATAGGAGCTGGCAACTCCATGGTAAACAACACCTGGAGACAGCCAAACAGCCTGCAGTGAGTCCTGGCCAAGCCATGAAGTCAAAGTCCAAAGGAAAACACGTGTGGTCATTCTCAGAGCAACAGCTGTGCTCAAATACAGAGCAAACCTTTCTCTCTCCCATCCAAGGTGTTAAAACATGCATTCTGAGGCACTAAAACTTACAAAACCAGGGCTCCCACCACCTTGTACTCCCTCATTCTTTGTGCTGTGGATCCTGCCACCCCGCTGGTTTGGTTGGTGAGGTGCCAGAGGATTCGGAACAGACAAGGCAAGGCTCAGGCGATGCCTCGCCCCAGCTGGGCATCTACAGGATTCTCTCCTACACCAAACTCCCTGTTTTCACTCTCCAGCAGTGAAGTAAAACTAAAGGTGTTACTTCTGGTCACAAAACTATGCCAGGGCAGTTCTATTTACTCTTCCCTCATCACTCCACATACCTTTCCTGAGTTCCCAGGCATCAATATCTGGCTTGTTGAAATACGTCACCCAGCGAGCGTCGAACTCTTCATCTGTTTCTTGTGAGCCATGGGAGTAGCAGCGGGCATGCAGGACGGCTGGAGGCAAATGGAAAGGAAGAGGCTGTGAGCAAACAGCAAATAACTGCCCTTTAGTCCTGACCCAGAGAGCAGGAGCCATAAAACCATGGATTTCACTTGCTACGGTCAAAGCAGGTCAGTCCTCAGGCAGGAGAAGCACTGGAGGAACATGGGTTAGGGAATGACGGTTGTTTTGCGGCACACTGTGTATTCTGCTTCATACAAGAATTCCAGAGTGTTCCCAGAGCCTTGTTCAGAGCAGGATCATTTAAGTGAGATTGGGAAATGCAAGAGAAAAACAACCCTTAACAGAAGTTTTATGGGATCCCTGCTTCCGTAAAATAAAGGAATATTTCAAGAACCAAGCAAGCCAGAGGACCGGAACATCCGTGTATTTCCTCATCAGACACTCTGATGGAGGACAACTGCTCTATTCCCACCACTCAACCCCTCTCAAACCCACAGAACTCGTCTGCGCAGCCATTTTAGCTACATGAATCCCTTTTCCAGAGGCAATTCTTCCAGAAATAAACCCCTACATCCTGTTATTTATACCATTACTCGCTGAAGATGAACAAGCTGGTTTATGCTGGAGAACCTTCCTGCCACTGAAATTACTCCACAACTGGTGTTGTAAGCCAGGAAAAGCAGATTTCCCAACCAAGAGACGGACTTCGGTGCATGACTCAACACCAATGAGCTGCAGATCTCTGATTCCACCATGAGTTCAGAACTGGTGACGGCTTGTTTTACAGTGATCTTGGGAATTCATGGAATCATGGAATGGTTTGGGTTACAAGGGACCTCAAAGCCCAGCCAGTTCTACTCCCCTGCCATCGGCTATGGACAGGGACACCTCCCACTGGATCAGGGTGATCAAAGCCCCATCCAACCTGGCCTTGAACATGTCCAGGGATGGGGCAGCCACCACTTCTCTAGGCAACCTGTGCAAGGGTTTCTCCACCCTCACAGGAAAACATCTCTTCTTTACAGGTGGACTTGATGATCTCAGAGGTCTTTTCCAACCAGACGATTCCATGATTCTACGATTCTAAGATCTCATCTCAATCTCCCCTCTTTCAGCTTCAAACTGTTCCCCCTTGCCCTATCCCTGCACTCTCTGATCAAAAGCCCCTCCCCATCTTTCCTGGAGCCCCTTTCAGTACTGGAAGGCTGTTCTAAGGTCTCCCTGCAGCCTTCTCTTCTCCAGGCTGAAAAACCCCAACTCTCTCAGCCTGTCCTCATATGGGAGGTGCTCCAGCCCTTGGTTCATCTCTGTGTCCTCCTCTGAACTCGCTCCAACAGCTCCATGTCCTTCCTGTGCTGAGGACTCCAGAACTGAACGCAGTTAAACCACAAAGGTCAGAGGAGTTCTCCCAAATGGAATAAAACCTCAGGTAGAGGTAGCTGCACCAGCAGCAGAGCAGCACCGGCTCCTCCCTGTGATGCTGCCTCTCCAGCAGATCACAAATCCAGCCAGACACTGCTCCCTTTCACTCCGCTGCTATTTGCAGCCGTCACACACCAGCCGTGACCTTGCTCCGCTTCAGAGGAGGTCAGGTGCAGCCCCTTTCTCCTAACCTGGCATGAACCACTTCTGGTGGCCAGCTACAAAGCTTTATTTAAAAGAAGTACCATGGGAAAACTAAAAGAAAAGCCAAGCTGGAACTAGAATGCTCTTTTGCTGTTCCATGGGGTGATTCCCCATCCTCTCCCCAGCTCCAAACCAGACCTTTGACCCCACTTTCCCCAAAAAAACACAGGCACAGGGGAGCACAGAGTGATTGCAGCCCCTCTTGCCACTGCTGGAAAGCCCTCAGATGCCAGTCCCGCCAGGGAGAATCCTGCTTTTCCTCAACACCAAGCAAATTGTACAGGAAAATGGTAAATCTCACCTTGAGAAAAGCCCAGGATGCCCCATCCCTGCAGGAGTCCAAGGCCAGGTTGGATGGGGCTTTGAGTGCCCTGATCCAGTGGGAGGTGTCTCTGCCCAAGGCCAGGGGGTTGAACTGGATCACAGTATCACAGTGTCACAGTGTTATAAGGTTGGAAAGGACCTCTGAGATCATCAAGTCCAACCTATAACCCAACACTAACACCAACACCAACCATCATCTAAACCATGGCACAAACCATAGATAAGCTTTAAGGTCCCTTCCAACCCAAACCATTCCATGATGCTATGAATTCTATGATCTTTAAGTTGGAAAAACTCCCGTCTCTTTGCACTGAGCGCTCAACAAAACCATTACCTTTGGTCTTAAGCAAAGGAACAATGTGGTGTGACTGAAAGGAATTAAAAAAAGCCAGAAGAATCTGAACTCGGGATTTCCAGGAGGTGTTCTCCCACTGCTGCTATGTTTCTTTCCCACCCTGTGTTCTCCACGCTCAGGTTTCGAGGGATACAGAGAGGTACAGACAGAAAGAGGACTCTGCCATCCACTGCAGCAAAGCAGAGCGCAGCTGGAGCCAGCTGGGTGAACACACTTCCACAGGACACCACACCAGCCCATCCATACAGAGATTCCCAAATCCAGGAAGAGGCAGACAGCAAGCCTGTTTGCAGGGACACTTTTCCAACAATCTTCAAGAGCCCCAGAAGCCTGAAATCATCTCAAATACCCAACATAAGAAGGATATGGAACTGTTGCAGGTCTAGAGGATGCTACAGAGATGATCAAAGGGCTGGAGCAGGTCTGCTATGAGGACAGGCTGAGAGAGTTGGGCTTGTTCAGCCTGGAGAAGAGACGGCTTTGGGGAGACCTTAGAGCGGCCTCCCAATACTGAAAAGGGCTCCAGGAAAGCTGGGGAGGGACTTTTTACAAGGGACTGGAGTAGGATGAGGAGGAACGGCTTTAAACTGGAAGGGGGAAGATTTAGATTAGACATTAGGAAGAAATTCTTCACACTGAGGGTAGGGAGACCCTGGCACAGGTTGCCCAGAGAAGTGGTGGCTGCCCCATCCCTGGACATGTTCAAGGCCAGGCTGGATGGGGCTTTGAGCACTCAGATCGAGTGGGAGGTGTCCCTGCCCATGGAAGGGGGTGGGAACTGGCTGCGCTTTGAGGTCCCTTTCAACCCAAACCATTCCATGATTCTATGATTCAAATCCCACGAAGGTGTGGGATTCACTGAGCACCCGATTTATCAGTATTACTGAGCAAGGGAGATGCAGTGTGACGGAAACCTGAACCACCAGGTTGGACCCAAAATCCAACCCCCCGAGGGCAGCGGAGAAGGAGGTCAGAAGAGTTAATCGGGGCCATGGTAGGACAAGACCTTGGGAATGAAGGGCATGGAGGCAACCGGCTTGCCCATGCTAGGGGCTCACCGGGAGCACAAGGCAGCACGGGCAGGGAATTCTGATGTGATTTAAAGAACAAAAGTTAGGAGTTTTTAAAGAAAACGTTTTAAAGGAAAGAAAAGAAGTATACGAGAAATCCCACAACAGAATGAGCACACTTACGCCTTTTTAAGAAATGGAGCAACCCTAGGCAGCAGGTTAACTGGGATTTGAATGATGGATTTGATTGATGGGTGGGGGGTTATCGACAGGGAGGTGGTTAATCGATGGGGAGGTGTTAATCGGCGTGGGCGGGTGCTTAATGGACGCGGGGGATGTGTTAATTGAGAGGGAGGGCTAATTGGGGGGCGGGGGGGGGGGGGTGTATCGAGGGGATGGTGTTTATCGGTAGTGATAGTCAACGGGGACAGCTGTTAATCGACTGGGGAGGCAGTTAATTGGGGAGAGATTAATCGACCGGGGGGTGCGTGGAAGCTGGTAACTGACAGGCTCTGCCTTTTAATCAAGATCGCTGTAATTAATTAGCCATTAACTGGGATGCAAAGACACGCCTCCTCTGCAGCCCCTGCGGCCTGTCCGGTGGCTGCTGCGCCGCGCTGCCCGCTAATTGTTGGCGCTAATTAACGAGGGCCGCGGAGCAGGCCGCGGGGTCACGGCAAGGACACGCCGCTGGCGGGGCCGGGGCGGGGCCGGCCCGGCCTGGGGCCGGCCGCAAAGACGCGGGGAGGCCGCTCACCTGCGGGCCCGGCGGGGCGGCGGGCGGTAGCGCGGAGGCCGGGGACGGCGGCGCGGCGGAGAAGGGCGGCGGCGGCGGCGGCCAGCATGGCGGCAGCTGCACCGGCGGGAGCGCGGGCTACGGCGGCGCCGCAGGGACACGCGGCGGCGGGGCGGCGCTGAGCGAGGGCGGAGGGGGCGGGGCTTAGGGCGGGGGCACTGCGCGCGGGGGCGGGGCTTGGAGCCCGGGGAGGGGGGACTTGACACTGATTGGACGCTGCAGGGGCGGGGCTTGGCGCCGATTGAAGGCCGCAGGGGGTGGGGCTCGGCGCTCGGTGAGGGCTGCGGGGGAGGCTTGGCACTGATTGAAGGCTGCAGGGGGCGTGGCTTAGGGCGGTAGGAGAGGGGAGGGGCTTGAAGCAGTGTCATTGACCTAGCGTCGAGGTTTGGGTGATGTATCGGGCGTAGGGGACGTCGCTCAGGGGGGCGGAGCTTAAGGCTGTGTGACTGCGCAGGGCGTGGGGCTAAAGGCGGTTGAAGGGGCGGGGGCGGGGCTTATGGCAGTGGGTCTGCAGAGGGCGGGGCTTGGCATTGGCTGAAGGCTGCAGGAGCCAGGCAGGGGAAAGTAGCAAGGGAGGGGCTTAAGGCGCTGTGATTGGCGTGGGGGCGGGGGCCTAGCGCTGATTGATTATGTAGGCTTAGGGGCGGGAAGGTCTCAGGCGGCGGAGTTTGGGGTGATTAACGGCCTAAGGGCGCTGGAAGGGGCGGGGCTTAGAGGCAGGACAGTGCATGGACCGGGCTTGGCTCTGATCGGAGAAGCAGGGGGCGGGGCTTGTCCCTGATTGGATGCGCAGGGGGTGGGGCTTGGAGCTGTTCATAGCTTTGGGTATGGGGCTTTGCTTCTGGCGATGTGATTGGCCAAGGGGGCGGTACTCGGCGCTGATTGGATGTCGGGGATTACGGGGGCGGGAGGGCGCAGAGGGCGGGCTGCCGCGCCGCCATTTTGAGCAGGGGGCGGGCGGAGGGGGCGCTGTCAGCGCTCCGGGGGGCGGCTCTCGGTTTGTGTTTGAGCCCTTTGGAGCTCACCCACTCCAGCCCCCAGCTAACGCAGGCTCCTCTGGAAGGGGCTGCACAGGAGCACACCCAGGTGGGTCTGGATCTCTCCAGAGAAGGAGACTCCACACCTCCCTGGGCAGCCGGTTCCAGGGCCCCGGCACCCTCACAGTAAGGAGGCTTTTCCTCATGTGCAGGTGGAGCTTCCCGTGCTCCAGTTTGTGCCCATTGCCCCGTGTCCTGTCCCTGGGCACCGCTGAACAGAGTCTGATTCCATCCTCCTGACCCCCACCCTTCAGATATTGATCAGCATTGATGGGATCCCCTCTCAGCCTTCTCTCCAGACTGAACAGACTCACATGTCTCATCCTTTCCTCATCAGAGAGATGCTCCAGTCCCCTCCTCATCTCTGTGCCCTCTATTGGGCTCTCTCCAGTCTTTCCTTGCCTTTCTTGAGCTGGGGAACCCAGAACAGGACACAGGACTCCAGATGGGGCTTCACCAGGGAAGAGCAGAGGGGGAGGAGAACCTACCTCAACCTGATATCCACACTTTTTCCCACACACCCCTCCAGGACCCAGTGCTGGCTCATCAATGTTTGGTTTTCTCTACATTTCATCTCTATTTGCAATACCCACATGAATATGCATGGTCAGGTGAAACTTCCCATGCTCCAGTTTGTGCGGTTGCTCCTTGTCCCGTCGCTGGGCACCACTGAGCAGATTCGGGGCCCATCTGCCTGTTACCCAAGGGGATAAGGAGAATGTATTTTGCATCTCATTTACCTCATTCATTTACTACAACCATCCTGATCCCAGAGATGCGAACACTAGTTATGTCTTAGAAACATCCCAATATCTGCCCAGAAATGCAGACACTTAATATCTTCTACAAACATCTTGGCCTCTGCTCAAGGATGCAGACACTTAGTCTAGAGCAAATGATGAACTCAGTAGTTAATGGATTCGAGGTTGAAAACATTTCATGAAACAAGGAAAAGGAAATCAGAGATGGAGAATTTGTGGTTGTTTAAGGATTACCTGAAGGACATCCTTATCCCAACTAAGGATGTGGAAAGGAAATAAGCAATTTTGTGTTAACATAGAATAATGTAACCAAATGAATATCTATGTTAGATAAAAACTGTATTTGCAAGGTGGGCTTTGGAGCATTGGTTTTATATCAACGGACCTTTGGGGTCAGTAGGTGTGCTAGTTTTGTAGATCTCCCGCCCTGAACCCTGCGCAGGATAAAAAGCAAAGTCTCCTCTCTAAGACAAATAATTTGTTTTGGGAGTTTCTTTTTTATTGATTTCAAGTAACATTCCTGCCCCCTGCCCATTAGATGTTAACCAGCATTGATGAGACCCCTTCCCTTGTCTTCTCCTCTCCAGGCTGAACAGACCCAGCTCCCTGAGCCACTGGGCTCACAAAATGACCTCAAAAATTGCTCTTTGCAGGAATCTGAGGCTGTCCCTCAGCAGCATAAGGTCATAAGAACAATTTTGCTCACCTTTAGGACCCTGTGGAGCCAGGTGCCATCAGACTATTTTAAATAGTTCATATTTTGGGTTACAGGCATGCTTTTTAACCATTTTCTCATGCAGGAAATTCTTGGTCCACAGCCAACAAAGTAAGGAGTGCAAAATTCCCATGCTCTTCTTGCCTCTAAGACCGGGCATTGCCTGCATATAGACTCAATTAAAAAATCATTTTGCACACTAACTAAATAATGAGGAGAAATGAATGATTTTCCTTTCTCTCTTCTTGCTGGCAGCGATGTGATGTGGCAGCAGTGGGGCTGGGGAGATGAAGGGCTGTTGGTTCGCAGCTGTGCCAGTCTTTAGGCTCTGAACTCAGCCTAAATGGACAGTTTTATTTCTTAGGATGATTTTTAGTACGTTTGGGGTAGGAGCCTGCACACGGTGCCCTCCTTGTGTGCTGGGTGAAGGTGGAATGTGAATGGTGTCTGCATCGGTGAGAGGAGGCTGGGAAGAGTAGTTGCTGGTTGGGATGGAGCCCAAAGCTTTCCCCAGCCCCAAACCCACAAAAAATAATGATAAAAAAAACTCCAACAATTTGAAATTAATATTCAAGTATAAATAAGTGGAGCGAGTGGATCTGCAGCAGGGCAGATAAGCACGAGCCTCCAGCCCAGAGGGGCAGCTGCCGGCTGAGGGAGATAACAAGGTCATGGTTAAACACAACAGCCCCCCGCTTCCTCCTCCCCTCTTGCCTTGTCTCTCTGCATTCCCATTCCTTGCCAAGCAAGCCCTTGACAAAGGAGGGGATGCTCACCCATCCCTGGAGAGCGTGAGCAACGCAGGGAGATAACGTGGCTGCAGTCAGAGCATCCTTCCCGGATGGCTGTTGGGAAGGGTACGCTTGTTAATACTGATTTAATTCATCTGCCTGTGCGCCGGGGGCCGCCTGGGCTGGATCGAGGCGATCCAGGTGGATTTGGGCTTGCTTGGCCTCCCATAACCCATTCCCCCTGCTGTACTGGCCAGGGCACTGGCAGGGAGGCTTTGCCAGGCTCTGCTGTGCCAGGGCACACAGGAGCAACTGGCCCTGATCCCGTTGCCCTTTGGGATGGGGTTCAGCCAGGATCCACTTGTCGCGGCTCAGCAGCAGAACAGTCCCACCCTTGCTGTGCCGTGGCCCCTAACCGTGATGATGCCCCCTGCTTTTCCCATAAACATCAACTATTTCTAAAAAGCTTTTATTTTCTATTCATTTCCCTTCATCTCCTGGAAAAAAAAAAAAACAGGGATTTTCTCCGAAGCAATTCCCCAGGGAACCAGCCCACCACCCCAAAACCTCCCCATCCTGCGCTGGACACCACAGCGACCCACGACAAGAACCCATCTAATGCTCCCACCACTCCAAACCCTACAAATGCCTCTCAGAGAGTAAAGACCTGAATATCCGACGTGGGAAGAAGGAGGAGGGATGTTTCATTTCCCTCTGCTGTCCGGTAGGCAGGCAGCGCAGCGCTTGGAGGGCACGGGGAGGGAGCGCCCCGTCTGCTTGTTTGTTTTATTTGGGATGAATCACGGCGCCGCGGGGCACTGAGCCCTGCATTAATAAACCTGACAGCTCCTCGCCCGGGTGTAATTGTGACCGTTTTGTTGATGAAGGCGTTGCTTCAGCGGGCTTGGGGCAAAAGCATCTTTCCCGGTGGGCGAGACGTGACTGTGGGGAGCGACGGTTGGGCCAGGAAAAAGGCAGCGAGGGCTCTGGATCCGCGGTGGTGTGGCATTGCAGCAGCTCCCCGCTGCACATCACATAGCCCAGGGCTGGCAGGTTTAACCCTTTTCCCTCCCTCCCGAAACCCAGGGATGTTGTGCCCCCCCCCCCAGCAGCAAGTCCTCATGCACAGGGGTCACCTGGAGCAGCGGCAGCATGTTGGGGGCAGCTTTCAGCGCATCGGGGGCGCCGGAGCGTGCACAGCGCTGCTTTTATCCACAGCAAAGCTTTATAAGCCTCCAGCACACATCCCCTGCCTATATAGAGGGCACATTCCTCCCTGTGTTCCCAGCTGGTCGGACAGGAGGTGGGGTCAGTGGTGGCAATCCACCTGGTGGTCCATGACCCCCGAGCCCCTCGGGCTGTCAGGCACCTGTACCTGCAACTTCTTGGGCAGCAGCTCCTCATGGAGAGGGGGCATTGGTCGCTTCAGCCCCTTGGTGGAGGAGCTGGATGTTTCTCCTGCCTGGTCGAACGGCGTCCCCGGCCCGGGCTGAGGCTCCGGGGGCTGGTAGCCCGTCTGGTTGGGATCCAGGGGGTCTCGGGAGAGAAGGATGCATATGGAGGGGACGTTCTTGTGGACGGTCAGGTTCTGCGCTGGGCTCCCGGGCAGCGGGTCTTGATTCTCCCAAACCTCCAGCAAGGTTTTGTAGCGCACCTTGGTGACTTGGTGAAGCCCTCCTAGCTTCCTCTTCATGATCTCCACACAGGTGATGGTCTTGGTGACTGCCCTGCCGCAGCCGCTGAAGACGATCTGCCGCCTGCCTTTCAGCTCCATCTGGGCCATGGCGAAGTTCATCAGGTTCCTGATCTTGCTGCCCTCCTTCACTTTCATCTCCACCACGTCTGGGGGCAGGTCGGGGAAGGGCAAAGGCATCTCCTCCTCCGAAGTCCTCACCTTTCGGAAGTTCTCCATCCTGGACCGGGCGACAGGCTTGGTCCCCCCTCCCTGGGCAGCCATCCTTCACCTCTTCCTGGGGGATCTGCTCGTGCTCCTAGTCCCCCAGGACCATGGCAGGGCTGACTCTGCTGCCCTCCAGCCCAGACGGCTGAGTTGAACCCTGCTTCCCCAGGACCACTGGCCCCTTCCTCTCTTCTTGCCCAGGGCTGGCTGCAGAGCTGGCAGCAGGCTCGGTAGCTGTGCTGGAGTCTGTCCCTCGGTTGGGGACAGGGCTGCAGTATTCCCTGGGTGCCCCCAGTCGCTCCCAGCAGGGAGGACAGCTGGCTCCGGCTCTTGGTGATGCTTGGGCTCCTCCGCTCCCACTGCAGCACTCGCTTCTGCTGCTCTTTGCTTCATTCTGGACCTAAGCAGCCCCCAGAGCTGTTCTGTGTAATTAGCAGATCCTCCCCCTCTCCCTCCCTTCCCTCCTCCTCCTCCTCCCCTCACTCAGCCTCCCATACCAGCACCCAGCTCCTGCCTTCATCCCTGCCCAGCACCCGGGGAAGGCGAAGGGGACAGCAGGGAGTCCTGGTTCCCGGCCGGGAGCGGGAAGGGAAGGTGGAAAGCAGAGGGAGAATCTCACTCTTGGCTTTGTGATGCTCCCAGAGTCCTGCCCACTTAAAGAGAACCTGGTCCCCTTCTTGCTCCCCTCAAGGACGCCAGCAGCGAACGTTAGCAGAGCCCCTGCCTCCCTCCCTGCCTGCACCCTCTCCCGGACAGCATCTCCAGAGGGATGAGCAGTCCTGGCTCAGAGATGCAGGAGGGACTTTGGGAAAGGCACCAGCCTGAACTCAGCTCTTATCAGCCAGCAGAGAAGCCACTGGGCCCCACAGACAGGAGAAACCCTGGCAGATGTGGGGCTGGGCCATGCACCAAGCATGGCAGGGCTCTGCTGCCCAGATACTCCGCAGCCTCAGCCCAGGCACTGCCCGCAGGAAAACCTCTCTCCCAAAAGTCCCCAGGAGCAGATGTCACAGCAGAGCTGGTTTTTACGGGTGATTTCTCTCCCTCCTCCTCCTCCCCCTTCCCTCCCTCTCCCTGGTGCTCTCCTAGACTCGTTCCCTCGCTCATCTGCACGTCCCTAATGTGGAGCTGCCCACCGTGGGGCCACCATCACATAGCATGTCTCAGGAGATCTCTGCTGCAGGTCGGATCTCCCTGTCCTGCCCGATCCTTCCTCCAGGCACAGCCGACACCCCTGCCCCAATCTCTTCTCCAGGCAGAGGCCACGTCCCTGCACCAGGCTGTCCTGTTGGTAGCTAGGGTGTCCCTCTGCCTGCTCTGTCACCTCCGTGTCCCTTGCCTGCCCCAGCCTCCCGCCCCGCTGGCTGCGGGATCATTGCACGGTGGAAAGACACGCTGAGTATTGACTTGCAGTCAAATCTTATCGGCCTCTGGAGGCCCCTGGATTGTTTTCACTCCGAGCAGGGCTTAAAAAAAACATAAATAAATGAATCGATGCGATGCTGACAGAGCAGAAGTCGGGATGCAGCCAGACCCTCCTGGACAGGGAGCAACCTTGTGGCCCCCAGAGCAGCTCTCTGTGGGTCTCGCTGCTGAAAAATGGGGAATGGGAATGGGACACCCCGATCCGACCACAAGGCTGGGGTCCAGTGGGTGACAGGAGGAGGGTGATGGTGTCTCACCCTCATGGAATGGGCTGCTCTACCTAAGAGTGGTGCCACATTCCACTGGAAAACCCAAAAGGATGGAGAGCATCCTTTCCTGATGGAGTTGACACCCCTTGAGGCCCCTTTGGCACAGAGGGAAAATGAGGCAGGGCACATGACGCTCCCAGGCTGGTAGACTCAGACTTTGAGCACCCTTCTGCGGTAGCGAGCCTGCCTGGTCGCTGTGCTTGCACCATAAATCCATCACTCCTGTGAAACAAAACAACATTGTTTCCCCCTCTTCCACTCAATGACAATTCGTGGCGTCCTTGCAGAAGGCGCTTGGCTCCATCCTCAGGCAGGCAGGGATGGATTAAGTCTCTCAGGGAAAACTGCTGCCTTCAAAAGATGCTAAAACTCTAGGAAAACAATCAGGGAAGGGTTTTAGCAGAGGGTGTGTGTGGCTGAGGGAGCTGAGAATCCCCTCCTAATCTTTTTCCAGGGGTGCAAATACCACCGGCAGCACTGGAGGGTTACGTGGCCACTGAGGGCTGCTCAGTGCTGGATGAATCCCTAGTGTGAGATGAACCACCCAGCCTTTCTTTCCTGGCCCAGGCCCAGCTCCTGCCTCCTGTGGCCCATTTTTCGTGGTGATGGGATGCCTTCCCCACCCATTAGGTGCTGGAAGCAGCAGCAGCTTCTTCCCTTCCCTGCCCAGGGATGTGGTTGAATCTCCATATCTGGAGGTGTTTAAAAAACAGGTAGATGAGATGCTCAGGGATCTGGTTTGGTAGTGGACAGGTACGGTTGGACTTGATGATCTCAAAGGTCTTTTCCAACCAGGCAGTTCTCTGATTCTAACTGCTGCTTAACAAACTCTGCTCATTGCAGCTTCAGAAATGGAGGCAGTTGAGGTGCAATCCCAGCCCAGCCTTGCCCGCATCCCTCCGAGGGCCTCCCCCAAGGCAAAGGCTGCAGGAGGGGGGCACTAATGGCAGAGTCCTGCTTTTCCTCTGCAGTGCTTAAAATGTAAATTGAATTCATTATTAGCAATTCCGTTGCTAATTACCATCTGAAGCCATTCATTAGCCTGTCAGCTTATTTGTTAGAGGACAACAGAGTGAATCGGGTTATTCCAAGCGAAGGAATAGCTGAAATGAGCTCAGCCGCAGGGAACAGCAGGGTGCGAGGGGGAAGGAGAGAGGGGATGGGGGAAAGCAAAGACACAGAAAGACAGAGCTGAGGGAGATGGACTGGTAAAAAAACACTGGGAAAGTGGATAGGGAGTCATTTACAATGGAGAAGAGGCAGACGGTGAGGCAGGAATGGAGAAAAAAAGCATGAATAGAGCAATTATAGAATCATAAAATCATTGAGGTTGGAAAAGACCCCACCTCCAGTATTGTGGCCCTGCCTCGAGCACTGGGTGCCGTTTTGGGTGCTGCAGTATAAAAAGGACATCAAGCTACTGGAGAGTGTCCAGAGGAGGCCACAAAGCTGGTGAAGGGTCTGGAGGAGAAATCATATGAGGAGAGGCTGAAGTCACTGGATCTGTTCAGCCTGGAGGAGAGGAGATGGAGGGGGAACCTCAGAGCCAGTTACTGCTTACTCACAAAGGGAGGAGGAGCAGCTGGTGCTGAGCTCTTCTCTCTGGTCATCAACGGCAGGACTTGAGGGAATGGCAGGAAGATGTGCCAGGGGAGGGTAAGGTTGGACATTAGGAAAAGGTTCTTCCCCCAGGGATTGGTGGAGCACTGGAATAGCTCCCCTGGGAAGGCAGTCACAGCACCAAACCTGAAAACATTCCAGAAGCATTTGGCCAAGGCCCTCAGACACACGGTGTGAGTGTCGGGGTTGTCCTTTGCAGGGACAGGAGTTGGACTTGATGACCCTTGTGGGTGTCTTCCAACTCAGATCATTCTATGATCCTGTGAAAAGACCTCTAGAATCAATCAGTCCGACTGTTACATCCTGCACATCATCTCTCTGCCCACCCTGAACATCCGCTGGTCACATTGGAACTGGTTTCCTCCTCCCTTTCATCATTAGTTTATCTTTGAACATCCCACATCCCAGTGCCATGGACTGCCACCACAGGGCTGAAGGTCCCATCCCAGGAGGGTCCCCATCTCTGCCAGCCCCAAGCCCTCAGGAGATGGGAGCTTGGAAGGTCTGGGTGATGGGGATGGAGAGGGTGGCAGGGGATGGTGGGGAACCAGAGCCGACAGCAGTCCTGGCAAACCCTGGGAAACGGTGAAAAAAACCCAGAAACACATTCCAAGCGGAGAGCAGGGCAGCTGGAGAGGAGCAGTAATCTGAGCCCCTGTCCTCCACCTGCCCTCTATATTTTCTTTCATCTGAGGTGGCCTTGCATAGGAGTGGGTCGGAAAATCGAAGCATCCGATACAAGGAAAGTGTGGGCGCCATCTCTGCGTCACATCGGGGCGGCTCAGGTCTCAGGCACTCCTCGCATTGCAGGCTGATGGCCAAGCTGGATACAGCCCCAGGGGGAGCAGATGGACCCTGGGGTCCTGTAGGGATCCCCTGCCCTGACTCTAACCAGGATCTGAGAGCTGTTGCTTCCCAGGATCAGCCCCTCCAGGATGAGACTCCAGGTTCCAGAGGTGCCAAAGGAACCCTTGGAGCATCCTAGGGCAGCACCAGCTCCCTGCTAGCAAGAGAAACTCCATGTTCCTATGTAAGCAGAAGACAGCAGGGCTCAGGATAATCTTCACGTTGAGTAGGAGGCAGTAAAGGAAAGAGGGAAAACCCCTTTTGTAGGACAAGTCCCTTTGCAAAGCTCCTCAGGAGCAGGGGGATACTGTAAGGGCATTCACAAACCTTAGTGGTCCGGGCAGTCCCACATAGGACCCCCACCCATGTCCTGCCCTCAGGCCAGAAACTCTATTTAAGCTCAGCCAGGGCTCTTAGTCTTGGTCTGAGCTGAATTATGGACCTGGCCTGCTGGTTGCCTTCCTAGCTTGGCTTTGAACCCACCTGCTTGCTGTGAAGTCATGGGTTGGTCTGGACTGTTGGCTGAACCCGCTTGGGTTCTTTCCCTGCCCTGGTGTTATATCCTTGGCTCCGGACAACCCCACAAGCAAGGGGAGCACAGAGTGTTCAAGGCCAGTTGGATGGGGCTTGAAGCAACGTGATCCAGTAGGAGGTGTCCCTGCCCATGGCATGGGGTGGGAACTGGATGGGCTTTGAGGGTCCTTCTATTCCAAACTGTTCTGGGATTTCTGAGTATTTCTTCCTGTAAAGCCTGCAGGAGATGGAAACCTGGTGGTGCTGAGAGCGAGCAACAGCTCGGTGGTTGGCTATCCCCAAAGCCTCAATGAGATTGAGAAGGTGCTGTGGGACCGGAGGCCAGCACGGAATCGGACAGGAAGCAAACCCAGGTGGGGGAAAGCTCAATAGACAAGAAATAAGGGGCACAAAGCAGCTCTCATGGCCCTGGGCCTGAGGGAAGGATCTTGCAGCCAGTCTGTGGTAAAGTTGGGGCTGAGTGCCAAGAGATCCTCCCCAGGGAATGAGGCTGAGGCTTGTGGCCAGCCCTGGATCCCAGCACACACACACAGTTGCCTGCAGGCAGAGCCAGGCAGTGCTCCGAGGCTTGGGGCATGCCCATGAGGTCTCACAGGTGGGTGAATGGAGTCCACAGCCACCTCCCCTTCTCTCATTCATGTTCTTGGCCAGAGCAGGGATCCACAGTCACCTCCTCTTTTCCTCTCACTGTTCCTGATCCTGCCCCTCACTCTGCTCCCATCATGTGGGATGGAGCTGGATGCGCTGAGGTGCAGGATTCAGACAGCTTGGAGTTGAAGACCCAGAAGGTGCTTAGAGAGGGCAGCTGGGCCCTCAGATATGGAGTCACCACTGGCACGCTTCTTTTCCTGCTCCCCTCCATTTTACCATCTGTGAAACAGGCACTTTCCCTGTTTCTGCCAGGTTTCCCTCCCCGCATCCCCACGGAGCCGTGCTGTCCATCTGCCAAGGGTGTTTGGTGACCAGGCCTCACCGTGTAGAATCATAGAATCTTCCGGATGGAAAAGACCTTTGACATCATTGAGTCCAACCGCACTCATCCTCTGCTAAACCATGCCCTTCTAAAACTCATCCATCCATTTTTTAAATACCTCCAGGGATGGTGACTCAGCCACCTCCCTGGGCAGCCTCTGCCACTGCCTGATCACCCTTTCAGTAAAGAAATTCTTCCTAATATCCAGTCTGAACCTCCTTGGCGCAACTTATGGCCATTTCCTCTTGTCCTATCACCTGTCACTTGAGAGACGAGACCAACACTCGCTCTCCCACAGCCTCCTTTCAGGCAGCCGTAGACAGTGATGAGGTCTCCCCTCAGCCTCCTCTTCTCCAAACTAAACAACCCCAGTTCCCTCAGTGGCTCCTCGTTAGTCTTGTTCTCCAGCCCTTTCACCAGCCTCGTTGCCCTTCTCTGGATTCACACCAACAATGGTGGAGCATTGTCCTTACTGACCCTCTGTGTCCAATAAAGCAGGACAGTGTGCTCATGCTCAAGGGTGAACGCCAGGCAGGGAAACAGGACCAAGGCAGGAGGTCCAAGTGCTCCTCAAAACGCTCCTTGGAGTGATGAGATGCTGTCCCTGGAGCACTCCTCATCTTGCTCAGAGTCCTCAGGTTGATTTGGGATTTATGTCCCCTTCAGGAGCTTTTTGTCCTTGTCCTGGCCCACCCTGAGTCATTCCAGTCTCTTCCCTTGCCCCTTGCCTCCCAACCTTTGCATCACTGGCAAAAGCCACAGAGGGTCTCCTTCAGTCCATATAGACCTTACCATACCTACACCGCACAGACGGTCATGCCTGCCCCACAGATGGTCTCCTCTGATCCATGTGGAGCTCACTATACCCTCACCCCACACAGGGTCTCCTCCATCCCACAGAGGATCCTCCCACCCCACAGAGGATCTCTTCTGCCCCATAGATGGTCTCCCCCACCCCACAGAGGATCTCCTCTGCCCCATAGATGGTCTCCCCCACCCCACAGAGGATCTCCTCCAATCCACATAGATTTTTCTGTACCCACACCCCATAGAAGGTCAGTCCTGCCCTATAAAGTGTCTCCTCTGGTATATGTGGCTCTCACTATACCCCTGCCCCACAGAGGGTTCTCCCACCCCACAGAGGATCTCCTCTGCCCCACAGAGGGACTCCTCCAATCCATGTGGTCCGCCGCATACCTACACCTCACAGAGGGTTTCCCCTGCCCCACAGAGGATCTCCTCTGCCCCATATAGGGTCTCCTCTGATCCATGTGGGGCGCCCCATACCCTCGCCCCACAGAGGATCTCCCGAGCCCCAGGCAGGGATTGCTGCCCTCCCACCCCATAGAGCCCCCCATCCCCCTCTGCCTCCGCCCCCTCCCTCGGCTCCGCCCCTCGCCTCGCCCCGCCCCTCCCGCCGGCAGCAGGACCCTGGACAGCAGCGGGCGCCGCTCTCGCGAGATCTCGCATGGGCCCATAGCCGTGCCGGCGCAAGTCTCGCGAGATTTCGGGGCGGCTGCGGCAGGAGCAGGGCCAGGCAGGCGGGCGGGCGGCCGCCGCCTCCCGCCGCGGGACCGGGACGGGCGCGCGGGTGAGTGCGGGGGTGGGGGGCCGCCCCCACACGTAGGGGTGCAGCCCACACCCCCAGTTTGCAGCTCCCCCCTCATCTGTAGCTTCCCCCCGCCGTTTGCACCCCTTCATCTCCAATTTGCACTCCTCCATCCACAATTTGCATCCCCCTTCCCATGTGCAACTCCCTCCCACCCCTATTTGCACCCCCCATCCCCCTCCATTTTGTAGCTCCCTCCCTCATTTGCAGCTCCCCCCCAGTTTGCAGGGCCCTCCCCAAAAAAATCTTTAACCCCCCCAAAAATGTACAGCCTCCATCCTCAGTTTGCAACCTTCTCCTCCCCTATTTGCAGCCCCCTTCTCCCAATTTGAAGCCTCCTCCCAATTTGCAGCCTCTTCCTCCTCAATTTGCACCCTCTGTCATTTGCAGCTACCCCCTTCCTAATGTGCAACCCGCCCCAATTTGCAGCCTCCCCCTTTCTCCCCAATTTGCAAATCTCATTTGCAAAATGGGGGGAGTTTGAAAAATCGAGGCATTTGCATCCCCTCCCAATTGCATCCTCCCCTTTCCAATTTGCACCCTCCCTCCCCAAATTGTACCTCTCCTCCCCATTTGGAGGCCCCTCTCCCCTAATTTTCCAAAAGCTCCCCAATTTCCCCAGCTCCCACAGTTTTGACTAAGTGCTGGCAGCAGCTGCGAGGTGTTGGGGTGGGGGGCACACCTGTCCCCACTCCCTGGACCCTGACCTCTGAGATCCTGTGTCATGAGAGAAGTGTTTGCTGCTGCTGTTGCTCTGTTTGAGGGGGTACACAGAGGGGCTATCATTACCCTTATATTTTAAACCTCAGTTTTAATATTTGCTTTAATTTTGCAACTCCTCTTCCAATTTGCAACCCATACCCCATTTGCAGCTCCTCCCTTCCAATTTGGAGCTCCCCCCCTTCCAATTTTTGCTTTAATTTTGCACACCCCCTTCCAATTTGGAGCTCAGTTTTGCTGCTGGGACAGAGCTGAGCCTGGTCTGGTCCTGGGATACTGAGCTCACCCTCTCCCACCTGCGTGCAGTGAGTAATCTTTAAGCCATCACTTAAGTGACTCATTAGTGACAATCACCACTGATTGATTTATTTTTTCCAGCTGATATTTTCACCTCCTTTCCTTGCTCGCTTTTGGCCTGGTTTCTGGCTTGGCTTTGCTGAGGTGGGAGCTGTGATGCTGTCAGGAGGCAGCTTGAATGTTCCCTAAGCTGGAAGTTTATGCAAAAAATCAAAGCTAAAAGCAAAAATAATTGGGTCTGGACCAGGTAATGAACTTGAGGGTTGAGCCGGCAGTGTGCACTTACAGCCCAGAAAATCAACCCTATCCTGGTCTGTATCCACTGTGGGACCAGCAGGGTGAGGGAGAGGAATCTGTCCCTCTGCTGCACTCTGGTGAGACCCCACCTGGAGCTCTGTGTTCAGTTTTGGAGTCCTCAGCACAGGAAGGACATGGAGCTGTTGGAGCGAGTCCAGAGGAGGCCACGAGGACTGTCAAAGGCTGGAGCACCTCCCATCTGAGGGCAGGCTGAGAGATTTGGGTTTGTTCAGCCTGGAGAAGAGAAGGCTGTGGGGAGACCTTAGAGCAGCCTCCCAGTACTGAACGGGGCTCCAGGAAAGCTGGGGAGGGGCTCTTGAGCAGGGAGTGCAGGGATAGGATGAGGGGGATTGATTTTAGGCTGTGAGAGGGGAGATTGAGATGAAATCTTAGGGAGAAATATTTTCCTGTGAAGGTGGGGAGGCCCTGGCACAGGTTGCCCAGAGAAGTGGTGGCTGCCCCATCCCTGGAGGTGTTCAGGGCCAGGCTGGATGGGGCTTTAAGCCCCCTGATCCAGTGGGAGGTGTCCCTCCCCATGGCAGGGGAGTTGGAACTGGCTGGGCTTTGAGGTATCTTCCAACCCAAGCCATTCTGTGATTCCAAAGCTGCCCGCAGCTGCCTCTGGTTGGGCTGCATCCCTCCCACCTGGCCCGGCCCCTCTCCCGGTGCTGGATGTAGGTCAGTTGGGAGTGGGAGGCTAAGCCTGCGCACTGCCCCACGTCGCTGGATCTTCTCTTAATCAGTGCATAAGCCTGGGGCCGTAGGAGCCAGGATTTATTTTTCTGGTAGCCAGGTGCCGGCAGGAAGCCTGGATGCGTGCATAGTGTAGAGCATCCGTGTAAATAAAGCAAACTGCCTTCTTACAGCACTGTCCTTGAGCTATTTTGGAGTGGGAGGGAAGGTGAAGACTCTTCAGGGAGGTCCCTGACCACATTGCTTTTTCTCCTCTTCTCCTCCAGCTTTGCTAAAGCTCTCAGGTGGTTTTTCCTTTCATTTCCTGTGGAACAGAGAGGCTGAGTGTGTGCCAGCATGGCAGGTATGGGGGGTCTCTGGTGGGGCTGCCCCTCGCATCTGAGGCTTTACTGGCCATAATGTCCCCTTGTTAGTCCCCAGAGGGGTTGTGGTGTCCATGCTTGCCGGATTCACGTGGGCAACAAGGGCTAAATTTGCCTTGATGCTTGTGGGTGGGTTGGTTACAAGGGGAAATCCTTAATTCCTGCATGAAACTCGTCAATGCTTGGGGCTGAACGAGGCTGATGAGGAAGCCTCTTGGCTGTGTTCAGCTCTGTGCGATGCCCAATACCAGTGAACTTTTTCATTGCAGAAAAAGTGAACAACTTCCCCCCGCTGCCGAAGTTCATTCCCTTGAAGCCCTGTTTCTACCAGGACTTCGATGCGGAGATCCCGCCGCAGCACCGCACCATGGCCAAGCGGCTCTACTACCTCTGGATGCGTGAGTTGCTGGGCACGGAAGGGCTCGGGTGGGTTTGCATGTGCCTCTCCAAAGGCTGCTCCTCTGGAAGGCACCAGTTGAAGGAGCAGAGCGAGGTTGGGGGAAGTCCTTCTACACCTGTAGGCCTCGGTTTCTCCTCTTAAAACCCTTTGGAGATCCCCGTCCCAGGGGCTTCAGCCCTTCCATCTTCCAGGATGGAGCTGTGGTGCTGGCTTAGTGTCCAAGGGCCGTTAATGACATTGAGGTCCCGCTGCAAGGAGGAGGCAGCTCAGCACCCATGTGATGGATATCCTGGCCGTGCCCCCCAGGAGAGCTGCCAAGCCTCCACTGGCTGTCTTCTGGTGACCAGGCTGGAGAAGGGCTTTCTCTGCCTCCCCAGGCTCCTCCCAAGCCCTTTGTCGGCACCAGGAGGCTGCAATGCCACCTGGACTGGAGGGCTGGGTGCCTGCTCTCCAAAACAGGGGAGCCCAGGGCTTCCGCCAACGCCTGCTCCTCTTGCATGCCACTGTGTGCTGTGCTAACACCTGTCACCCTCTTCTAATTCTTAACATCAGCCCAGATCTCCCTTCTTGACCAACCCAGGGCCGGGAGAGGAGCTGGAGGGACAGATCATAGAATCCTAGAATGGTTTGGGTTGGAAGGGACCACAAAGCCTGTCCAATTCCAAGCCCCCTTCCATGGGCAGGAACACCTTCCACTAGAGGAGCCTCCACGACATATGTGGGCAGCTGAGGGCAAGCTGGCACCAGCCTTTTGTTTCTTTTTAGAACTAGTTTCTTCCTTAATCAGGCATTTCCCCTGGACTTTGGAAGCCTCCATGCCCAGGGAGTGCCCTGAGCTTTAGAGGCAGGTTATGAGGAGCTGAGCTGGCACCAGAGAGGTTGGGCGTTCATGCTTTCGGCACAGCACCAGGCTGGCACCCCTAGGCTGTTGCCTCGCTCTGGTTTTTAGAGACCACATCCCATCAGGAAGATGTTGCTGGGGTAATGTTCCCCATGGTGCCAGGAGGGTTAGTGCAGCTTTTCGATGAAAGAGGAGGGAAAAAAAAGTTATGCTTCCCTGGGGAAGCTGTCTGAGCAGTATTAAATCCCCCAGTGGAGTCCTTAGCACAGGAATGATATTGATCTGTTGGAGTGAGTCCAGAGGAGGCCACGAGGATGATCAAAGGCTGGAGCAGCTCCCATCTGAGGACAGGGTGAAAGATTTGGGTTTGTTCAGCCTGGAGAAGTGAAGGTTCTGAGGTGACCTTAGAGCAGCCTCCCAGTACTGAAAGGGGCTCCAGGAAAGCTGGGGAGGGGCTCTTGATCAGGGAAATGGTTTTAAGGTGCAACAAGAGAGACTGAGATGACATCTTAGGGAGAAATGTTTTCTTGTGAGGGTGGGGAGGCCCTGGGACATGTTGCCCCGAGAAGTGGTGGCTGCCCCATCCCTGGAGGTGTTCAAGCCCAGGTTGGATGGGGCTTTGAGCACCCTGATCTAGTGGGAGGTGTCCCAGCCTATGGCAGGGGAGTTGGAACTGGATGGGCTTTGAGGTCCTTTCCATCCTAAACCATTCTGTGACTCCATGAAATTCCCTCCCTGTCTCTGTTCTTGCTCTGCTTAATTTAACAGAGCTGGGTTCCCTCTCCCACAACACACCACCAGCTCTCTGAGCTGGTTGCCTTTCTCTTAGTTTCTGTCTCCAGAGCTCCTCTCTGGATCATTTTCTCCTCAACTCCCCCGCAAACACCCAGCCTGATGCAAGAGCAGAGAGGCTGAAAGCTCCCCTCGGTGTCCTTGGGGTTTTAGGGCGCAGCGAGTGCCCGCTCAGCCCGGCCGCCTGAGCTCCCTTCCTTGCCAGCTGCAGCTCTCTCGCAGGCGGCAGTGGGAGGCTTTTGATTCGCGTCGAAATAATGAATCATTCTCAAAAATGAGAGGCGTCAGAATGCAAATGAGCTTCCTCTGCTTTGTCCTGTGTCTGCCAAGCCGGGCTTCATAGTAATAGCCCTTGTATGGCTTCAGCCCGAGCAGGGGCAGGAGGTGCCAACATGCCAACCCCGGGGGTTCAGGGCTTCAGCTCTCGATGGTGTTCAGGAAAACCTTGCACAAGCTTCTTCAATGAAATGGTAGCTGGAGGCAAGCGAAAACACTTCACTTGGATTCCTCCAGTTCCCTTCTGTTAGTGGAAATGAGCCCAGGCTCACTGGCAGAAGCAGGGCACGGCTCTTCCCCGTGCTTGGAGCCCCAGAGCTGCTTCAGATATACAACTCGGAGTGATAAATAGGTATTTTTTCCCTCCTCCTCTTCAGCTGAGGTTAGACCCCCTTTGGCTGATGCTCCCCTGGCTCAGCCAGCTTAATTTAAGGGAAATCCAGCTAGGATAACACGCTGGCCACAGCGGCTTGAGGTCAGCCCCGCGTGGGCATCCCTGGGGTCGGGCTCTCGTCTCGCATCAAGGTCCTTGCGTACACGCTACTGTGCTCCCTCTGTGTGTGTGTGTGTGTGTTTGCAGTGAACAGCATCACCTTGGCGGTGAATCTCGTTGGCTGCCTCGCATGGCTGATTGGAGGCGGTGGAGCTGTTAATTTTGGACTGGCAATTCTCTGGCTCATTCTCTTTACGCCCTGCTCCTATGTCTGCTGGTTTAGACCTATTTACAAAGCTTTCAAGTAAGTGGTCACACCTCAGCCCAGCTTCTCATGGTCTTTTATTTGGTTTTCCTTCCTAAACAGTTAGCGCTTAGCTTGGGGTACTGCCTGAATTCTTGGGGGAACTTCTGTTCTTGCTGTCCAGCCCTTTATCTTTACTTTCTAAACTTCAAAGCAAGGGCATTTGGGATTTCCCGAGGGCCAAAACCCCAACCGTACGATATAAATGTGCCCTACTCCGCGCAGCGCCCGCGGGAACAGTGAGGATGCAGTTGGGGTACCAACTTTCCTCCCTTCCCACCCATCCTTGAGGTTTCTGTATTGTTCCACGAGTCCTCGAGGTGCTGACACTGATGACCTGTGCTGCTGAGGTCAATCCCCAGCACAGTATCCCCAGATCTGGAAAACTGGGGTGTTATTTCTTCCCCGTGCGGGAAGTTGGACTCTGATGGTGAGGTGGTGTGAGCCAAGAGCTGTGTCCAAACACAGATGCCCTCTTGCCTGATGTGCAGAGCTGGCTGAGCCGTGGGGAGGGTCTGGTGCCCTGTGGCTTTCCCAGGTGCCCCTTCACCATCTTCAGCCTCTCCTGGTTTCTCCTTTTGCCGATAGTTTTGCTCCAGTGCCTGCTGTCTGCAGGGAACTCTGCTTCTCACCACCTTCTCGCTAAACCACAGCCACTTCTGCCACGAAAGGGTCTGAGACGTGGGAGTATCTCCCTTCCCTCGCAGCGCAGCAGGGATGGAGGTGCAGGGAGTGACTGAGCTGTCTCTTGCAGGACAGACAGTTCCTTCAGCTTCATGGCCTTCTTCTTCACCTTCATGGCCCAGCTGGTGATCAGCATTATCCAGGCAGTGGGAATCCCAGGCTGGGGCGTCTGGTAAGGAAGATGCTGCTCTCGTGTTGGGTGCAAAGCCACTGTTGCACTGGTGCTGTGGCCTTGTGGTGGTTTGACATCCTTGGAGCTTCAGCACCTTCTCTCCTTGGGGAAGGTGGTTTGAGGATCTGGGAGGGTTGTTGGGAAGGGATGAGGGGGATCAGGTTTAAGCTGAAAGAGGGGAGATTGAGATCTTAGGAAGAAATGTTTTCCTGTAAGGGTGGGGAGTCCATGGCATAAGTTGCCCAGAGAAGTGATGGCTGCCTCATCCCTAGAGTGTTCAGTGCCAGGTTGGATGGGGCTTTGAGCACTCTGATCCAGTGGGAGGGGGGTTGGAACTGGATAGGTTTTGAAGTTCCTTCCGACACCAACCATTCTGTGATGCTGGCAGCCTTGGGGTGTGTGGAGCCAGCTGGGAAAGCCCTGGGCTGCTAAACTTCTTGTGATCTCCTTGCAGCGGTTGGATTGCAGCCATTTCCTTCTTTGGGACCAACGTGGGATCGGCTGTGGTGATGCTGATCCCCACCGTCCTGTTCACAGGAATGGCAGTCTTCTCCTTCATCGCCCTCACTATGGTACGGGAAGAGAGGGGCTTGCTGCAGGGAGCAGCGCTGGCTGCAGTCGCTGAGCACCTCTGGATTTTCTCTTTCCAACCTGCTACAGGTGCATAAATTCTACCGGGGGAGCGGCGGGAGCTTCAGCAAAGCCCAGGAGGAGTGGACCACGGGAGCGTGGAAGAACCCCCATGTCCAGCAGGCAGCCCAGAGCGCGGCGATGGGGGCGGCGCAGGGGGCCATGATGCAGCACGAGACGCAGTACTCGGCCACCCCCAACTACACCTACTCCAACGAGATGTGAGCAGCAGGATGCTGTCCTTGGGCAGAAGAGCTGGGGGGGACGGGAGGAGGAGGAGGAAGGCTGAGCCGAGTTCCTGCAGCCCTTTCAGGAAGTCGGAGTGTACCATAACGGTTCTTCTTTTCCCATTTTTTTTGTAACAAGATCCTTTTGGATTTCTTTTTTTTTTTTTCTCCTTTATTGTCTTCTTTTTTTCTGTTCTTTTTTATTTTGAAGAGGCCGTGAATCGACCTGCAGGGCTCTTGTTGTGCGTGGTAGTAAGTGTACGTTCACGTGTCTTCTTTTTCCCTGTGAAATCGTGTACGGTGGTGGTTTTTTAATTACTGTGGTGATAGGTGTATGTTAGAACTACATCAGCCAAAAGCCCCCCCCTGCAAAAGGGAAAGATAAAAATAGCAACCAGCACCCATCTCCCCTCTTGGAACAAGCCCTGAACCACAGGTTTCCAATGTGTGTGAGTTTTCTCTTTCAGTCCAGCCACTTGCCACTGTCTCAGCAAGGGCAAGCAATCCTGGGAATTCTCCCTTTCCTTTTGCTCTTTAACTAGCAGGCGGCTGGCTGATTTAGCATTGAAAAGGGAAAAAAAAACCCAACCCCTAAATCCTGCTGTTTTGAGATGCTGGAAGCCAAGAGATTCCTAATCCACCCTCTGGCTCAGGATGTACAACCTCTCTCGGCGTGTGGTGTTGACGTTTCGCTGTGGCAGCCCAGTGTCGTGGGCAGGAGCCCCGCCGTGCCCTCTGTGTGTGTGCGTGTGTTGGGAGCGAGGACAGGTTTTCCCTGTGGGATCCAACCATTCCATTCCTCATTCTGCATCCCCAGTCTGGTTTTTAAAGGCTTCTCTCTTGAAAAGCGGCTGTAAAATTGGCAGTGTTTCTCAGAGGACCTGTTCTTGGGCAAGGCTCTGGGTCAAATCTTCCCCCTCTTCAGGCGAGCACATACAATCAGACTCTATAATGATGCACATGACGAGGCCAAGATTTGTCCTGGTTGCCATTTGGGTCTTTAAGGCTCTTTAGGAACCGCCCAGGCTATTGGGAAGGATTCCTTCTCACTTGCAGTGAAACCATAGCCATGTATTTTCCTGGTGCAGAAAACCCTGCTCCTGTCAGCCCTGAATTCCTGCCCAGCTGGGGGAGGTCAGACTTTAAATAATGACCTTGCTCCTTAGTGGGAGGCAACCAATCTTGGACACCTCTTGGGTTGGGGCAGCCGGGGAAAATGACTGGCAGACCCTGGAAAAGATCAGTTTGTAAATGGGAGCTGATGGATGCTGCAGGGAAGAAGCAGGGAAAGCTCATTCTCAGAGATGCTTTTTAGACTCTAAATGCACTTTAAAGAAGCCAGATTCTTCAAGTCCCAACCCAATCCGATCTGGCTCCAATACCTCCTGCAGGCAAAGTGCTTGGCGTGCCAGTGCTCGTCCCCACAGCTCGCTGGAGCTGTGTGTCCCCAGTCCTTGCCTCTGTCTATCCATGACTATTGCCCACCAGAATCACCCCTAGAGACCTTCCCTCTGCCAGCAGAGCCCACCACGAACAGTGTCCTTTGTGAAGGTGTCCCTGCAGTCATCAGTCATCTCTCGACAGGACTGGAATGCAGCTCATGAGAAAGCACCTGTCTGTGCGTGTGTGTGTATATAGATGTATAAAGTTTAAGGAGAAGAGTAATCCTCTGCTGAGCCTATTATGTACTTAATCAGGTTTAAATATTGTGCAATTCATTTGTAGCTCGCCGAAAACGTGCTATGCCAAATCGCGTGCTGTCACCCCCGTCTGAGAAACGATGAATTAAGTGACTTCACCTTTCGCGTTTATAATAAGATGCATAAATAATAACTGTAACGAGCTGTAACTAACAGACATTGCTTCAGCATCTAACCCTCCTCTCGGTGTGTCTCCTAACGTGTGAGCAGGGAAACCTGCCCCTCTGGCTCCAGCCTTCCTGCCCTGCCCGTGGGAGCTGGGTGGGATCCCAGACTCTTGCAATAGCCACGGTTATTGTGCTTTGGTGGGTGCTGCCTTGGTTGAAGATCCGCAGGGTGGGAGCACCAAGGTGGGGCTGGGTTGAGGAGGGAGCTCTGGCTGGAGCACGCTCGAGGTTTTCCTGATGGCCTCCACTGCTTCTGTGAGGTCCTGCTGCTGCTTTTCATGACTCAGACTCTGGGAAGAGCCCGCAGCCTCGTGGCCTTCTGGCTGTGTGTTTGTGGTGGATGTTAGGGGGATGCTAAGAGTGTCCTGGGAAGTGCACTGCCTCAGACAATGAACAAGCAGCCCTCCTAACCCACTCTTGCCCTGTGGCTGCCCTGGATCCTGTAGGAAGGGCTTGGCTCCTGGTCTCTGATGCCTCCCTGGCTCCTCCGTCAGCGGGATCTGCCTCCCATGGGGACCCAGGAGCAGCTGATGGCCACTCTAGTCCTTCCCCTTTATTTCCCCTGCCAGGGAGTTTTCTGCTGTTCCTCAGGGTCCCACCTTGGGGCCAGCACACTCTAATGGCTTCATAAATGACATGGATGCAGGATGTGAAGGTTTAATAACCAAGTTTGTGGATGACACAAAGCTGGGGGGAGCTGTTGACACTCTTGAGGGCAGAGAGGCCCTGCAGAGGGATCTGGACAAACTGGAGAACTGGGCAGTCGCCAACCACATGGAGTTTAACACAGACAAGTTCTGGATTTTGCACCTGGGACACGGCAACCACGGATGGACAAACATACTGGAGAGAGAGAGGCTAGAGAGCAGAGGAAAGGGACCTAGGAGTTCTGGTCAACAGCAAGTTGAACACGAGCCAGCAATGGTCCAGGTGGCCAGGAAGGCCGACAGCATCCAGGCTGGGATTGGCCATGGTGTGGTGAGCTGGGCAGGTATTGTCCCCCTGCACTTGGTGGCGAGGCCACACCTCGAATCCTGGGATCAGTTTTGGGTCCTTCACTCCAAGAAGGACATTGAGGGGCTGGAGTGTGTCCAGAGAAGGGGAATGGAGCTGGGGAAGAGTCTGGAGCCCAGGGGTTCTGGGAGTGGCTGAGGACCTTGGTGCTGTTTATCCTGAAGAAGAGGAGGCTGAGGGGAGACCTCATCACTCTCTGCAACTTCTGAAAGAAAATTGTGGTGAGGTGGGTGCTGTGCTCTTCTCCCAAGGAACAAGTGATGGGACGAGAGGAAATGGCCTCAAGTTACGCCAGAGGAGATTTAGATTGGATATCATGAAACATTTCTTTACTGATGAAGCACTGGGAGAGGCTGCCCAGGGCTGTGGTGGAGTCTCTATACCTGGAGGTGTTTAAAAGATGGGCAGATGCCCACAGAAGGCAAAACCCTATCACATCCACCCCGACTTACAGCTCAGTTCTCCCCATGAACGCCCAGACTGGGAGCACAACACCCTGCAGGGACACAGAGCTCACCCAGGCTGAGCCAGCCTCTGGGAATACTTTCCCAGCATGAAAAGGGGCTGGGAAACCTTCAACTCCCACTTCAGCAAAACAATTCAAGTTTGTGGGGCACTGTGTGAAGAGACAGAAGTTTATTATTGTATAAATATTCAGATAACATGTAAGATAGAAAAAGTCCAACAACAACATATACAGACAATTGTTGGAAGGAGACCTTGAGGTATTTATTCATTGCCTAGGCTATCACATATCTTTTTTAGTTAGTTGTTTTAAATAGGTAAGAAAGTGAGTAGCAATGCTGCTGCAGCTGCTTGACGAAAACATCTGATTGGAATCTGTTTGGAGCACACACACAACATGTGCATACAGCAGCCAAAAGGACTTGGTCTGATACATTCACATTGGGAGCCCAACAGGCACAGCCTCCTCCTCACCTCTTCCCACCCTTCCCATCTTGCAGTCTTTGTGCTTTCCCAGTATAAACTGGGATCTGCTGGAAGAGGAGGAGCAAGTTCGTTTTTTCTGGGTATGGGACCAGGGTGGCAAAGCTCCCCCTGCAACAGGAGCATTGAGGCTGCACAGGAGCAAGCTGGGGGCGGCGATGATCAACCCCACTGCCAGGCTGACGCAGACTGGGCACAGACGATGATTGTCCTTTAGCTTGGCAGTGGCACAAAACACGTGGGAGGCACTGGTGCTGCTGGAGGGGAGCAGGGGCACCTGCAAGAGGGAGGTCTGGGAGTGTCCAGGCTGGATTCATACAATCACATAATGGTTTGGTTGGAAAAGACCTTTAAGATCATTGAGTCCAACCACACCTTTCCACCACTAAATGAGATCTCTGAACACCTCCTCTACCTGGCTTTTAAACACCACCAGGGACGGTGACTCAATAACTGCCCTGGGCAGCCTCTGCCAGTGCCTGAGAACCCTTTCAGTGAAAAAAAATTTCCTGATATCCAATGTAAACCTTCCGTGGCACTACTTGAGGCCATTTTCTCTTGTACCATCACTTGTTACTTGGGCTGAGGTCTTGCCTCAGCCTCCTCTTCTCCAGGATAAACAGCCCCAGGTCCCTCAGCTGCTCCCAGAACTGCTGTTCTCCAGACCCTTCCCCAGACATGCTCCAGCCCCTCAATGTCCTTCTTGGAGTGAGGGGCCCAAAACTGAGCCCAGGATTCGAGGTGCAGCCTCACCAGCACTGAGTGCAGGGGGACGATCCCTGCCCTGCTCCTGCTGGCCACACCATGGCTGATCCCAGCCAGGATGCTGGTGGTCTTCTCAGCCACCTGGACCACTGCTGGCTCATGTTCAACTTGCTGTCACTCAGCATCCCCAGGGCATTTTCTGCCTCCCAGACACTTTTCCCCAAGCCTAGAGCGTTGCACAGGGTTGTTGCGGTCCGAGTGCAGGAACCACCCCATCGCTCTCAGCCCATGGATCCAGCCTGTCCAGGTCCCTCTGCCCTCCAGCCCACGGACCCAGCCTGTGTATCCCGCTCCAGCCTCTTCCACCCCCGCATCCCTCCCCACCCTTTTCCCGTCGGGCCCTTTCCCGTTCCGGGTTCCCCTCCCTCCCCTTCCTGAGGCTGCGGGTTCGAGTCCCGCCCCATCCGGTTCCCGCACGCCAGCCCCGAGGCGGGCAGGGTAAGCGCTGGGCGCTCCGAGCTCGCCCTCCCGTGGGTCACTGACAGCCCCTTTGAACGCTGCGCCTTGAGAAATCCCACCTTATTCCCCGGGGATGCCTCTGCATTAATCCTCATCCGGTAATTAGAAGGGCAGCGGGCGTTTGCCTTGCGGTGATCTTCCTCAGATGCGGGTGAAGGCGTGAAGCGCTGGAACGGGGGCACTGCCCTCCTGTTGCTCCTGCGACCAACCTTGTGTGACCTGGTGCGCCCTCAGGGAGGTCACAAAGGCCATGGGTGTTGTCTGCTGGGACTTCTGAGAAGCCTTGGACACTGTCTCACCCAGCCTTCTCCTGGAGAAGCTGCCAGCCCGTGCCCCGCACGGGTGTAACCTTCGTTGGGTGAAAAACTGCCTGGGTGGCCAAGCCCTGACATCTGTGGTGAACGGAGCTCAATCCAGCTGGCTGGTCCCAAGCGGTGTCCCCAGGGATCCGTGCTGGGCCAGTCTTGTTTAATATCTTTATCCTTGATCTGGACAAGGGTGTTAAGTGCCCCCTCAGTTTGCAGACGAGAAGTGTGGATCTGCTGGAGTGCAGGAAGGCTCTGCAGAGGGATCTGGCCAGGCTGGATCCATGGGCTGGAGTGCAGAAAGGATCTACAGAGGGACCTGGCCAGGCTGGATCCATGGGCCAAGGCCAACGTGATGGGGTTCAACAGTGCCAAGTGCCAGATCCTGCACTGGAACCTCAACAACCCCGTGTGGCACTCCAGGCTTGGGGAAGAGTGGCTGGAAAGCTGCCTGGCAGAAAAGGCCCTGGAGGTGTTGACTCACAGTGGCTGAAAACAAGCCAGCAGTGGTCCAGTTGACCAAGAAGGCCACCAGCATCCTGGCTGGGTGGCCCAGGTGGCCATGGTGCGGCCAGCAGGAGCAGGGAAGCGATTGTCCCTCTGCACTTGGTGCTGGTGAAGCCACACCTCGAACCCTGGGTTCAGTTTTGGGCCCCTCACTCGAAGAAGGACATTGAGGGACTCGAGCATGTCCAGAGAAGGGGAACGGATCTGGGGAAGAGTCTGGAGAACAGGGCTTCTAGGAGTGACTGAAGACCCTGAGGTTGTTTATCCTGGAGAAGAGGAGGCTCAAGGGAGACCTCATCGCTCTCTGCAGCTCCTGGAGAGGAGGTCATGGTGAAGTGGGTGCTGGGCTCTCTCCGAAGAAACGAGTGATGGGACGAGAGGAAATGGCCTCAAGTTGCACCAGGGGAGGTTTAGGTTGGATATTGGGAAAAAATTCTTCACCGAAAGGGTTCTCGGGCACTGGCAGAGGCTGCCCAGGGCAGCTATTGAGTCAACATCCCTGGAAGTGTTTAAAAGCCAGGCAGATGAGGTGCTCAGGGATATGGTTGGGAAGTGGATTCAAACTGTATCACACCCAGTGGCTCCATTAACTTTGTGTTTTTTCCGGTGCTGCTCAGCACTCGTGCCTTTAACTGAAGCCCCTCAGTGTGTTCACTGCCAGGGCAGGAGCATGTTATGAACCTGAGCTTCTGGGCACTGAGTAGAATCATACAATGACCTGGTTGGAAAAGACCTTTGAGATCGTTGAGTCCACTTGTACACTACTAAACCATCCCTGAATAACTCTTCTACCCATCTTTTAAACACCTCCATGGATGGTGACTCAACCACCACCCTGGGCAGCTGTTCCAGTGCCTGAGAACACTTTCAGTGAAGAAATATTTCCTAATGTCTAGTCTGAACCTCCTCTGGTGCAACTTGAGGCCATTTCCTCTCATCCCATCACCTGTCACTTGGGAGAAGAGTCCAGCATCCACCTCACCACAACCTCCTTTCAGGAGCTACAGAGCGTGATGAGGTCTCCCCTCAGCCTCCTCCAGGATAAACAGCCCCAGGTTCCTCAGCCACTCCCAGAACCCCTGTTCTCCAGACCCTTCCCCAGCTCCGTTACCTTCTCCGGACACACTCCAGCTCCTCAATGTGCTTCTTGGAGTGAGGGGCTCAAAACTGAACGCAGAATTCGAGGTGTGGCCTCACCAGTGCCAGTTTGGCATTGGTAATTAACCAGTTTGTTACTCACCAGAGGGTGTGAAGGGAGAGTGACTTTGCTGGGGGTTGCGCAGGTGATTTTATTGTAAATTCTGGGCCGTGTTCAACGGGTGAGAATGTGTCTGTGTTTGGGGCCATGGGCTTTACCAGAGCAAGTTCTTTGCCTGCCCATGCAGGCTTTAGCATCCTGTTTGTCCAGATCCAAGGGAAAATTGTGATTAAACAGGAGGAGCAGAGCGCTGCTACGCTTAAAGCTCTGCTGATGCTTCACACTTTGCGTGTCAGAGGCTGCATGTTCATCACATAATCACGGAATAGTGTGGGTTGGAAGGGGCCTCGAAACCCATCCAGTTGCAACCTGCCATGGGCAGAGACACCTCTCACTGCATCAGGTTGCTTAAAGCCTCATCATCAGACTGAATGACTCTGCGTCCAAGCTTAGATTGGTGTCCTTGGTGACACAGGGCCGTGGGAGCCCTGCGGTGCTCGCCTCCCTTGGAGGCACCCTTCGTCAAGCAACTTTGGTTTTCTCTGCTTGTAGAGTTTGATTGGAGCATGGAACCTGTCTCGCTGCCAGAACCAGGGTTTCCTGCAGAAGAGAACTCACCTGTGCCACAGAGAAAGTGCCATGTCCTGGTGGGTGTGACAGGAAGTGTGGCTGCCCTGAAGTTGCCTCTCCTCATCGAGGAGTTGCTGAAAATCCCTGGGGTGAGTAAATCCATTTGGATTTCCTTGTGAAGGTGGTGTTACTTTGTTCCTCATTTTGAGGAGAGACCGGTTGAAATGAAAAATTCCTTCTGACTTTGAGCCCTTCAGTTTAGGGATCCTCCCATTTTTAAAAAGCATTTAACACTTTTTTCCATCATTTCGTACCACTTTATGCTTAGCTTTAATCACACCCACCCAGTGGATGAGGGAAAGGCTCTGGATGTTGTCTGCCTGGAAAAGCCTAGGACACTGTCTTGCACAGCATTCTCTTAGAGAAGCTACCAACCCGTGGCTTGGACTGGTGGGGTCTTTGTTGGGTACAAACTGGGTAGGTGGCCAAGCACAGAATTGTGGTGAACAGAGATCAGTCTAGCTGGCTGGTCCCAAGCAGTGTCACCAGGGCTCAGTGTTGGGGCCAGTCTTGTCTAATATCTTTATCCATTAACTGGATGAAGGGATTGAATGCTCCATCAATGAGTTTGCAGATGACATCAAGTTGGGTGGGAGTGTTGCTCTGCTTCAGGGAAAAAAGGCTCTGCAAAGGCACCTGGACAGGCTGGATCCATGGGCTGAGGCAACCAGGATAGGGTTCAACAAGGCAAAGTGCCAGGTCCTGCACTGGGGCCACAACAACCCTGTGCAATGCTCCAGACTTGGTGAAGAGTGGCTGGAAAGCTGCCTGGGGGAAGAAGCCCTAGGGGTCAACAGTGGCTGAATGTGAGCCAGCAGTGGCCCAGGTGGCCAAGAAGGCCACCAGCATCCTGGCTGGGATCAGCCATGGGGTGGCCAACAGGAGCAGGGCAGGGATCTACCCCTTCACTTGGTGCTGGTGAGGCCACACCTCGAATCCTGGGTTCAGTTTTGGGCCCCTCACTCCAAGAAGGACATTGAGGGGCTGGAGCACATCTGGAGAAGGTGAACAGAGCTGGGGAAGGTTCTGGAGCCCAGGGGTTCTGGGGGTGGCTGAGGGACCTGGGGCTGTTTAACCTGGAGAAGAGGAGGCTGAGGGGCGACCTCATCACTCTCTGCAGCTCCTGAAACGAGGTTGTGGTGAGGTGGGTGCTGGGATCTTCTCCCAAGTGGCAGGTGATAGGATGAGAGGAAATGGCCTCAAGTTGTGCCAGGAGAAGTTTAGATTGGGTATTAGGAAAAATATATTCACTGACAGAGTGGTGAAGCACTGGCAGAGGCTGCCCAGGGCAGTGGTGGAATCTCCATCCCTGGAGGGGTTCAAGAAATGTGTGGCCGCGACACTTTGGGACATGGTTTAACAGGCACAGTGGGGTTGGGCTGAGGGTTGGACTGGATGATCTGAGAGGTCTTAATGATTCTAAGGTTATGTGTGCTTACAGCCTTATTTAAATCAGTAGCTGTTCTACAGGCAGACATTTAGGTTCTGGACTACAAAAGCCACAGTGGTCAGTTCAAAAGTGAGTGAACAGGTCCTTGTCTTGGTATTTTTTTCTGGAATGTGTCCTTGTCGGTCACGTTACCAGTTCTGGCTACGGACACAGGTGGATGCTTGCAGTAACTTCAGATCTCTAACTAGGACCTTGCAGTTTTCCATAGGTGGGATGAGGTGTTTCCAAAGGTGGGTGCTGCTGCCTGAGCCATAGAGGGAGGTCTTGTCAAAATAGAACTAAGACAGAAAAGCCGCTGTTTGTGTCTGTGTGGTTTTTGTTGTCTGGAGTAGCAGAGTTGCCCAGCAGAGGCCACTGGTGACTGAAATCAGGGAGGGAAATGCTCTCACAATTTCCTGTAGGGTAGAGTTAAAGGAAACCGTAGAAATCTCTGGCTTTTAAGAAATGAAGCATCTGTTTTGGAGCAGCGGAATGCAGGTGGCAGGAGCAAAAGGGTGCGCTTGTGTATCACAGAATCATGGAATGGTTTGGACTGTAAGGGACCTCAAAGCCCATCCAGTTTCAGCTCCCTGCCATGGGCAGGGACACCTCCCACAGGATCAGGGGGCTCAAAGCTCCATCCAATATGGCCTTGAACACCTCCAGGGATGGGGCAGCCACCACTGCTCTGGGCAACCTGGCCAGGGTTTCCTCACCCTCATTGTGAAGAATTTCTTCCTGATGTCTAATCTAAATCTTCTCCCTTCCAATTTAAAGCCATTCCTCCTTGTCCTATCACTTCATGCCCTTGTAAAAAGTCCCTCCACAGCTTTCCTGGAACCCCTTTCAGTACTGGGAGGCTGCTCTAAGGCCTCCCCAGAACCTTCTCTTCTCCAGGCTGAACAACCCCAACTCTCTCAGCCTGTCCTCTGAGAGGATATAGTGTTCAGGTTACTGAAGGCATATGCTTTGGGTGATTTGCAGGCTTTACCTATTACAGACACATTAAAAAATAGAGTCAGAAGCGACTCAGTCCCTGAGGAACTCTGAAGTACCTGGCTGATATTGTTATCCTAGCTGGAAAGGGTACCAAAGATGTAGTGAGCTGTTGGGGCCAGCATTGCACATGGCAAAGAAGGGCCTCAGTTAATTTACTGCTGACCTGGTGTAACTGGTGAGGTCAAAGGCCCTGGCCTGAGGGAAGAAGGCCAGAGAAAGTGAAACCAAGGGAGGGATATGCAGGAGTGTGCATCTGTTACTAAAGAGATTGCTGTTCTAAACCTCATGATAAGCAAACGACAGAACTGGCTAACATTTGTTAGTATTAAATCACACAGCACAGCAAACCTTGTGCTGATTAAAAGAACAAAGCACCCAGAGAATCTGATAAAGGACGTCCTGATAAAGTGCCTCCTGCATGTCTGGGCCTTGTTCTAATTAGAGAATAAAGGACCCAGAAGATCTGTTAGAGAAGATTCTGGACATCTGCATCAGGGAGGACAATGTTAATCAGGCCTTGGTATCAGATCTTCTGACTTGGCAGAGGAACATAAGGACCCCCCTCCAGAGGCTGATCCCCCGCTCGCTGAGCGTGCAGGATAAAATCACCTGTGACTTTAAGGAATCCTTAATAAATCATCTGTGAAGTGCTTGGCCTGTGTTCTCTCTATAACTTTTGTAGTAAACTGAATGCAAAGGCTTTGTCAGAGGTGCTGAGATCTGTGCAAACCCACCAAGCACCCCGACTTGTGCAACGCTAATGAAATCAATGTCTCAATGTGGCTGTTTGCATGCTGGGTAATGAAACAAACTTTTGGGACAGCACATCTCATCCTCTGTCTCTCAGCTTGTTTTTCCTGTTGTCTCCTTTCCTCTTGGTGCTTGGAATGTGCTTTGCAGGTAAGAGGAGTAATGCAAATGACCCGCAATAAGAATCTAGGATGCATTGCTTCTCTTTATCAGGGAGTGCAGGGATAGGATGAGGGGGAATAGTTTTCAGCTGAAAGAGGAGAGATTGAGATGAGGTCTTGGGAAGAAATGTTCTCCTGTGAGGGTGGGGAGGCCCTGGCCCAGGTTGTCCAGAGAAGTGGTGGCTGCCCCATCCCTGGAGGTGTTCAAGGCCAGGTTGGATGGGGCTTTGAGTCCCCTGATCCAGTGGGAGGTGTCCCTGCCCATAGCATGGCAGGGGAATTGGAACTGGATGGGCTTTAAAGTCCCTTCCAACCCAAACCATTCTATGATTCCGTGATTCCGTCTGAGGATTTGATTCATGATTAAACTGGAGACAGCTGGACCTAAATCCTCTGGGAAAGCTGATCAGCTCTGTAGCATCTCTTGTGGGTTTTGCACCTGCTGCTTTTAAGCTTTGATTGCCTAAAAAGTGAAAGTGCAGTATCCAGTCCAGGAACTTCTGGTACTTATTTTGTTAATTTATATTATTGATACACTCATGTCTGATGTGATGGAGGTCCCTTCCAACTCAAACTATTCTCTGATTCTGTGATTGATTCTATGATTTTGAGGCCCGATCTGAATCCTTCTGTGTCAGTATAACTTTCCCATTGAGTTTGTGAAATTCTGCACAAACCCGTTCCATCAATTCCTGTCCTGCTCAAGTGGATCTTTGTGAAGTCATTGGTGGAAGCCAGGCAGGAGCAGAGGAAATCTCTCATTCCAGAGGAGATGTGGTCAGAGGCTTGAAACCGTTTTTTTTAAATTGATGTTTTGGCTGAAATGCTCAACAACTTGGAACAGGGTAGTTTTGGCCTCAGTCTTTCACATCTTGAGGGAGCTAATAGTTATGAACACCTCTTACTGCCTTTTCTTCAGCCTAGGAGGCCTAGAAAACGTGTGCAGCATCGATTCACACCTTCCAGGGTATTATTACCCTTGCTGTGGGAGACAGTACATGGCATCTTGTCTGCGAGATGATGCTGTGGGCAGCTCTCCCACTTGGTTCTGTTGTCCTAAACCAATTCCTCATCATTTTTGAGTGGCCTGGCAGGTATATGATGACCAAAAAATCACAATATGGCAAAAAGATAGGCATAAAGATAGGCAACAGTGAATTTTTCTGCTGGTGAGATGTGTTGCTCTCAAAGCTACAGGGCATCATCTGGACTTTGAGGTTTGAATCGTGTCAGGTCCTTTCATTGTATCCTTGCCAGATAACCTCCACATCAGCGTGTAGGTGCCTTTTAACCAGAGTTCTGTCTGTGTGTAGAGATTTTGCTGTCAAAACTGGGAAAGTTCTGAAAAAAATCATATGCACACCCTTACCCCAAGATGGCTGCGACAGCAAAGTCCTTCGACAGAGACCAACAGCAGCTCCTGAACACCAGAGAGCAGCTTTGCAGTAGAGTTTGTGGTGAAGAATTGGCTGAAATGCTCCAAATGAAAGAATTCTGACAAGTCTAAACCATCTGCAGGAGCCTGAGTGTGGCCAGGCTGCCTGCGCTGTGTAAGCAGAGCTACAACCACAGGCAAACAAAGGGAGTGCCAGGTAAACAGGAGGAAACAACTATGTAGGGTGAAGTGGTTGTGTGAACACTGATCCCTTCCATTGAAACTGGAGGGACTTGAAGGACTTGCTCAGAGCAAGGGAACCAGGAGCCCACCCTAGCAGAAAACCTTAATTAGGGAGAATATTTAACTAATGGAGCAACTTTCTTGGAGTCGCCACCCCTCAGAGTCCTTGAACATTTTTCACTTTATGATGAGGGTGGGGAGGCCCTGGCACAGGTTGCCCAGAGAAGCGGTGGCTGCCCCATCCCTGGAGGTGTTCCAGGCCAGGTTGAGCACTGTGATCCAGTGGGAGGTGTCTCTGCCTATGGCAGGGGAATTGGAACTGGATGGGCTTTGAGGTCCCTCCCGACCCAAACCATTCCATGGTTCTATGATCCCTCCGGTGTGCTCTAGCTTGTTGTGGGTTGGATGCAGTTGATAGCCAAATTTTCCCTGTTCTTGGGCTCATGCATGGAAGAAATACCTGGTTTTTTTAAGGCTGGAGATGGTTATAAAACAATTTTTAACAAAAGGACACAGTGTCTCTTGAGGGTTTTTGTGTGTTGCTTACCCTTAGAGGGTTATTTCTGGTCTAGGTTAGAAAAGTTTGAGTAATGATTGGAGTAGCATGTCACAAAATAGAGTTGTATCACCTGAAAATCCTTCTGCCATTATGGCTAGCTATAAGATAAGAATACTGTTGACAGATGTCTTTGCTGAAGGCTTCTCATGGCCCTGGCCTGCTGGGACTGTTTCAGAAAGCAAATGGTAGAATCATAGAATGGTTTGGGTTGGAAAGGGCCTTAAAGATCCTCCAGTTCCAGTCCTCCTGCCATGGGCAGGGACATCTCCCACTGGATTATGGTATTAAAAGCCCCATCCAGCCTGGCCTTGAACACCTTCAGGGATGGGGCAGCCACAGCTTCTCTGGGCAACCTGGGCCAGGGCCTCCCCACTGTTGTTGTGAAGCATTTCTTCCTGATGTCTAGTCTAAATCTTCCCCCTTCCAATTTAAAGCCATTCCCCTTCGTCCCATCACTCCGGGCCCTTGTAAAAAGCCCCTGCCCAGCTTTCCTGGAGCCCCTTTCAGTACTGGGAGGCTGCTCTAAAGTCTCCCTGGAGCCTTCTTCAGTCTGAACAACCCCAACTCTCTCAGCCTGTCCTCATAGCAGAGGTGCTCCAGCCCTTGGATATCTCTGTAGCCCTGCGTGTGCCTTTACACCATGCCTTGCTCTTTATAGTCCCCATGTAAGTGGTACCTTCCAGGCTGCAATGTTAACACCTCCCCGAAGCCCCAAGAGCAGTCTTAGCACCTGTGTGGGTGTCACTGCTTGGCTCCAAACAGCTTCCTGTGAGGTGAGGTTGGTGTGGAAGCCTTACAGTTGGTTGCTGTGAATGTGATCTTCACACTGGGAAGCACTGGAAGTGGAGCTGTGCTTCGGAGCTGAGGTCACCTGGCAAACAGCGGGTGTTGGGAAGAGGCAAAGAACCAAACGTGTGGTACCAAATAGTGGTGCTATGAACAGCTGTATTGCCCATTACTTCTTCTTCAGGACATTGGAAAATATTGCCAAAGACCATGATATACCAAAGCTGGGATTTTCCACAGCTCCCCAGCTGTTATTCTGCTCATGTAAGATGCAGATGACCAATACAGCTCCATTCCCAGTAGCATAGATAGTGTTGGGGAGATAGGTTAACATGTTTTGTCACTTCAGCCACTGTTGTTGAGCTCCATAGAGGCTGGATGTTTCCAGCTTTGGCAAGAGTGCGAGTTCTTCATTGGTTTGGTACCTCAGGCCACAGTCTTCTAGTGGGAAGGAGTTGCTGGTGGGGCTGGTTTCTGCCCATCTTGCTGTTGGGCTAACAGAGCTCTGCAGACTTGGTGCCATGACTGCTTCCCTGGGGAGCTGTTCCAGTGCTCCACCACCTGCTGGGGGAAGAACCTCTTTCTAATATCCAATCTGAACATCTTCCTGCCATTTCCTCGAGTCCTATCATAGATCACAAGAGAGAGGAGATCAGTGCCTCTTTCACCTCCCTTCCTTGTAAGAAGACAGTAAACAGCTATGAGATCCCCTCTCAGTCTTCTCCAGGCTGAACAGACCAAGTGGCTTCAAACATCCCGGGAACACAATGGGATTCCCATGGTACATCCCATATCACTGAAGGTTCCACTGACTTTTGAAGCAGGCAGGGCTATGGAGATTTCAGAGAGAGCCTTCCTATGCTTTCACCCAGTCTCGCTTTCCTTTGTGGAAGCCACTGGTTTGTGGGTTTGGCTGCACAGAAACCCCATGCTCTGAATACACCCACACAGAGGTTTTACTCTTTCCAGCCACTTTTCTTAATAGGAAGGCACAACGCCAGCTGCCTCCCCAACTTTGGCACCAAGAGATCATTGAGAGGGAGAGGCAGGGCCAGATGGGGACAGAGAGAGGTCACGGTGTGTTCTATTGGGCCAAGGAATCGTGCTCTGTCTTCAAAGGCACTCTTTCTTGTGAAGCTTTGTGCAGCAGAGGTGGGCTGGCAACGTGTGGTGTTGAGCCCCAGCTGTCCACTTTATCACTCAGCGTTGTGTTTTCTGTTGGCAGAGAGCTTCCTCTTGGCACCAAGTGTGGGAAGAGTGATCCTGCGAGTGCCGTGTAGGCATGCTGCCCCTCAGCAGTCCTCTGGGCTGTAGCTCAGGGAATCTGCTGAGGCAACATCACAGAATCATGGAATGGGTTGGTTTGGAAGGGACCTCAAAGCCCAACCAGTTCCAATCCCCTTGCCCTGGGCTGAGACGCCTCCCACTGGATCAGAGGGCTCAAAGCCCCATCCAGGCTGGCCTTGAACACCTCCAGGGATGGGGCAGCCACAGCTTCTCTGGACAACCTGGGCCGGGGCCTCCCCACCCTCGCTGTGAAATATTTCTTCCTAAGATCTCATCTCAATCTCCCCTCTTTCAGCTTAAAACTGTTCCCCCTCATCCTGTCCCTGCACTCCCTGATCCAGAGCCCCTCCCCAGCTTTCCTGGAGCCCCTTTCAGTACTGGGAGGCTGCTCTAAGGTCTCCCTGCAGCCTTCTCTTCTCCAGGCTGAACCCCAACTCCCAGCCTGCTCTCCTGCCCCCTTTGGCAGGCGTGGTTTGAGTTTAAAGGGCAGCTTTGTTTTGCTGCTTTTCCTGTGCAGAACAGTGTCTCGTGTGGCCCTGCTGTCCTCTCTGCTGTACCCACTGTCAACTGGTGATGGGAACGTGTTCAGCAGGTGGTGACTGATCACTGGCCCATTTCAGAGTGGCATGAAGTGAGCTCACGTGAGTATCTGCGGTGGCCTGGACTTTTAGCTGTGAATTGGGACAGGTCCTCAGAGAATCCACATTGCTTTCAAAATCTCTGCCACTCAAGCCTTGCTTCTCTACCCAGCTTTCCAGGATTGTTGCCAACTCTAACCATGGGTCTGTCTTTCTTTTCCAATTAGCTGGAAGTGAAGGTGGTCACTACTGAGAGAGCAAAGCATTTCTACAATGCCAAGGAGATTCCTGTCACCCTCTACAGCGATGAAGATGAATGGCAGGTGAGTTGTTCTTCCTTTGGAGACTGCAGGGGCTTCTGTCCTCTCTCCACTACCCACATGCTCTGTAACTCAAGTAGTTTGTCATCCACTCGTGCCTTCTACTTTCAGAAGGCCAGGGGATCAAGCTTCAGAAAAATAGAACTGTTCCTCTAAGTTTCTTTGCAAGAGACCACATCTGCTTATTTTTCGGTCCTGGGCCAAGACTCCCTTCTTTGCTCTAGTAACATATACTTTGGAATATTGGTTGCCTAGAGAAGTGGTGGCTGCCCCATCCCTGGAGGTGTCCAAGGCCAGGCTGGATGGGGCTTTGATCCCCCTGATCCAGTGGGAGGTGTCCCTGCCCATGGCAGGGCTGTGGAACTGGGTGGGCTTTGAGGTCTCTTCCAACCCATTCTATGATTCTATGGCTTTCCAAGACCATAATTCCAACCATGCTGTAAATGAGTATGAAATGCAAGGCTGCCCTGCCTGTACCAGAGGATTTTGTGCCACCCCAGCAGACTTGCAGGAGGCAGCGAGGGTAGAAGTGGTCTCTCACCACCCTGGGCTCAGCCACTATCTGCAGCTCTGAGAGGAGTAAGGGAAATGTCAAGAAAGCCACTCACGGTGAGGATAATTGGTGCTTGTCATGAGTCATCCTTATCATGAAGGCAACAACTTAGTTCTCCTTAATGCAATGTGTTGTGAATCTGCAGACATTTCTGGTGTTGACAGCTGCCCACGCTGCTTTGAAACTCTCCCTGTGGCTGGGTGACCTGGTGCTGGTGGGGCTGTCCCTGGGGAGGGCTGGTACCAGCAGCTGGTACTGCTGGGATAGGTGGCTCAAGTCAGAGAGGTGCTCCTGGTGGAAGCAGTGTTTGCCTCAGTGGGCTCTGTGTGTGCATGCACAGAAGAAGCATTTCAATAAGGGGCAGCTGAGTTGTCAGGGCTGTGAGCATCTCTACACCCTGTAAGTGGCTGCTTCTCCTGACTACAGCTCTGCTGACACACTCTGACAGCCCCTGAGTGTGAAGAGGTGCATTGTGTAAACATCCCAAAATCCCAGTGTGGTGGGGTTGGCAGAGCCCTCTGGAGCTCACCCACTCCAGGCCCCAGCTAACGCAGGCTCCTCTGGAAGGGGCTGCACAGGAGCACACCCAGGTGGGTCTGGATCTCTCCAGAGAAGGAGACTCCACACCTCCCTGGGCAGCCGGTTCCAGGGCCCCGGCACCCTCACAGTAAGGAGGCTTTTCCTCATGTGCAGGTGGAGCTTCCTGTGCTCCAGTTTGTGCCCATTGCCCCGTGTCCTGTCCCTGGGCACCGCTGAACAGAGTCTGATTCCATCCTCCTGACCCCGACCCTTCAGATATTGATCAGCATTGATGGGATCCCCTCTCAGCCTTCTCTCCAGGCTGAACAGACTCAGATGTCTCATCCTTTCCTCATCAGAGAGATGCTCCAGTCCCCTCCTCATCTCTGTGCCCTCTATTGGGCTCTCTCCAGTCTTTCCTTGCCTTTCTTGAGCTGGGGAGCCCAGAACCAGCCACAGGACTCCAGATGGGGCCTTACCAGGGCAGAGCAGAGCGGGGAGAGAACTCCTTGACTTACTCCCCACACTTTTCTCCATGCATCCAGGGTACCCTTGGCCTTCATGGCCACCAGGACCCAGTGCTGGCTCATCAGTGTTCATTTTTCTGTACATTTCATCTCTTATTTGCAGAACCCACCTGAGTACAAGGTGATCTCCTCCTTACTGGCACTCTTGCCAGCACACTCACGTGTGAGCATCGCTTTTATGTGGATAGAGGCTTGCAAACAGGAATGGCCAGGAAGCTTTCTGGCTCATCTAGGAGATTTATCTGCTGAGTCCCAGGGTGCTACAGCTCCAGGCAAATTTTTTGTGAGGAATCCTCAGTGGGGTGATGGAAGAGGTGCAGGTCAGGCTTCAGGGTCTGCTGGTGCGCCGGAAAGCAGGCGTGGAGCCCTTATAACACACTGAAGGGTGGGAAATCCGCCTGCTCAGCATCTGCTTGTGAGATATCTTAATCTGAAAATGAAGCCACCATACTCAGTGCTTCTAGAAAAAAAAATAGAAGTGAGTGGAGGAGCTGGGAAAGGCATCAGGAAGCACCAGCTTTCTGGATACTGTCTTTATGTTGTGGTTTCGAATGACTCAGAGAAGGAGCAATTTGTGGCCCTGACGCACCTCTTGCTGGCCTGTGGTTGTGTGGATCCTCTGGGGATTAAGCATCTCATGCTGTTTGCTAATTCTCTTGATGCTTTCCCAGTTAACTGTGCTCTTAAAAGCCCAGGACTCTCCTGAGCAACTCAGAGGTTTAGAGAAAATAGAAATATTCACTTAAGAGCTGAGAAAGGAGGGAAATGCCCAGCTGGCTAAACCTCATCCATCCTAGAGAAGGCAAATGGGGCTGTGCCCTCCTGTACTTAGGAGGGTTTCATAGGATCATAGAATGGTTTGAGTTGGAAGGGGACCTTAAAGCCCATCCAGTTCCAACCCCCTGCCATGGGCAGGGACACCTCCCACTGGATCAGGGTGCTCAAAGCCCCATCCAATGTGACCTTGAACACCTCCAGCGATGGGGCAACCACAGCTTTGCTTTGCTTTGCTGCTGTGAGTTTGCACAGGGGCTTGCATCCTTATTGAACATGGCATCCCTGGATTGCTTGGGGCTTTGAGTATGGGGCTTTGGGGATGGAGTTGGATGGGTCTTTGAAGAACCCGATCCACTGGGGGATGTCCCTGCCCATGGCAGGGAGTTGGAACTGGGTGGGCTTTGGGATCCCTTCCTACCCAAACCATTCTATGATCCTCTGACTTGTGCAGTCAGAGTTCTGTACCTCATTAAATTCCAAGGTCACCTTCAGTTCAAAGAAGCTTATAAATCACATGGTTTCCTCAAGAAATGTGAGCCTGGTTTGGTCCTGCTTGGCTTCAGCTGGCTGATAGGATGGAGCTCTTTTCTCCACACGGATATGCTACATGTTGAAGGAGCCTCTGCAGCTGATGAAGGGAAAGTGGGTGGCGAAAGCCCTTTCCTGTGAGCTGATATCTGTGGTTGTTGGATGTGTGAGTTGTCTCTGTGGGGGAAGAACGTGACAACCCATTTGTAGAGCAGCGAGCACATCGGTGCCATCCATTACCTGTGCTTCCTAAACGTCGTTGCAATGCAGCCTGCGGGAGGGGGGAGGTCAGAAAGGGGAGCGCTGTGACTGCAATCCCTGGTTCCCCACGCTGTCAGATCTTGCTTAATGCAAGAGTAATTGCTTCCCCTTAAGTTTACATGGTGGTTACTGATGTGGGATTGATAAAGTGCCTGTTGCTCCCGGAGTTCGTTTAAGAATTCACTAAAATAGAATCATAGAATCATAAAGTTGGAAAAGACCTCTATCATCAAATCCAACCGTACCTGTCCCCTTCCTAAACCATATCCTTAAGAAACTCATCTACCCACCTTTTGAACACCTCCAGGAATGGCAACTCCACCACCTCCCTGGGCAGCCTCTGCCAGTGCCTAACCACCCTTTCAGTGAAGAATCTTTTCCTGACATCCAGTATAAATCTCCCCTGGTGCAACTTGTGGCCATTTCCTCTTGTCCCATCACTTATCACTTGCAAGAAGAGCCCAGCACCCAACTCACCACAGTCCCCTTTCAGACAGTGTTGAGACAGCCTCCTCTTCTCTAGGCTAAACAACCCCAGTTCCCTCAGCCGTTCCTTGTAGGACTTGTTCTCCAGCCCCTTCCCCAGCCTCATCGCCCTTCTCTGGACGCGCTCCAACCCCTCAATGTCCTTCTTGTACTGAGGGGCCCAGAACTGAACCCAGTACTCGGGGTGCGGCCTCACCAGTGCCGAGTCCAGGGGCACAACCCCTGCCCTGCTCCTGCTGGCCACGCTGTTTCTGATACAGGCCAAGATGCCATTGGCTCTCTTGGCCACCTGGGCCACTGCTGGCTCATGTTCAGCTGGTTGTCAACCAACACCCCCAGGTCCTTCTCCTCCAGGCAGCTCTTCAGCCACTCTTCCCCAAGCCTGTAACTCTGCATGAGGTTGTGTCCCAAGTGTAGATGTCGACACTTGGTCTTGTTGGACCTCATCCTGTTGGTCTCAGCCCATGGATCCAGCCTGTCCTGATCCCTCTGCAGAACCTCCCTACCCTCAAGCAGATCAACACTTCCACCCAGCTTAGATGCTGCTCTGCATCTCGTTTTGTCCGCAGCTGTGGAAGGGCCGCTCGGACCCCGTCCTGCACATCGAGCTCCGGCGCTGGGCTGACCTGATGTTGGTGGCACCTCTTGACGCAAACACCCTGGCAAAGCTGGCCAATGGCATCTGTGACAACCTGCTGGTGAGTAGCCAGTGCTCTGCCTGAGAGGTCTCTCACCTCCCAGCGCCAGACTGACCTTTTTTTGATGGAAACTCTCGTGCTTCTGCAGTGCTGAGAACAGAGAGATTTGCATGTTCTGCTCCCACTTCAGATGCTCCTCTCTCTTCCTCCAGCATGGTTCCTCTGTTCCTTCTCAAAACGTTTTTCTTGCTGACCTACATCCCTTTCCACTCCTTGTCTTTGTTGGTCTCCTCCATTATCTCCAACGTAAGAAGGATATGGAATTGTTGGAATGGGTCCAGAGGAAGCCACGGATATGATCAAAGGGCTGGAGAACCTCCGCTATGAGGAGAGGCTGAGAGAGTTGGGGCAATTCATCCTGGCAAAGAGAAAGCTCCAGGAAGACCTTAGAGCAGCTTCCTGGTACTGAAAGGGGCTCCAGGAAAGCTGGGGAGGGACTTTTTCCAAGGGCATGGAGTGATAGGACAAGAGGGAATGGCTTTAAATTGGAAGGGGGAAGATATAGATTGGATGTTAGGAAGAAATTCTTCACAATGAGGGTGGGGAGGCCCTGGCCCAGAGCAGTGGTGGCTGCCCCATCCCTGGAGGTGTTCCAGGCCAGGTTGGATGGGGTTTTGAGCCCCCTGATCCAGTGGGAGGTGTCCCTGCCATGGCAGGGGGGTTGGGACTCAGTGGGCTTAGAGGTCCCTTCCAACCGAAACCATTCTGTGATTTTATAGTTCTGTTTCCCAGCCCCTGCTCTGTGACTTTCCTGCTCTTTCTGGCAGGTGGTGTTTCTCTCTGTCTGCCTCCACCCTCTCTCAGTCATGCTTGCACATACACACACATGTGCACACACACACACACACACACACACGTACACAAACACTTGCACTCACTTTTGAGTTCCTATCTGCATTTTTTAGCTACGGTCTGGAAAGACACCTGTGAGATCAGATAAAACTGTTTACTTCCTGCTGCCTCACCTCCTCCAGGAGCTAACAGCACAGAAATTTGAACATACTCACACCAAACTTGCCTTCCAGTTTCAGCTACAAGGGATTTTGCTTCTTCAGGCTTGTTTTCCTGGTGTTAAAAGTGCTCTGGCTCAAAGGCTGATCAGGAAGTGTTTGCCCCGAGCAGTGGTGGCTGCCCCATCCCTGGAGGTGTTCAAGGCCAGGTTGGATGGGGCTTTGAGCACCCAGATCCAATGGGAGGTGTCCTTGTCCGTGGCAGGGGAATTGCAACTGGATGGGCTTTAAGGTCCCTTCAACCCAAACCATTGCATGATTCTATGATAAAAGAGAGTGAGCTGCTCTGTTGGGTGATGGGGACCTTCAGCTGACTGAACACTTGGTGTCCAGGTCCTTGTTAGGAGAAGTCCTAAGTGTTAACCATCCACAAGACCTGCCAGGAAGCTGCAGATCTGCAAATGTTGCTGTGGTGTAGTAACACAAGGAGCCTAAAACTAGGAGTGGAGGGCAGCACATCAGCTCTGGCTGAGTCCTGCTTCACCATCTCAGGGGAGACATATACATGAACAAAGTGCACCCAAAGCAAGAGCCCTCATCTGTATGAGCAGCTCGCTGGAGATCTGAGAAGAGCCAGGAGGAGCTGTGGGAGGGACAAGCAGTGTCCTGTCCTTCTGGGTCCCCTTGGTGCTGTCAATACGATGGTGGTCGCGGAGGGAAGAGCTCAGGAAGGGGGGTTAGAGACTCATGGCCTCACAGACTCCTGCCAGGCTTTCTGGGGAGCCTTGTGGAGGTGAGAGGTAGCTGTAACAAAATTATTGACAAAGTTTATGGATAACACTAGGTTTGCTTTACACAACTCAGAGTTGGGCACCTCTGCAATGGGTAACAAAGACGCAAAGTTGCAAGCTGATTTATAGACTGTTCTTCTCCCAATTACATAAGGTACAAAGCCTGTCAGAGTTTCTATGGGGTCTTCATGTTCTCAGAATTCATCATTTATTAAGTCCTCTCTATTATTATTACTCAACAAACTTCTTTCTTCTTGTTCCACTTCAGTATGTCTCACCTTACCTCCAACGGATTCCATTCTAAGAAAGCCCCTCACTGTTCTATTGAATACTGAAGCCAGGTTCTTATACAAGCACACCTGCTTAAATTGATTTTTCATCTTTTGTCTAACATGTTTTCTATTTCATCAGCACGAGTGGGTTTTAAACCAGCCCTGGAAGAGTCTGTAGAGGGGACAGAGCTAAGAACTTTATCTTCATTCTTGGCAGCTCTCAGCAGCATCTTAAGAAACTTCCAACACTACATTTCTCTTAACATACCTCCAGCTCCAGGTGCTGGAGGTGCTGACTGGCAAGTTAGAACAGATTCTAGGAGACTTCCCTGTGCTGGGAAGGGTTCAAACCACAGGACATAAAAAAGGATGGGCAGGGTTCTCATAAATACTCTGTCATCTGAGCAGAGATGGTGCACCAGGGGCTGTTGCTACCTGGGAAGGTCCCTCTGTGTGGTTTGGATGCTGCTAAGCCTAGAGAAACTGATGGGCATTGTGTTAAAAGCAACTAGCATTTATCTTTTTAAGGAGATGAGGTAATACTGGGTTATCTGGATGCTCTGCATTCCTGAGGAGTCCACTGTGACTCCCTGTAGCACGCAGGAGCTGCCGGATGGTTTGTAATCTGCCAGCATCTTCTGCAACAGCCCAGATGTGTCCGTGTTATCCTTGGTGTCGTGGAAGCAGCAACGCTTCCCTTGTGAGGAGCTACGGATCCGGTTGGCACATCATTTAAAAGACTCACTTGCCAACTTTTTGTGTGTAGCCCTACAGCTGGCTCATCAGGAGTGTTCCTTGGGGATTTCTCTACAGTCAACACGATCTGTGTTCCCCCTCAGCTTCCCTCGGTCTTCCCCATGTGTTGGCAGCCTGCAGGCATCATGTTCCATCTCGGTTTGCTCCAGCAATGGGGCTGCTTGCTTGGCTCTGAGCTGGAGTAGGATGGGATTTAGCCTCTTTGGAGCCTCCCTCATCTTTCTTGCCTGTCAGATGTGGTCTTTGCTGGAATAGGGTACAGATGAGCCGCGGCCCTGTGGATCTCCCTGTGGATCAGCCCAGCTGCACTGACACGTTGAGGCTTTTGGGACACCCAGTCAGGGAAAACGCTTCTGTGCAGCAAAGGATTGAGAAGGAATGAAGAAAGACAACCCCTCTCTGAGCTAAACCTCTTGGCTTCTCTTGCAGACTTGTGTCATCCGCGCTTGGGATCTGAGCAAACCTCTGCTCTTCTGCCCAGCCATGAACACGGCCATGTGGGAACATCCCATCACGGCTCAGCAGGTGGAGCAGCTGAAAGGCTTTGGCTACACAGAGGTCCCCTGTGTGGTGAAGAAACTGGTTTGTGGAGATGAAGGTCAGTCCTGTTGCATGAGGGGAGATTTGAGATGAGATCTTAGGAAGAAATGTTCTCCTGTGTGGGTGGGGGGGCCCTGGCACAGGTTGCCCAGAGAAGTGGTGGCTGCCCCATCCCTGGAGGTGTTCAAGGCCAGGTTGGGTGGAGCTTTGAGCCCCCTGATCCAGTGGGAGATGTCCCTGCCCATGACAGCTGGGGGGAACTGAGTGATCTTTCAGGTCCCTTCCAACCCAAACCATCCTGTGATTCTGCTCTGATCCTGAAGGCATGAGAATTCTTATGCCATGTGAGATTCAAGATGCTGGAGTGCGGGGGGCAAGTGCTCACTGCCAGGGTTTATAGAAAGAAATAGAAGCTTTGCCCTGTGCTGCCTGATATTTACCATTCTTGTTCATTAATTTTTAAGTAGACTTAAGAGCCCGTCCAAGCCAGGCTTTCAAATGAGTCGTTAGATAGGCCTGGTATTTAAAAGAAATACTCATTCAAGAAGAGAAGAAAGGCTTTGTACTGAGCATTATCAGCCTAGGATTTGGGTGTCCTGACCTTGCCCTCTGCTCTGACTGTGAGCTGTTTTCATCCTGCCTCTGTTCCTCAGCTGTAGCAGGGGGATCATATCTCATCCTCATGAGCAGACCAGTGAGAACAAGGATGTTGCAGACGTGGCTGAGGGTGTAGCTGGAAATGTGTGTAACATTTGTTGTGCTTTGTTGCCTGGGTTACTTTTCAGCTTCCCAATTGAGTAGATGCAGCACTTCTAGGGAGCATTTATTTGGAGCTGAAGGCTAAGAAATATTTACATTTAGGTAAGTGTAGTCAAGTAACTCGGGCATCAGTTGAAATATCCTGGACAATTATGCTTCCACTGGGATTTTAGACCTGATTACATCAAATTTCTTACGTGCTTATAATAATATTAGGGAAAACGCCCAGAAGAGGTCATTCTGCACAAGTATTTTGGCAGAAGTGGAAAGGCCATCTAGCATTGCTGCTTTGTCCTTTATTTTTTTTCCCTTCATCTTTTTTCAGACATATATAGGATCTCCACTCCTGTAGCACGCAGCCAAGTGCCCTCTCGTGGGTTACATGAACGTACTTATTTGTGCAGGTTTCTGCCCCTGAGGCAGGGCTGTTGCCACCCCTGTTTCTCAGATGAGGATCTGAGATGCTCAAGGGCCCTGTGAGTTGACTCAAAGCATAAATGGATTAGAGTTGGATGAGGAACACGATTCCCACCTTCTCCTTCTCTGCCCAGCCCCTTTCCTGGGGGCTGCCACCCTCACAACGGGGATGTGTGAGCCATGTGAGAGGCAGCATGTGAATTGCTGTGGTTTGTACTCAAAACAGCAAAGTAAACCAGAACTGATTGGGAGTTACCTCATCACACCAGGAGTTGTTTGGGAGCTGCTTCGTATCCAGTTCAGCTGCTCTACTGGGAAAAGAAACTCCCGAAGGAGATTGTTGGAGAGAGATGGTACGGGTGGCTGGGGTGGTGGTAGCCACATCTGACTTAACTTCCCTTGTGTTGGTGAGTCAATTCACACCAAGATTCTCCTGTTGGAAAACACCAGGATTTTCCTGGCAGTATGTAGGAAAATGATGGCAAAGCAGTAGCTGTGGTTTAAAACCCATCTGGCAACCGAGCACCACAGAGCTGCTCGCTCTCTCCCCCACAGTGGGATCAGGGAGAGAACTGGAAGGGTAAAGGTGAGCTGAGTCAGGGGTTGAGTTAAGAACAGGTGGAAAATTGAAATAAAATAACATAATAAACTGTGGGGAAAAGGAAAGTAACAGAGAGAGAGAAATGAAACCCAAGAAAGACAAGTGATGCAAATGAAAACAGTTGCTCACCAACCAGTGTCCAGACAGGCCTCAAGCAGCAGCCCCCCTTCCAACAGCCTCCCCCCAGATTTATTGTGGAGAATAACAGCATAGCATATGGGATTTTGTGCAGCCTGGAGAAGAGAAGGCTCTGGGGAGACCTTAGAGCAGCCTCCCAGTACTGAAAGGGGCTCCAGGAAAGCTCGGGGGGTGGTCCTTGATCAGGGAGTGCAGGGATAGAATGAGGGGGAATAGTTTTAAGCAGAAAGAGGGGAGATTGAGAGGACATCTTGGGAAGAAATGTTTTGCTGTAAGGGTGGGAAGGGACTGGCCCAGGTTGCCCAGAGCAGTGGTGGCTGCCCCATCCCTGGAGGTGTTCAAGGCCAGGCTGGATGGGGCTTTGAGCCCCTGATCCAGTGGGAGGTGCCCCTGCCCATAGCAGAGGTTGGAACTGGCTGGGCTTTGAGGACACTTCCAACCCAGCCCAACTCCATTCCATTCCATTCCGTTCCATGGATATTCCTTTGGTCTCCCAGCAAATTGTGCACCCCCAACACTCGCTGGTGGGTGGTGTGAGAAGCCTCAGCTGTGTGCAAACCCTGCTCAGCAGTAACAAAAACATCTCTGTGTTATCAACGCTGTTTCGAATCATAGAATCCTCTGATTGGAGAAGACCTTTGGGATCATCAGGTCCAACCGTACCTGTTCCCTTACTAAACCATGTCCCTCAGAAACTCGTCTACCAGCCTTTTAAGCACCTCCAGGAGTGGCAACTCCACCCCCTCCCTGGGCAGCTCTGCCAGTGCCTGACAACCCTTTCATTGAAGAAGTTTTTCCTGATGGTTAGTCTGAACGTCCCCTGGTGCAACTTGAGGCCATTTCCTCTGGTGCCTTCACCTGTCACTTATGAGAAGAGACCAACACTCACCTCGCCACAGCCTCCTTTCAGGCAGTTGTAGACAGTGATGAGGTCTCCCCTCAGCCTCCTCTTCTCTAGACTAAACAACCCCAGGTCCCTCAGCCGCTCCTCGTAGGCCTTGTTCTCCAGCCCCTTCCCCAGCCTCGTCACCCTTCTCTGGACACTCTCCAGCCCCTCAATGTCCTTCTTGTAGTGAGGGGCCCAGAACTGACCCCAGTACTCGAGGTGTGGCCTCACCAATTCTGAGTGCAGGGGCACAATCCCTGCAGTCCTGCTGGCCACGCTGTGTCTGACACAGGCCAAGATGCCATTGGCTCTCTTGGCCACCTGGGCCTCTGCTGGCTCATATTCAGCACTGTCAACCAACACCCCCAGGTCCTTCTCCTCCAGGCAGCTCTCCAGCCACTCTTCCCCAAGCCTTGTAACGCTCCATGGTGTTGTTGTGTCCCAAGTGTAGATCTCAGCATTTGGTCTTGTTTAACCTCATCCCGTTGGTCTCAGCCCCTCGATCCAACCTGTCCAGATCCCTCTGCAGAACCTCCCTTCCCTCAAGCAGATCAACAGCTTAGTGTCATCTGCAAACTTGCTAAGGGTGCTTTCAGTCCCTTCATCCCTTGTTTCCAGCTAAACCCAATCCATAGCTCCATTCAAGCTATTATGAAGAAAATTAACTCTATCGCAGCCCAAGCCAGCACAGCAGTAGTGCCTTCCTGGACTCTGAAGACCCAGGACAATCCCCACCACTGATTTTTTTACTCATTTCCTCTCTTTTTCAAGCCTCTCCCCGTAAGGCCTCTTCTTCCTCCCTCATTTCGGGTTTGTGGGTTTCATCCCCAAAAGGGTTTGCCCAGAGGTAGCAGAGGTCACACAGCTGGTGCAGAAGAAAGGAGATTCAGTTGGCACCAGTTTTGTCTGTTGGCATTGTGGTTTGTCTTGCTGTAAAAGGGGTTTATCTCCCCCCACTCATGTGGCTGTGCTCACCTGAAATGGGCCAGATCCTGACTCCCACAGAGTTCCTGCTTTTTCAAGCTTTACCTTATTCATTGTTCTTAGTAAATGGGTTCTTTTAGACATAGACCCAGCTAAAAGAGAGTTAAAATAACAAATGAAATTTACAGTTAAAATGTTGTCGTGATTGGCAACTTCGACAGCAGGGCGAGGGAGGTGATTCTCCTCCTCTAATCCTCTCTCATGAGACCCCACCTGGAGTCTTGTGTCCAGCTCTGGAATCCCCAACATAAGAAGGATGTGACACTGTTGGAATGGGTCCAGAGGAGGCCATAGAGATGATCCAAGGGCTGGAGCACCTCTGCTATGAGGACAGGCTGAGAGAATTGGAGTTGTTCGGCCTGGAGAGGAGAAGGCTCCAGGGAAACCTTAGAGCAGCTTCCAGTACTGAGAGGGGCTCCAGGAAAGCTGGGGAGGGGCTTTTTTCAAGGGCTTGAAGTGATAGGACAAGGGGGAATGGCTTTAAATTGGAAGGGGGAAGATTTAAATTGGACATGAGGAAGAAATTCTTCACAATGAGGATGGGGAGGCCCTGGCCCTGGTTGTCCAGAGAAGTGGCTGCCCCATCCCTGAAAGTGTTCAAGGCCAGGTTGGATGGGGCTTTTGAGCCCCCTGATCCAGTGGGAGGTGTCCCTGCCCATGGCAGGGGGGTTGAAATTGGATGGAGCCAAACCATTCCATGATTCTATGGTTGGATGGTTAAATGTAAGCTACTGGCTGTTGGCCTTGATGATATTTGTGTGCCTCAATATAAAGAGAGCTTCCAGAGGTGCTGTGCCTGCAGCAATATTCTTTGCAGAAATCTTTCCAAACTGTTGATTTCCTCATCATCCTTGGCTCTGGAGCCTGGCACACTGGAAGATTCCTACCTGTAGGCATGAGTTGTGCTGTAAGACAGGCTGCTTAGCAAGACTTTCCTCTGCTCAACCTAAAAATCCAGCTGTGAATTGGCAAAGGTGTTGAGGAAGTGGGTGGTGGAGGAGAAAAGCCTTGGAAATGCTCTTGAAGGGTGTAGCTCTGCCAAACTGGGCAGAGGCATTCAGGGAATTTCTCCTGTTTGGCAGGACCTGTCAGCTGCAGCTCCTCTCCTCGAGGTTAGGAGGTCAGAAGGGTCCAAATCTGTCTGAGGCTTGTCCATAGCAAAAGCATATGAAAAAGACATAGTGGATAATGAATTGTACTTTGCAGAGCAACCCAGTTTTCTTCCTCTTCCAAAAGTTCCATTCTTCATCACAAATCCTCAGTCATATCCAGTTACACCTTCTGTCCTGGACAAAGCTCATCCACACTGGAAAACTGAGGGTGCTGCACCCAGAGAGCACCTCTCCCTGCTGGACAGAGTGGCTTTTCCCATTCCCTCAGCCTCTTACCTGCCCTCAGGTTGTTCCTCTCCTGTTCCTGCTGTTTAAACAGTTCACCTGTGCGCTCGCTAACCCAGCTGGAAGCAGACCAGGGAAAAGGAACTCCTTTCTGATGATCTATAAGGCATGTATTTTAAATTCTTAGAGCAATTAGCCAGAGGGACAGAAGATCAATAGAGACTCCATCTTATCAGTCTTCCAAAGGAGACAAATGCTGGTGGGAGAAGTTCCTTTCCTCAGCCCCAGAGAAATTACATTGAATGGACTGAGTGCTGAGTTCAATACAGGAGGTTGGACAAGGTTGGTCTTGGGCCTTAAAATCCTGAATGCAGGTTTAAGCAGTGTTTCAGAGGGAAACAACAGCACAGTGGGAATTTGATGCTGATGGCAGGTAACCAGTCCAGCAGGAAAGGCTTTAACATTATTTTCTGTCCAGCACTCAGCCTTCTCCAAGAATTACTCCTAAGAGTCAAGCTGGTGCGAATCCGGGACAGCTTTTCCTAGTGTGGATCTGACTGCAGAGTCTTGGGAATGAATCATAGAATCACAGAATCGGAGTGTCTGGAATTGGAAGGGACCCACAAGGATCATTGAGTCCAACTCCTGTCCCTGTACAGGACAACTCCAACATTCACACCGTGTGTCTGAGAGCATTAGAACTTTTGGAATGCCGGCAGACTCGGTGCTGTGACTGCTTCCCTGGGGAGCTGTTCCACTGCTCCACCACCATCTGAGTGAAGAACCTTTTCCTGATGTCAAAGCTTACCCTCCCCTGGCACATCTTCCTGCCATTCCCTCAAGTCCTGTCATTGATGACCAGAGAGAAGAGCTCAGCACCAGCTGCTCCTCCTCCCCTTGTGAGGAAGCAGTGAATGGCTCTGAGGTCCCTCCTCAGTCTCCTCCAGGCTGAACAGACACAGTGACTTCAGCCTCTCCTCAGACGATTTCTCCTCCAGACCCTTCATCAGCTTTGTGGCCTCCTCTGAACACTCTCCAGTAGTTTGATGTCCTTTCTATACTGTGGTGCCCAGAACTGAACACAATACTCGAGGTGGGGCCACACCAGTGCAGAGCAGAGTGGGACAACCCCCTCCCTCGCCTGGCTGGCAATGCCGTGCTGGATACACCCCAGGACATGGTTGGCCCTCTTGGCTGCCAAAATGCCCCAAGTGATATGAAGTGGGCATCTTTTTGATAGGCAAAGGCCATTTCAAGAAAGTGCTGAACACACACAATGTTTACAGTGGAGAAAAGAGGTGGAATAGAGCATTTTGCTCCCCGTGCACTTTTTGGGGCAGTTTGACACCCATACCCCCGGGGCTGTGTGTGCTGAGGTGCGGTCAAGGGGTAGGTGCAGACACCTCTGGAGATGATTCAGAACGTGAGGTACTTATTAAGGTTGTATGAGTTGTCTTTTGAGGTTTCCTGCCTTTCTCCGTTGAGTGTCGAAGGAGCTTGAGCTCCTACTTACACAAACAAAATTAGCACGGATACTCTGCTTGCTCCCCTCCCCTGATGGCCTTGAACTGTGCCACAAAACCCCTGCAGAACCAGGTGAACGAGCAGATCCTCTGCTTTCTGTTGGGTGAGTCACGAGGAAACACGTGGGGACACTTGGTGAGCTTTGCTGTGCCCCTGTTGTACATCTAATTTTCCGCAGCACTGCGGCAAGTGGAGAAGTGAAGAGGTGGGACAGGGGAAGCAGGTGCCTCGTGCTCACTGTATGGGACCTGAATTTCACTGTGTGGCTTTGCTCTTACCCTGCAGGTCGAGGTGCCATGGCAGAAGTGTGGACCATTGTGGAGAATGTCAAAAGGATCCTTGAGGAACGAGACTTGCTGATGCAGAGCTGATGGTTTGGCGTGTAAATGGTATTTGTTTGCCTCCCGGGTGATTTGAAACCAACAGGAAGCTGAGTCGAGATGCTGTGGGTCCTTGTAGCGTCCTCTCCAACCAAAGGAGTGAAACGGTTGTCTTCCAGCTGGTGCCAAACTGAAAAGTGGTGTCTCACTGCAGATGTTTGGAAACCAAAGCCAAGAATGTGCTGCTTTAGTGTGGGAAAACTCAGTGGTATCTCACAGAGAGGGAGTAACGTTCCACAAGGCCGCTGAGCCTCGGGGATTTCACACAAGCTCCTGTCTGAGAAGGAATTGCTGAAGTATTTCAGGTCTGGTGGTTCCCCCGAGGCCTGCTAGAGGGGAGAGTGCTGTGCAAGTCCTGGTGATGGGGAGAATTCCAGCCTCATCCAGCCTGTCCGTGTGGGGACATCCCTGCTCTCCAAAGCCTGGGCTGTAGCTGTGCTGGCTTCACCTTTCCAGCAGGAGTCACTGTCCAAAAAGCAGTTCCCCTCCAGGAACTTAATAAAGGAGACTTTGTCCCTCTACCCCTGAAGAATTGCCTCTTGTAGCTGCTTGGGTGAGGGTTGTACCTGACATCATTCCTAAATCCTTGCATCTATGTGCTGTTTTTTTTCAGAAATGGGGCAAAAAATTGACTGAGAGCAGCTCAGCCCTTGCTCTTTTGTCTCTGTTGACTGGATAGAGACGCAGACGTCAACTGTGAACTAAAATAGCACCTGCCCATCTGGGTGCTCCAGGCAGGAAATGAACAGGCTGGGCCCTTATGGAAAACCAGGGCGGGTGTTTCCCAAGGGAGTGAAGTCAAACTTTGCCTGTGATGGTCCTTTTTGGCTTGAAAATTAACTGACTGGCATGAAAATATTGGGAAATCCTGTGACCCCATAGGCCAGACCAGCCAGGGCTTGCCCAGTCCAGCCTGGCCTTGGAGATGTGCTCCTGCTCCGAAGGGGAATGGGGGCAAACTGGGGCTGTCAAACACATTGCTGCAGCAGAGCACTGCTGACCCAAAGAGTTTATTTTTAACTAGACCCAGCCAAATTTGAGGCCTTCGGTACAGAATGTGCATCCTGCCTGTGGGGGCAACTTTCAACCTGCTGAGCTCGAGGGAAGAGGTTATCGGGGTATGTTTGCCTTCCTTATCTGTTCCACACAAATAAAAACCTCTCAACTTTCTCATTTTTGGCTCTTCCACTTGCAGAGAGCTGGGCATTCAGAGCTTCTGGGCATCAAGGCAGAAAGAGCCTCGTGTGAGCAGACAGGAGGGGCTCTAGTGGTACCATGGTTCGTTTTGCCAGTGAAGTCTTTGTGGTGTGACCTGCGTCGTGTGCTCCTGTTCTTAGTGTGGTGAAAGTTGTCCACCTAGCAGAGGATCTTACTTTAAGCTGATTGAATGTGGTAGAAGAGATGCTGCTTGGTTTGCATGAGGTTTGTAGTGAATGGTGTTTCTCCTGCTTACAGAGAAATAAGTGTTTATAGAATCATGGAATGGTTTGGTTTGGAAGGGAACTTAAAGCCCATCCAGTTCCAACTCCCCTGCCATGGGCAGGGACACCTCCCACTGGATCAGGGGGCTCAAAAGCCCCATCCAACCTGGCCCTGAACACCTCCAGGGATGGGGCAGCCACCACTGCTCTGGGAAACCTGGGCCAGGGCCTCCCCACCCTCACAGGAAAAACATTTCTCCCAAAAATCTTATCTCAATCTCCCCTCTTTCAACTCAAAACTGTTCCCCCTCATCCTATCCCTGCACTCCCTGATCAAGAGCCCCTCCCCAGCTTTCTGGAGCCCCTTTCAGTACTGGAAGGCTGCTCTAAGGTCTCCTTGGAGCCTTCTCTTCTCCAGGCTGAACAACCCCAACTCTCCCAGCCTGTTAAGGGTTCTGGCAGTTGTGACTGTAACTCAGCCTTGAGGCTCTGCTGTGGGTGTCTCCTGTGGTTGCACTTGCTTATCCTTCCTTCTTCTCCGTGACTTGGCAGTGCAGAAAATTGGACAATAAGCTTCCTCATACCGGCTTACAACACCGTGTCCTTGATAAAAGTGTTTTGTCTGTTACAAATCTGGTTGGCTGGCTTAAGCTTTTCTGGAAACCTTGGCAGGGATCGTCTGGCTTCTCCTGGCAAGAAAGGAGAGTGCAGGCTCTGATTGTTCTGCAGAAAGGGGTAATGTGGTCTTTTCTAGGTCCAGAATTTATGCTGGGTCACCTGATTGCACTCAGATCTGGTGTTTGTGATGCAGAACCAGTCTTAGTGGGCTGATCTGTAAAGGCAGAAGAGATTGCCCTGTTGAGATTGTGAAATTAAGGCTTGCAAAGAACTTACAGATCCCTGAAGGAAGGGCATTAATTCTTTGTCCTGCAAATGTATAAGGCAGCAATGGAGAGGTCTGGGTGGGTGGAGCCTGGGGGAACGAGTGGAGTGCTTTGCAGTGGCTGAAATACCCACAAAGAAACCTCCTCGGTAGAGGACACCATTCCTGGTCTGTCCCATCTCTGCTGCAAGAACAGACTCTAACTGTGCCACTGAAAGATCCTCCCTGTAATTGGTGTCATTTTTAATTGCAGCCACGTGGTGATAGTGCTACAGGTTGGGTTAAACCCATGCCCACACCGCCTGTCCTTCAGGGCAAATAGAAGAAACAGTTCAGTTCCTTTTGGGAGGCAGAGGGCTGGAGCAAGAGCAGCTTCCACCCCTCGTGCAGGCACGCGTCCCCACCCACGGCGAGGAAGGTGCCGGCAGCCCGCGGGCACGAACTCTACACTGACTCCTCGCTACAGAAAAGCAGCAGAAAGAGAAGCTGGGAATGCCCTGTCTGCTGTCACAGGAATTGTTTGGCTCTAGAAGGGGATGATGACACCTTTCTAGCACAAGTCTTGGAGCAATGAGTGTGGGACCCGATTCCCATCGTGTTCAAAACCAGGGCTCAGTTAAATAGGTGCTGCCAGCCTCGCTGCAAACGGGGACGGCAGGCTTTAGCTGGGACTGAGGTCACAAAGATGTCTTGCAGATTGACATCTCCCATCCCTCATGGGTCCCTCTGTTTCAGTTGGCGTAGGAGGCCCAAGATGCTGCCTGTGTGCTTTTTCTCCTCCTTCAGCTCTTCTTTTTAAGCCCCATGCTGATTTTTTGTTTCACTTTCCCACTAAACTCTGATGACCGAGGCAGAATCCCTGCAGAACCTGCCACGTTGCAGTTTCATTCATGCTGCTTAAAACTGTTTCTCTCAGCACTGGCTTAGGAGCAATAAACAGCTGAGACAAAAGCTCAGCTAAGGCAGCAACCCTCCTCCTTTCCTGCGCTCAGACCCAGCCTCATCTCGCCTTGGACCTGCCTGAGCATCCAACTGCTTTCCCTCTTCCCATACTTGATGTGATCCCTTTGCTGCTTGACTTCCTGGGGTCCTGGAGGGGGACAGAGATGCCGTGGTGCTGCTTTGCATCCAGATGGTCTGGCCCTGAGCACGGTGCTTTGGTCAGGAGTTGATTCCCCAGATGTCATGGCTCTCTGCTGTCACTTGGGATCTGGGAAGGCACAACTCTCTGTGGCCAGCTCTCCACAGGGAAAACTCTCCATGAGGACAACTCTCTGTTGCCAAGTCTCCATGGGACAACTCTCTGCAGGGACAACTCTCTGTGGGAAAACTCTCCGTGGCCAAATCTCCATGGCACAATTCTCTGCAGGGAGAACTCTCTGCTGGACAACTCTCCACGGGAACGACTGTCCATGGGACAGCTCTCTGTGGCCAACTCCCCATGGGACGACTCTCTGTGGGGACAGCTCTCCACAGGGACAACTGTGCCATTAGAGTTGGGTTAGGCTTAGGGTCAGGCTTCAGGTTGGGGTTAGATGTGTTAAGAGTAAAGGGCTGTCCTGCAGAGTTGTCCTTGGAGAGCAGTCCTAGACCCTCTGAGATGGAAGGTCCCACATGCCTGTCCAATCCCATGCCTTTGTCCTGGGAGCCAGAAGCAAGGGTAAAGGCACAGGACCAGATTGCAGAAAAAGTCAAGTTTAAAAAAAAAAAACCCAAGTGACAAAACCTCCCCACGTTTGGGCTGTGAGCAGTCAACATCTCTGCCTGGTTTTGAGAGTTTGCGTGCAGCGGCTTCGCGCCCTGGGGCTCCGGATTTGACACCTGCCTGCAGTGAGCTGGGTGGCAGGGTTCACACCTCTGTGGAGCTGCCGGCCACCCTGCCTGCCCAGAGAGCCAGAACGCCGCCTGCTTCGGATCTTCGAAAGCACGGGGTGGCAGGAAGTGTTTTTTCTTCCCCGACCACAGCAGGGCTGGGTGCTGGGAGAGGGCGACGGCTGCCGGGCGGTGACGAGCTGCTGGTGGCAACTGAGAAGGTGGGGGTGCTCCTACAGGTGGGCTTGATATATGGGAGGAGCTCTTGATCAGCAAGTCCGAGGAGAATGTTTTTCAGCTGAAAGAGAGGAGAGAGAGATGAGATCTAAGGAAGAAATGTTTCTCTTTGAGGGTGGGGAGGCCCTGGCACAGGTTGCCCGGAGAAGTGGTGGCTGCTCCATCCCTGGAGGTGTTCAAGGCCAGGTTGGATGGGGCTTTGAGCCCCCTGATCCAGTGGGAGGTGTCCCTGCCCCGGCGAGGGGGTTGGATCTGGGTGATCTTTCAAGTCACTTCCAACCCAAACCCTTCTATGATGCTGTGATTCTCCTGGCTCATGGAGGCTTCCGCTCCGCTTCCCCTTGGCTATTGGGTGATTCTGCTGCAAGCAGAGTCTGAGGAAGGGTTCCAAACGGATGACAGCAGCCCTGGCTTCTGTCTTTGTGGTTTTACCTTCCATCTGCATCAATTTTTCTGCCTCTCCAGCCCTCCCAGCTCGGGAGGTGTTAGAAAGCAGCCGAGCTGCCCCGGCCTGTGATAAGGCCAGTGTTGAAGGACCCGGCACCACTGGGCACAGACTCCTTGGCACCAGCTCTGCTGATAGCTTGGCTTCAGCCGTGACAACATTGCAATTAAAACTTGCAGGTGCAGTGTTCTTGCCCTGGCCAGCAGCCTCTGTGAATAGTTTAAAAATTGTTTCCAGGAGTAATTGAGCTTAATTAGAAGCTTGAATTCCCCAGGACTGTGCTGCTCAGGGATTCAGTACTTGTCAGGAGCCAGGCAGGTGCTGAAGGTGCTCAGAGATGCACAGAGGGAGAGAAATGATCCAGTCTGGAAGGGGCTCTTGATCAGGGAGTGCAGGGATAGGATGAGGGGGAATGTTTTTTAGCTGAAAGAGGGGAGATTGAGATGAGATCTTAGGAAGAAATATTTTCCTGTGAGGCTGGTGAGGCCCTGGCACAGATTGCCAAGGGAAGTAATGGCTGCCTCATCCCTGGAGGTGTTCAAGGCCAGGCTGGACGGGCCTTTGAGCACCCTGATCCAGTGGCAGGGAGCTTGGAACTGAATGGACTTTGAGGTCCCTTCCAACCCAAACCATTCTATGATTGGGGTAGTCACTCCCTGCTGCATCTCCTTTCATTTGGGTTATTTTTGGTGGGATGTCACGTTATCCTTTAGATGGAGATTTGTTTCTCTGGGAATCCTGGTTTTGGCATTGTATCTTGCTTTTCTGACTCTCTGTGTAGAAAAGAGTGGATAAAGGGGGCAGACCCAGCTGCAAGCCTTATTACTGGCCAGGGAGAGGAGGGATAGGACTGTTAGGTGTGTACTCGTGGAAGTTATGATAAGATCAGTCTGCTCCTGGAGGCAGCACAGGGCGAAGGGCTCTGCCGTGGAGAATCAGAACATCAGGCTCCATCAAGTGCGATTGCAAAGACACCTTTGTCTGAAAGCCAGGAGAACCTGGCGTGCTCCTTGTCCCCAGATCCATGACGTGTGGCCTCTGATGGCTGGGGCCAGCTCCAGTTCACCTGCCTGGGGCTGTGGAGGGATGAGCATCCCAGGAAGCTGCTGAGCGCCCCTGGCACCAGAGGTAGCCCAAAAATCCCCCTTCCAGCACTGCCCTGGCTTCCCACCACCGCTGCTGCCACAAGCAGGATTCATGACCTTGGGGGTACCAAGCACAGAGGTAAAAGCTTTATAAAAGGGATTTCTTTTTGCAGGGCTCCTTGCATGGCTGGAAGTGCCTTTCCCCAGGAAAGCTGCGCCCCCGGAGTGGCCTGAACCCCTGTGCCTGGCTCTGCTTTCTGTTTCACTTGATTTACACAGGTCGCTTGGGTGGTTTGTAGCTTTGGAGAAATATGATTCACCAACTTGAGTGTGATAAGCGTGGGGGAAAATGAAAAACCACGTCAGCCTGAAGGAATGTGGTCGGTAGAGCCCAGCCTGCAGCTGGAAAAAGCCCCAGGAAGGTGGGGGAACACGCTTAAAATGGGGCAAAAAGGTAACACATGCCAAAAAAATAGCTGGAAACCACCCATCCTGGCTGCAGGAAATCATGGCTCGCTTTGCCCGGGCTCGTGTTCCCCAAATCTGCCATTGGCACAGCTCAGCTGGGTGGAGAGGGGAATCCTTTATGGCCTGAGCTGCTGTAGTGTTTACCCAGTGCTGAGTGGCCCCCACTGCAGACCACTGCACTGCTTCCCTGAGGGTGAGGAGGCAGCGTGGGATCTGGGAGCAATCCCAGCCCGGGGAGTCTCAGCCCCTGCTGGCTGCAAGCTCTTGTTTGAGTGTCAAGGGAGGGAAGCATCGTCCCTTCCTCCCCCGAGCCTGCGGGATGTGAGGGCAGGGAGGCCGATGCTGTGCCGAGGCTTCCTTTGACAGTGGTGGTGGATGTGATGGGGAAAGCCCTGACCCACTGGCTGCCTGCAGGCAGGATCCTGCTGCACCTGGCAAACATCAACCCCTGCTCAAACACGTCTGGACCTGGCAAACGCCTCCCCTTTATAAAGGCAGCGACGTTTGGCTGCTCAACGCTGCGAGTGGAGATCACAGCCGATAAAGCCATGGGCTTCCAGGTGGGTTTGCATATTGGATTGACCTTCTGGGATGGAAGTGCCAAGGTGCCCCTTGCTCTGCTCAGGGATAACCTCTTGGCTGAGCCCAAGGGCAGGGAGCTCCAGCATCCCAGAGGAGCGCAGTCAGCAATGAAACCCCTGCATCCCACACATCCCCAGGGCAGGTTTGGCTCTCGGATGCCCTGGGTGGATGTTCCTCATGGCAGCATTTTTGCCTGGATGTGAAATTGCTCTTAGCAGAAAGGCTTTTTCACCAAAAGGCTGTGGGCAGTGTGCGGCCTCAAGGCTGGTGCAGCAGGAGCTCCCAGACACCTCCAGTCAATGAACCCTGCCAGTTGCTTCAGCAGAAAGTCAATATTGACCCTTGGCCAGCGTTCACGTGCGTTGGCACTGAAGTTACCTGAAGCAGAACAAAGCCCCATGCTTCCCTCCAGCACTAGCTTTGTTCACAGATTCTTTAAATTAATAATAATAATAAAATTGTTGTATTTATTGGCACTTTACCGGAAGTCAAAGGTGCAGGAAAAGCCATGGAGAAGCAGAGTTCCATCTTCTCACCCCTCTCTTTCTCCCCTTAGCCATCCTCCATCCTCCCCCAGAGCATCCATCCAAGCTGGACCACTGGTCCTGCAGCATTATCCCCCATCCCTGCCGTGTCCCCAGCTCCTCCGAGGGGACCGCGGATCAGAAGCCGGGCAGAGATCAGCATGAGACATGTGAATTGGCAGCATCCCTGCGGTTTCAAAACTAGAAATAAAAGCTGAAGCGGTTTGCAGACTTGGCCTCGAGGGGGGAAGGTGGCAGGGGAGCAGAGAGGAACCAAAACCCACCAGTGGAGGAACAGGCGGAGCGGGGAAGGAGAAGTGAAAGCAGCTGTGATTACTGAAAGCCCCGATGTGAAAGAGTGGGAGCGCTATCTTTGGGGCTTTCACTTCTCTGTCTGGGCAGGTTTTCTTGGCTTCAGTCTGTTTTTCCCCCTACCTTGCTCTCTGCTCATAAAGTCCTCTCTGGGATGGGTGGAGTTGGTGCCCAATCTGCAGTGGGGGTTTGGAGAGGAGAGAAGCTGGGTTCTGCGGAGCATCCTTGCTATGGTGGGGTTTGGGAGTACCAAAAAGCATCCCTGCTGTGGTGGGGTTTGGGGGTACCAAAAAGCATCCCTGCTATGGTGAGGCTTGAGGGTACCAAAAAGCATCCCTGCTGTGGTGAGGCTTGAGAGTACCACTGAGCATCCTTGCTACAGTGGGGTTTGGGAGCTATCTGCTTCCTGCTGGGGATGTGGATGTGTCCAATCTGTATCACCCCCCTCCATCCCCTCTCCAGAGAGGAACAGCCACATCTCCACTCCCTGCTGCAAGGCTGTATCCACGTGTTGTGCTTCTGAATTAGGAGATACTTTAATCTTTTAAGCAGGCTGTGCCTCCCGTTAGTCTCTGGCCCCAGATATTTCATGCAGGACTGGACACGTGGTAGTGGGGTGGAGCAGGATGCTTTGGTACATATAAAAGCCATTTTTTTCTTAAAGATGAGATGCTGTCACTAAGGGTTGAAAGAGATTCCAGTCTGGTGTTGAGCAAGTGTTCTCTTTCTCCAAAAATTAAAGAGGTGATGGGTGGCCAAGACCAGATGAGTGGGTGGTGCAGAGAGGCTGATGTGGAAAAGAAGTGTTTAGCCGTTGAAAAACAGTGATGCTCCCCAGCTCCTCCTACACTGTCCTTATCACTGCAGCCTCCACACTTAGCTTTGGGCAATGAAAGCCTGCAGGTGCATGGATTTACACCCAATTAATTAAAACCATGCCTTTCCCCCTCTTAGTCCTGGAAAGCGTCAGTGTAACCCTGCCATGACCTCGGCTGGGGCGTTTGGCTGCTTTCTGTGTGTGGAGAAGCCTGGTGTCCTCTGCGGGACCCCAACCTGGGCTTAAAAGTTAAGCCTGGGATTAGAGGCTGTGTTGAAGCTGGCTGGGTGAGTGCCCTGCTGTCCTGAGTCAGCAGAGCTGCACGAGGCAGAGCAAGAGTGGGTGAGGAGTGTGGTTTTTGGATGCTGCAAGGATGTTGCTGGCTGCGGGGCTCCATGACCCGCTGGGAACTGGTCCCCTGCATCCATCAGTGGAGCTGGAGGGGACAGAAAGCATCGGGTACCACCAAGCATCCCTGCCACGGTGGAGCCTGAGGGGGGGTATCACTGAGCATCCCTGAAATAGTGGGGTTTGAGGGTACCATCACACCAAGCATCCCTGCTGTGGTGAGGTTTAGGCCTACTCTCAGCATCCCTGCCACAGTGGGGTTTGAGGATATCACTAAGCATCCCTGCCACAGTGGGGGTTGGGGTACCACCAAGCATCCCTGCCACAGTGGGGTTTGGGGGTACCACTGAACATCCCTGCCACGGTGGGGTTCAGGAGTAGCACCAGGGCAGAGTGAGAGCAGGTGAAGAGTGTGGATTTAGATGGTGCAAGGAGGTTGCTGGCTGCAGGGTTCCATGACCAGCCAGGAGCTGGTCCCCTGCATCCATCAGCGGAGCTGGAGGGGACAGAAAGTAAGTCTTTAGGGTAAATCTTCAGGCTGATGTCACCATTCACAGGGAACTGGACTGAGTCCTTGCTAAAAGAGGGTGCAGCTCTCCAGACAGTGAGGTTTGTTTTCTCTCCTGGATGCTGAGGAATTATTGTATATTTATTATGAAATACTCCCACAACCATCAGGACAAGCACCTTGGAGGGAGCCAGGAGCCCGAGCCTGGATCTCACCTCTCACCTCCATGGCTCCCAAGCATCACCTTTGGCTACCAACTGAGTGAACTGTGCTTATTTGGTCCCACTGTGATAGGGCTGCTCGCACCTGCCCCGTTGTTACAGATGAGGGTGCAGTGAGGAGCGAGCAGAGAGGTGAGGATGCTCCAGGATGGCACAGCCATGAAGCCTTGCTCCCAGCTTGCCCTGCCTAAAGGGGAGCTTTGCAAAATAACACTGCTTTTCCTTGTTGTTTTCCTGATTTTTGTTGTGGACAGCAGCTGCTGGTTCACTCTGTCCTGTCAGCGTAAGGCGTGAAGGCCAAACTGCCTTGAATATTCAAGGCAAAGAAAGACATTCCCCAAACACAGGGCTTGGAGGGGGTGGGAAGTCACAATCCCTCCCACGTACACCCATTGTTTTCAGCCTCCTTCAGGGCTTCTGACTTTAAAACACCCAGGGCCTGTCCTGCTATGAAAAGAACATCCTCATCCCTGCAAAACCAGGAGCTGTCTGCACTTTATTTAAAGCCTTGCTTTTCTCTCCCAGCTCCTCCATTAACTTCGTTGGGTTAATTTGGCCCATACGAACCTTAAATCCCATAATTAACAGGTCAACACAGTCAATACTTTTCCAGAGGTGAAGGAACGAAGACAGGGAGGGATGCAGTGACTTGCTGGGTCATTCTCCACAGGGGGAAGGGGATGCTGGAGGAAAAAAGGAGCTGGGGGCTGAATTACACCAACACAAGAAAGAAATAATAATATAATTAGGGAGGAAATGGCAGAAATTTAAAGCCACTCCCTAAAATTCAACTGCTTTCATCCCACAGGAGCACGGCAGGTAGATCACAGGCATCGCTGGGTCAGATGCTCTGGAGCCCTTCCAGGCCTGGCCGGTGTTTAAATAGAAAGGTTATGTACCTGGGAGATTTATTTCATCTCTTAATTGGTTGTTTGTTTACATGACTTGGGAGCTCTTTGCTAATGTTTGCTTTGCTGGCTCACTCAGCTGCTGAAAATCCTGGCCAGCCGCGTCCCAGCTTGGCCAGAGGTTGCCTTTCAGCTCCATCTCCTTGGCTTCACCTGGTGAACCTCGGAGCTTCCCAGTGAGCCCTTCCCAGTTCTGATCCACAGGCACCACCAAATCCCCCTGGAGCTGACACCTCTCCCATCACACTCTTGCAGGTGTGTGGGTGGGATGATCCAGTTGAGGGGCCTCCACTCCAACACCTCCCCTCCCCTTCCTAGGTGGGCAGGCTGATGGAAAAGGGTCTGGAGAGCAAGTCTTACAGGCAGCTGAGTTGTTTAACCTGGAGAAAAAAAGGCTGAAGGGAAACCTCATGGCTTTCTGCAGCTCCGTGAAAGGAGGTTGTGGTGAGGTGGGTGCTGGGCTCTTCTCCCAAGGAGCAAGAGATAGGACAAAAGGAAATGGCCTTTGTTGTAGCAGGTGAGGTTTAGGTTGGATATTAAGAAAAATTTCTTCACTGACAGAGTGGTGAAGCACTGGCAGAGGCTGCCCAGGGAGGTGGTGGAGTCTCCATCCCTGGAGAGGGTTCAAAACCTGTGTAGATGTGGCACTTCAGCACATGGTTTAGCAGGCACGGTGGGGTTGGGCTGATGGTTGGACTGGATGAGCTGAGAGGTCTTTTCCAACCTTAACAATTCCATGTTTCTGTGTATCTATGAAAACCCTGCAGCCAGGGTCCAGCCTGGCAGCAGAGGTACAGGAGATAGACACCTCCCTGCCCCCAGCTGGGTTTTGGGACTCCCCCTTTCCTGAGCATCCTTCCAGGCCCAGCAGAAAATGAGAATCAAAACACCAACACCATGGTTGTGGGCTTGGGTTTTCCCCGAGGTCTCAGTTCTTTGCTCATCTCAATCTGCACAAAGCTTTGGAGGAAAATCAGTTTTCTTCCGCTGTAGCTGTAAAGAAAAGGGCTTTGGGAATGACTGGTGAAGCTCAGGGCTTCTCTCACGCCTCCTCTGTTGGGTTTATCTCATTTTATGTTGATGTTCACCTTTCCATGAGCTGTGGGGCTGCCTTGGCAGGCGTGCCCGGGCGATGGGTGCCCAACAGCAATGGAGGGGGATGGCTGTGGCATGAGGTGCAGAGTGGGTGTCTATCTATCTCCTCCAGTTTGCCCTTGGTGGGCACTGGTGTGGTCTGGGAGGGTCTCCTTTTGTCCCTGCCCTAATTCTGGATCCTTATCTCACTCAGCATGCCTCCCTGATGAGGAGGGAGGTGTAAAGGTGGCACCCACCAGTAAAGGTGGGTGCTGGTCTGTTCTTCCAAGTAACAAGGGATAGGATGAGAGGAAATGGCCTCAACTTGCACCAGGGGAGGTTTAGATTGGGTATCAGGATAAATTTGTTCACTGACAGAGTGGTGAAGCACTGGCAGAGGCTGCCCAGGGCAGTGGTGATGTCTCCACCCCTGGATGCATTTGAAAAAGGTGTAGATGTGGCACCTTGGGACACGGTTTAGCAGGCACGGTAGGGTTGGGCTGGATGAGCTCAGAAGTCTTCTCCAACCTTAACGATTCTATGATAAGGAGCAGCCACCCAGCTGGATGAGTGGGGCAAGCTGGGAAGGAGCAGCCTCGGGGGTGACAGGGGAAGCTGCAGATAAAGGGAGGGGATCTCAGCCGAGATGAGCTGGCGCTGACAAAGAGCCCCTGGAACCAGGAAGGCAAAGGCGAGGGGTTTCCGGGGTGGGTGGGTTTGCTCCCAGCTTCTTGGTTGAGTCACCATCCCTGGGAGGAGTTTAAAAGATGGGCAGATGAGGTGCTCAGGGATCTGGTTTGATAGTGGACAAGCGTGGTTGGACCTCAAGGTCTTTTCCAACCGAACGACTCTGATTCTGCAGCCGCTGGTATCTCCCTGGCGGGGCAGCTTGCCCATCCCTCTGCCAGCTCCTGCCCGTGCCCAGTGACCCACTGCTGGCAGCAGCCACCCATATTTGGGAGGAGCTGCTGGGTGTCACCACAGGAATGTCGGGCTTTGGGGGAGGTTTCATGGCTCTGGGGTTACGAATGTGTTAACGTCTGTTTTGCGCAACCAATCCGTTTCTCAATCGTTGCTCCCCGCAGACAAGCGGAGATGAAGGCCTCTTGCTTAACGGAGTAAAATCACAGCTGCCACTGCCCCCCTGGCCTCGCCAGCCACACGTGGGCCAGCTCTTCTTCTCTCCTTCCTCCCATCAAAGCCTGCATTGATAATGAAAACCATGTTTGGGAGCAGTTCATCGATTTATCCTCCGGGATTTCTTTTTTCTCATGGACTTCTAATGCTTCCCGTGGGTGGGACCAAGGTGTGTTTCCAGGTGACTTGGAGGAGGAACCCCTCCCCCAGGTGCTGCTCACACTTTTCTAGGTGAGGAAGAAGATGGTGGGGATATTGGGCGTGGCACTGTCTTATGACCATCCCATGCTTATTGTGGAGCCTGTGATGGTGTCTCCAAGCTTTGGTCCATATGGCTGTGGAGTTGGCTGTGGGACATCCTGTCCTGCCTGTCCCTTATCCCTTGTAGGCAAAGCCAGCAGGGCACAGCAACCCAGCCCCAGGCCACCTGCTGACCCACTTGGCTTGGCACACGTGCAGGAGATGTTTGGACCTGTGAGGAGGTCAGACCTGGCCATCCAGGAAGCTTCTGAGGTGTGATGGGAGGACCAAGTGCTATGGGGAATCTTGCCCTCTTGCTGCAGGGAATGACTGTATCATGAAGTGGTTGTGGGATGGCCACTGCTACGCTGGGCAAAGGAACCTTCTCCAAAAACCCCATCATTGCTGGGGGTGAAAGGTCTCATTGAGGCTAAAAGGTCCTGTAGAGGCCAAGGTGGGCTCCTGAGATTGGAGTCACCTTCTGGAGAGCAGATGGGACCACACACTGAGTTGTAGCTCATCTGCCAGCACTGGGCTTTGATGGGAAATTGCTGGTTTGTGACTGTGGAGAGCAGGAAGAGCTCAGCCAGGGGTTTCCTGAGCTGAGGTTTGCATGCATCACAGCCAAATGATGAAAGGTCTGGAAAACCCAGGACCTGCCTTGCCTGGCAGAGCCACTGGGCTTCACCAAGCTGTATAAGCAAGCCCAGTCCAGTAATTGCCTGCCTGAGGACAAACCTTGTGTGTTCAGGTTTTGTTAGCATCTTGTCCATGGAGGTTCCCATCCAGTGTGGCATCAGGGTACCCAGGTGTCCCAGGGAGACTCGGTGTCCTTCTGGTGGCAAAGAGGGGCTCTGCTTTATGAAGATGGTGAGGCCTTGGCACAGGTTGCCCAGAGAAGGGGTGGCTGCCCCATCCCTGGAGGTGTTCAAGGCCAGGTTGGATGGGGAGTTGAGCCCCCTGATCCAGTGGGAGGTGTCCCTGCCCATGGCAGGGGGTGGGACTGGGTGGGCTTTGAAGTCCCTTCCAGCCCAAACCCTTCTATGATTTGAAAGAGCTCATGGTGCATTAATCAGGCTTGGAGAAGCTGCCCAATGACACCCAGGGATCTCCTCCTCCTTCTCTTTCTCCCTTATGAGCTTTTCCTGCTTTTCTTGTTCTCTGTTAGCCCTGTTCAGCACCCAGAAATGCAGGGACCATCCCAAACCCGTGTTCTCCAAGGTGCCCCCTGCAGCAGGACAAGCAGCATGATTGGACCTGTAAAAGATGGAGCTTGCCTGAGATGTCCTCCCATCAAGGTGAGATCCACATGTTAAAAGCACTCAGGAACCCCTGATCTCTAATCACCTCCTCTATTTCTTTATTCTCCCTCTTTGCCACTGGGAATCTCCTGCAGCTACACATTTCCTTTGATTTTTGCCGCAACGCAAACCCGATTACCAGGTATTTTCTTGGTCAAGTACTTTGATTGCACCACCCCAGTGCTTACTGGTACTGAGAAGCTTCTGGAGAGATGTAACCACTTCTGGAGAATGCAAATTTTGTCCTGTCAGGATGTTCCCTAGCTTGGTGTCCCTGTGCACACACCTGCCCCGTGATCATCCCCACATCCCCATCACATCGGGCAGGCAAGAGGTGGGGGCACTGGAATTAACTGCAGCCCTGAGAAGGAGCCATGTGCAGGTCCTGGTGAGATGTCACCTAGAGGCAAAGGGTGTGGGACCACAGCTGGCAGGAAGAGCTGCAGTTTTGATGCTCCACAAGGGTGTTGGGCACATGGTAGGTATCCAGCGAGCTTTGGAAGAAGCAGCAAGCTCTGGCAGTGGAGAAGCAGCCACCTCTACTCTCACCCACAGCTGATGGACAGCAGCTATCAACAGCAGGAGTTCCTCCTAGGGGACTTGGTCAGCCTGGCTGATGGTCTAAAAGCTGCTGGGGCACATTGATAATTTGGCTACGAAGGTGTCCTTGACTTAATAAATGAGGTGAAAAGTCCTGGGGAGACAGTGAACACCTTGCCCCTGTTTATCATAGAACCACAGAATCATGTAATGGTTTGGGTTGGAAGGGACCTCAAAGCCCATCCAGGGCCTCCCCACCCTCACAGGAAAACATTTCTTCCTAAGATCTCATCTCAATCTCCCCTCATTCAGCTGAAAACCATTCCCCCTCATCCTATCCCTGCACTTCCTGATCAAGAGCCCCTCCTCAGCTTTCCTGAAGGCCCTTTCAGTACTGGGAGGCTCTTGCTCAACCCTGACCCCCACGGGGGTGGGAGAAGCCAGGCAAGCCCTGGAAAGTCCCTGGGGACTTTGGTGGCATCCAGGCTTGATGCCAGCTGGGGCCAGGGATTCCCCCAGCCTGGGGGCAGATGCTTCAGCCAAGGTCAAGCTGTGGTTCCCTGTAGGCATTGGGCAGGAAGGGCTGATCCAGATGCTGGAAATCAGATGGAAGAAGGTATTCCCAAGAAGTCCCAGTTAGTATTAAGCCTTGTAACTGGTGATGAGGATGTGGGTGCTGGGAGAGGGAGATGCAAGGCAGAGGGTCACTTCAGCCCTAAGCCCTGAGATAGTCTCCAGTACCTGGGGTGGTAAAGCCATCCTAGCACAAGGAAAATGGCTTATCCCGTCACCACCTCCTTTGTAGCCATATTCCCTGAGGATTTGCACAAGAAAAGCTCTGCTGATAAAACCTGGGGACCATCAGGTGAGCCCAGTAACCGAGGGATGGAGGAGGAGAACTTGAACTTCAAAGCAGGTGGGACCTCCTTTTCCATGGGCTGGAGAAGATCCCACAGCCCAAGTTTCAAGCCTGCATCCAGGAATGCTGTGGTGGGCACAGCCAAGAACTTCTCATTTATTATTATTTTCTTTTCTTTATCAGGCACTGAAAATTGCTGTGTGGGAAGCAGTGATTTGAAGGTGATGAATAGCTTTGCCATGTTTGCCAAACGGATGTTCCCTTTTTACAGGCACCAGACACCTGGACTTGCTTTTCCTGGCTGGAAGAGCAAACTCCATAAAAACCTGTGCACAAATACCAGCAAAATTTAGTAGTTTCAGGAAAAAAAATCTGAGAAGGCTGGACATGCAGAACCAGAAGAGCTGAGGAGAGAGGCCAGGCTTGACCCTTTCAGATATCTGACGTATATGTACTGCTTCTGTTCCAGCCAAGGGGATTTTCCAGGGACCTGGGTGCAAGCAGGACATGTTCCATTCCTCCCACAAATCCTGTTCCAGGCACCCCAGAGCCCTGTGGCACAAGAACTGGGGTCAGGTGAACGTTCCTGAGCCCAGAGGCACCTGCTAAGTCCTTGCAAAGGGCCCAAGGGGGTCCCACACCTTCCTTCCTACGCCTTCTGATGAGGAAAACACCTTCAGAGAGGTATCAAAGGATGTAGGTACAAATCTCATGGGGAACTGCACTAGTGTGGATGCTCCTGGGTCACAGGAAGGCTGCACCTGAGCTGAGAGCAGCACCCAGGTCTCAGCTCCTTGGTTCTCATGTTGAAATCGGGGGAGGGGGGGGAATGTTCCCCTAAGAGGAGGATTGCAATGTTCCCTTCTGTGTCCTTGGAGGAGCAGCATCTTGGCTGGCTGGCCTTGCTGCCCATGAATTGTGCCCCACTTGGCAGAAGGGAGATCTTCAAGGCTTGATCCCTGCTCCTGTAACCATCCATCCATCCATCCCTGGGTTGCTGCACCAAACCTGAGCTGTCCCTACAACCCCGAGCTCTCCGTCGGCACTGCCATTGGGGTATTTGCTTTTATCTCTCACCCCCTTCCCTGGAGCCACGCCAGGCACCTGATTGCTTGGAAAGGCTCTTGCAAAACCTGGCATTGCAGGCTGAAACTTGACAGCTCCTTTGCTCCTTGCCTTCAAAGCATTTCTTTACCATCACTGTTTGCAAGAGCCTTGGTTGGATTTTTAGGCTGTTGGAGTTGATGCACATCATATATCTTGATTTACCTTGGTTCCTCTGTTCCTTTCTGCCATTTGGGATGGATTTGCAATTTCTTGTGCTACTTTCAGGCTGCAAAACCCCCTCTCTGATGGGCTGCAATGTCCAGATCTCTCCGTTTCTAATTAAAAAATAGATACATTTTTTTTAACAGCTTTCCATTTCTTCTCCTAAATGATCTTGCTGCTCCTTCCAGGTGTTTCAGCCCCAGCAGCATCCTGTGGTGAGGAGTTCCTCAGCTGAACATGCAGCCTTATTTCACCTCTGCCAGGGCAGGGACCTGGCGCTGGAGCATCACCAGTAATTTTCCACCCGACCCAGCGCCGTGGAAATACGCCCAGGCACGGAAAAAGCCTGGAAGGGAATAAAGAAGACACTTGGCCAAAAGAGCTTGGCTGGCTCCCAGGGCAAGGAATGGCTTCAGGTTGATCTCCAGCTCCCTGGCAGCTTGGCAGGCTCAGCTGCCTTGGCTCCCCAGAGCCTGATCCTGCAACACCCCCCACGCTATACAGGGGATGGTCCAGAGCCCCGAGCGCTCCCATTTCGACAGCTCCCCGTGCCTGCAGGGTTGGTGCAAGACAACAAAGAGGGGGGAAATGGCCTTTTTGGTGGTGTTGGGGTCTTTTTTTCTTCATTCTCCCTGCACACAAATGGGCTTTGAGCCTGCCTAGGGCTGGAGGAGGAATAGCCGTGGTGGTTCTCACAGCCAGGCCCCACCAAAGGCCATGATGAGGTCTTGGGGGCAGAAGGAGGGAGGTGGCAAGAGGTCACTTTGTGAGACTGAGAATGCCCCAGCTAAAATCCACGTTAGGCTGATGAGTGAAATGAGGGGTTTATGAGGGTAATAAGGCATTTTAGCATGCTGGGGTGGTAATTGCCTGCCTGTGGCACTGGGGCTCTGGGAGGAGCTGCTTGTGCTCCCACTGCAATCCAGCCCCAGCCAGGGCGAGAGGGTCCAGATCATTTCCCAACCTCCCTACTCTAATCCAGCTTGCCTCACCCATACTGCAATAACCACCAGTATCCATCACCACCTCCCAGTGTCAGCAGCTGGAGAGGACGAGATGTTCCTGGACAGGGCTCCCCACACCCTGTGCAGCCCCGACAAACAAGGAGGGCTTCCCAAATCCCTAAAGCATCCTGCTCCTGGTGGCGAACGCCCTTGGAGAGCCACTGTTCCCTGCCCACCTCTGTGAAAACTTGGGCTTCTGTGCAAAGGGTGATGAAAGAGGTTGGGAAAGAGATACCAGGGGCAGACAGGACTGAGGTCTGTAATATTGTGATGAGTCCAGAGAAGATAAACTGGGGGGTGATTACTCACAGCCTCTTGTTGCGTAAAAACCAAGGCCATCAAATGCATCCTGCAGCTGGCAGGTTCAAACAACCCAAAGGAGATGCTTCTCCACATGATTAAGCTGTGGAGTCCTTTGCCATAGGTTATCGTGATGTAGGAGGCTGAGGATGGCTTCAAAAAGCAATTTCTGGAAGAGAAAACCACTCAGGACACAAGGACCATAGCCAGATCACTCTACTGGGTGCTGAAGGGCTGTAGAAGTAACTGCTGTTTGCCAAGGTCTTAGGTTTTCCGTTGGTCATCTGCTCCAGCTGGTGGCTAGGGAGCAGGAAAACCCGCTGGTGAGGTGGGTGGCACATCTGATGCCGCGGTCCAAGACGCGGAGCAGCAGTTTGTCCCTGGGGGAGTGTTGGCCAAGGGTGGGCTAAGCCCTGCGTCAGGAGCAGGGGGCGGTGCTGGTGGAGATGAAGGAAGGATGATATCCCCAGTCCCAAGGTAGCCGGAGGGAGCTGGAGCTGCCGGGATGCTGCCCCGCGGGAGGAATGACTCAGTAGGAACCAGTCACAGGAGCGACCACAACGATCGGTTATCGGTGGAAAATCTGTCTCGTGAGGACATCAAAGCACATGTGCCGAAACGAAGGGGGAGGGAGAGGAAAGGAGGACAAAGAGCTGCTGTACCTGGTGAGGAGGGGCTTGTGACCACCAGCCGGGAAGGCGCAGAAGGGGTTGGAAGCCCCATGTCCTTCCACTTAAGAGCTGCTTCTGCCCATCCTGACAACCTGGGTGAGCTGGGAGAGGAAGGTCCTGCTCTCTGACAGCCCCAGTGAAGCTGAGACCGAGCCAGGGTACGTGTGTGTTATTCACCTTGAAACTATGTGAGTAAATAGAGAGGTCTCCTCTTCCTGGTCCCACCTTGGCAATTTCTGCAGGCTGGAGGAGACCAGCCCTAATCTGCACCCTGGCAGATAGAGAGGATGGTCTTGCTGTCTCCTCTGGTGAGAACTCCAGCCAAACCACTCAGGAGAGGGAAACCCTGTATCTCCAGTTAATCTCTCGTGACGTCCCCTCATGCGTGGGGCTCCTTCAAGATGTTCCACCAGCAGGAAGGTAGATGTTTCCCACCATTTCTGATGGGTTTATTGCCTGTATCACAATTTGTTTTGGCTGCTCCACAGCAGTGATGCTCACGACCAGGAGAGTGGAGCAAGCTACTAAGAGCCCAGACAAGAAACCCAGCACCAGCCAGGTGGGAGAAGAATGGATGATTTCTGCAAGAGAGGGACCTCCCTGCTAGCACAGCAAAAGCCTCTGAGCTCCAGAGACTTGGTGGCCACCACCATAGTTGTGAGTCCCATTGGAAGCTACCCTAACATCTTCCACCCTGATCCTTGGGGTTCCCACAGGGGCTCTTCAGAGACCTCCAGGCCTGTGGCTCAGTGCTGCTGGCAGCAGCCAAGCTTGGCTCTTCTCTAGAAAACCTTCATCCATCTTGGTGTCCTCTTCCTCATCAGTGCCACGTGCTGAGGATTCTCAGTGGAAGAGGAAAATCCACCCTGGAACATCTTAGAGAGAAGAGAGCAGCCTCCAGAGCAGGACTGGAGCCAGCCCAGAGCTGGGAAGCCTTGCAGAGGACTTTGAAGAGCTTCCAGCTCTCCTGACACAGCAGATTCTGCAGGTAGAAGGGGAGAATAAAAGCCCAAACTCACCACGAAGCCACGCAGCTGCCTGACCTCCAAGACAGGGTACAGGAGGGTCAGAGATGCCACAGCAATGCCGTGTGAACACCCTGGCAAGGTGAACCCACCTCTGAACCCAGACAGGGGGGAGTCAACAATGGTTTAAACATATAGGGAACATCTCAGAGTGTCTGTGAGACACTCTGGGCAGGCTGGACGGCTCCCACCCTGGGAACCACATAGAGGAAATAAATGAACCATTCCTGAGCTTTAGGCATACACAGCAGGATAGGTGCCACCCCCATGACACAGACAACTTGGCACCCTCGGTGTTTGCTGCTGGAAACTACTTCCAAACCAAACCCAACCAAATAAAAAATAAACCAACCCAAGCCACTGAATGAGTCCCACCTCATGGATCTGCTGTGCTGGCTGGGAACTGCACAAGAGTTGGAAACTGTGTGGAGCTGGAGGTCAACCCCTTTTTCCCCCTCTTTCCTGCAGGTCTTTCAGCTGGATGAGTTCCTGGGCATCTTCACCATCTGATCTCACCAGTTATTGCTGGTGGAAGGGAATGGGAAGGAGCAGATGGGCAAAGGCAGGTTGGAGATGGGAATGGGGCAGGTGGGTCTGAAATGGTCTGGATCTACTGGGGAGGAGATCCTGGGGTAGAGACCATGGTGCCCAGGCTGTTGATCAGGCCCCAGGGGTCATGTTCTGCTTCTTCCTCCACCCCCCTGTCCAGTAGTTCCCAATTAGTGGCTCCATGTGAGGTATCAGCCCCTTTGCCCTGGCTGTGTGAGCTGGACTGCTGGAGGCACCTGTGATCCTGCTGCTGGTTGGGAAGTGTCAGAGATGGTCCCACCTCCTCCGTACCCCTCTGCCTGCCTTCCCAGAGGAGGCATCACCATCCTTAGTGCCCTGAAGGCAGCTGAGGAGCTGATAAACCTCCAGCCAAGCCAGCAGAGGCCACCTCCACCCTCCACAACCTCAGAGCCCATGGTGAAAGCAATGAACTGCTTGCTCTGGACCATTGCAAGTCCTTTTCTTGTTGAACTGGGTGGAAGTCCTGTCTGGGACAAAGGAGCCTTCACTCCTGGTGAGGATGGTCCGTGCTGTGTTGTGCCACTGCCTCGAGGTCTGGTCTGGGGAAAGGGAAGATGTTCAGCTCCACCAGCTCCACGCAGAGGCTTGTCCCTCAATCCGGGAACTCTCCCAGCTCCTTCAATAGCAAAAGAAAAGCCTCCTTAGTCATCACATCGAGTTCGTTTGTGGCTATAGGTGGCCTTTCTGAGGCGGCCAAACCACAAGTTTAGCAAGAAATGCAACCCCCAGTTGCCCTTGAGAGCACGGAAAGCGTCAGAGATGTCGAGGGTTTCTCTTTGAGAGCGAGCTGGGGCGGCAGGAGAAGGCGAGGAAGGTCCCTGTGTCGCTGAGGTTCAACCCAAGTGACCTCACCCAGAGCGGAAAAAAGGGAGGGGGGGTGGGGGTGGGGAAAGGAGGTAAACAAATCTGACAAAGAAACTGCGACTTCCTCAGGGTGATCTCCTGCAAGGTTCACCCAGAGTTACATCATGATGCTCCTTAGGAGCCCTCAGCCACAGCCCAGCCGGCTCTGGGGCCTCCCGGGACACCTCCAGCCTCTTGGGGTGCTTCCCCTGCTGCCTCGTGTGGTTCCCCTGCCCGGGGGCTGCACCCCCAGCCAGCTCCCATGGGTACCTGTCCTCACCCCATCCCTTGGGGGTCACACGGAGAGACCCCCACCTCCTTTGCTCAGGGGAGGAATGCACAGCCCCCCCCCCAGCCCCTCAACAGCCCCCCCATAGCTCCTACACTGCACCCCCTAACAGTGCCCCATAGGCCCCCCAGCTCCCCATAGCCCCCCATATCCCCCAATAGCACCCCATAGCCCCCTATAACTCCCCCAGCACCCCACAGCCCCCACACTGCACCCAACAGCCCCCCCATAGCACCCCTTAGCCCTAAACCTTACCCCATAGCCTCTGCAAAGCACCTCATAGTCCCTCCAGTACCCCATAGCCTCTGCACAGCCCCCACACAGCACCCCATAGCCCCCATACAGCACCCTATAACACCCCCAAACCCCAATAGCCCCTCCCAGTACCCATAGCTCCCCCAACAGCACCCATAGCCCCCCCCCCCCCAAACCCCTCCATTGCCCCCCACAGCCCGTCCACTGGCGTACACTGGTAACCAAATCCCTTCCCCACCAGGACAGCAGGTCCCTGGGGTGGGTGTTGCCATGGAAGGATACAGCAAGGTCTTCACTGCTTTCTTTGGTGGAGAGAGAATCCCAGGCAGTCCCAATCAGCCTGGCCTGGGTGCAGGAGCAGCCCAACTCCATGACAGATGATGAAGGGTCACCAAGCAGCATCAGGCAGGTGCCCTGCCCTGTGCCACCTGTGAGATGTTGGGAATTGTTGTGTATCCAGAGCAGGGCAATGAAGCTGGTGAAGGGGCTGGAGATCAAGTCCTGTGAGGAGCCGCTGAGGGAACTGGGGCTGTTTAGCCTGGAGAAGAAGAGGCTGAGGGGAGACCTCATCACTGTCTACAACTGCCTGAAAGGACGTTGTAGTGAGGTGTGTGCTGGTCTCTTCTCCTAAGTGACAGGAAGAGAGGAAATGGCCTCAAGTTGTGCCAGGGGAGGTTTAGATTGGATATTGGGAAAAATTTCTTCACTGAAAGAGTTCTCAGGCTCTGGAACAGCTGCCCAGGGAGGTGGTGGAGTCATCATCCCTGGAGGTGTTTAAAACATGGGTAGATGAGTTTCTTACGGATCTAGTTTAGTAGTGGACAGGTACAGTTGGACTCGATGTAAAAGGTCTTTTCCAACCAAACGATTCTATGATTCTGTGAAATGGGGCCAAATGAGGATAAAAGTACTGGGGGAAGGTGGGGAGGTGTCTCCATTGACTTGCAGGGGTCTTCTGCTCACCAGGGCCTTTGGGAGACAAGCTGTGGTGCCACCTCTGGAGGGACGCCCTGCTGGTACGTGAGACAGCAGTGGCACCAGGTCCCACAGAGGGACCTGACTTGATTTTGGAGCCCAGGTGGGTGTGAGGTGCTCAGGCATGGGCCTGGCTTCTACATGTGGGTGCTCAACCTGGTGTTCCCATGGCCGGGGGCTGCGTGGCCACTGCTAGCCAAAGCAGAGGACAGCTTGCCAGCTTCCCCAGGCTCACTTCACAGTATCACAGTATCATAAGGTTGGAAAGGACCTCTGAGATCATCGAGTCCAACCTATAACCTAACACTAACACCAACACTAACACCATCCCATCATCTAAACCATGGCACTCAGTGCCTCATCCAGTCTCCCCTTAAACACCCCCAGGGTCGGTGACTCCACCCCCTCCCTGGGCAGCCCATTCCAATGGCCAATCACCCTTTCAGTGAAGAACTTTTTCCTCACATCAAGCCTAAACTTTCCCTGATGAAGCTTGAGTCCATGCCCTCTAGTTCTGTCCCTGGTCACCTGAGAGAAGAGACCAATCCCTGCCCGACTACAACCTCCTTTTAGGGAGTTGTAGAGAGCAATGAGGTCTCCCCTGAGCCTCCTCTTCTCCAGACTAAACAGCCCCAACTCCCTCAGTCGCTCCTCGTAGGGCTTGTGCTCCAGCCCCTTCACCATCTTTGTGTCCTCCTCTGGACACTCTCCAGCATCCTGACATCTTTCCAAACTGGGGGGCCCAGAACTGGACACAGTATTCAAGGCTCACTTGTTGCCACATCCAAGGCTATTTTAAGACCACAGATCTATTCCTCACCACGAAGTACTGAGCAATCATCTGCCTTGCCTGCTCCTCTCCTCTTGCTTCAAAAGAGCCTTTGGGGAATGCTGGGGGTGTCCCTAAAGGTGATAGGAGTTGGAAGCCCAGGTGCCAGATCTGAGCAGGGGGCTGCATCTGTGAGCTGGAAGGGCAGGATGAGGAGAGGAAACTCACAGGGGTAGCCCAGCCTTGGGATCTCTTCTCCTGGGTGTGGGATTCCTGCAAAAGCCCTTTTCTCACGGCCCAGGAAGCTTCTCTGCTCCCACAGCTGCCCTAGTGCTGGGCAGAAGCATTGCCATGGGGCTATCTTGGCTGTTTAATGAGTTGCTGGGTTTGGGGTTGTTCCCTTCCAGCAAGCAGGGAACGGGTGAGCCACCCCAACACCCACGTCCTGCCCTCCGAAAGAGCAGGGAGCATGTCTGGAGCATCCCTGGGATGCAGTCCCAGAAGCCCTGGGAATTCCCATGGTCAGAGTGTCCAAACACACTGAGATAGAGCAAGTCCAGCTGCTGGGCTTCAGCGCCAGTGCCACAGGCTTTGCAGCCCCCATCATGATGCAAGAGGGATTTCCCTCAGCTCTCAGCACCCTGGCTGCTGCTCCAACGGGCGAGCGGTGGCTCAGCTGCTCCAGCCGCCTCTCAGAACTTGCCTGGGAACATCCCAGTGGAAGGATTTGGTGCACAGCCTCGAATCTGGGTGCTTGGCAGCCTTGCCCCATCACGGATGTGGCCAAGATCCTGCCAGCCATGCTCCAGGAAGCCTCCCCGATGTGAGGAGTTGTCAGAAGCCCTAATTCATTGCCTCCCCAACCGCCAAACAGCGGCTTTGGTTTTGCACTCGAGAAAGAAGAGAATAAAGAAAGAGAATAAAGAGAATAAAGAAAGAGAATAAAGAGAATAAAAAAAGGCTGTGTGATGCAGGAGTACAAAACAAACCCACTGCAAGATCCATCACTTGGGGAAAGGTGGCAGTGAAAGGTGATTCTCCCCCTCTATTCCACTCTCGTGAGACCCCACCTGGAGTGTTGTATCCAGTCTGGAATTGCCAACATAAAAAGGACATGGAACTGTGGGATCGGGTCCAGAGGAGGCCACAGAGATGATCAAAGGGCTGGAGAACCTTCCATCCGAGGACAGGCTGGGAGAGCTGGGGTTTTTCAGCCTGGAGAAAAGGCGGCTCCCAAGAGACCTTGGAGCAGCCTCCCAGAATTGAAAGGGGCTCCAGGAAAGCTGGGGAGGGACTTTTTGCAAGGGCAAGTAGTGATAGGATGATGGGGAATGCGTTTAAACTGGAAGAGGGGAGATTTAGATTAGACATTGGGAAGAATGTCCTATCTGCACGATGAGGATGGGGAGGCCCTGGCACAGGTTGCCCAGAGCAGTGGCAGCTGCCACATCCCTGAAGGTGTTCAAGGCCAGGTTGGATGGGGCTTTGAGCCCCCTGATCCGGTGGGAGGTGTCCCTGCCCATGGCAGGGGGGTGGAACTGGATGTGCTTTGAGGTCCCTTCCAACCCAAGCCATTCCATGAATCTATGACTGGGCACCCTGGGGGCTGCCCAGCCTCTCCCTCCCTGTGTCCTCCCCAAGGGTTTCACAGGGCAAAGCCTCCCAGGCTGGGAAACAAAATTAAAAAAGAAACACCAGGGCTTATTTTTTGTTTGGTTTTAAGTGTAGGAACGATGTGTGAATGCAGAAACAATAATTCAAGCAGGAACATGGAGCTGGAGCTCTTTCAGCTCCCAAACCGTACCCGGGCCTCCGCAGTTTGCTTTGTGCCGCTCATTCAGCTGCAAGGTTATTTTTGGTTTTCTCCCCCTGGGAGAACACAACTTGGTTTGTTTTCAATGTCCCTTTGAGAACAGCTTGCTGAGGATATAGTTTAGCAGAGAAAAACCCTCTTGGCCAGTAGGATCTGCTCCCACCCTGCCCAGAGCAGAGAAGTGGTGGCACTTCACTGTCCTCATGTGGGATTTGCCCATCTTCTGGGTGAGAAGACGATGGTTTGCAACCCTTGGGAATTTATACCCACTCCACCCTTGCTGGGGGTTGGGTATCTCATTACCTATGCATAATTACCTAAAGATAATGAGATTCCTGCACCTATGGTTTACTGGGTCTTGTCTTTATTGCTTTCCTGGGGCAGTGAGTTGGGCAGGTTGTTTTATTTTAGTTACAAATAGCTGCAGGCCCTGATGGGATGTAAATCAAAGTTTTGAAGGAGATGAAGCTGGCACAATGTTGGGCAAGGAACCAGGCCTCTCTGTGCCTTATTTCCCCCCAGATCATCCTAAAATCTCATCTCTGGGGTCTGGCTTCCAGATCTGAGAGAGATGTGGGACTGAGTGCCTCGGAGGATGCTCTGGTCTCCTCCCTATGGAGGGAACTCGCAGCTCTCAAAGCTTCAATCCCATCCTGGCACTGAAGGAAACGTGCAGGAGGAGAAACCCTGACCTTTCACTCTTCTCAGGAAATATATTTGAACTTGAGCACCCTGGAAGGTGCTGGGAGACCCTCCCTTATAGCCCTCCATCCTCCCTCTGGCTCCCCTGCTACTGCTCCATCCCTTCATCTTTGTTTTCCTTTGCTTGCCAGTGTGATGTGAGACCCAGCCCCTCTCCTCCGGCCAGGATGAGCACAAGGAACAGGCAAAGTGGAAATTAAGACCATCTGTACAGCTCTCTTACTCCAATTAGCTCAATAATTAGAGCCTATCAAGGATGCTGCCTCAAGGATGTTTCCACGGCGAGAGCTGCTAATGAAGCTGGGAAATTCCCTGTGGGAGCCTGGGGTGCAGTAGGACAGGGTTAAATCCACCTCTTGTCCACTTGGACAAACGGATGGGTGCTGCTGTCCCAGATTGCCTGCGGTACGCGGGGGATTGGCATTCATCCCATAGGGGACAGACTCCAGATGCAGAAGAGGACCCTGTCAGCCACTGCCCTCCAAAACAACTCCCACACCATTGGGTGCTGTGGTGGGGGAGGCTGTGCAGCTGCACAGCCTCAGACCTCACCAGGAGCTGCCGCAGCCCTGCTCCTGGCAGGCAGCTGCTGGTGGCAGAGACCCTGGCTAGGGAGCAAACCACCCACCACCTTCCCACGCTCACTTCTGCTGATGCTGAGCAGAAATCAAAGATGTTTCCAGGAAACCTCCTTGTGTTCTTCAGGAACCCAGGGACAACTGGTGCTGAGACCCAAAAATGATGGTGAATTCCTCTGCAGACCCCATGGCCACCTCCAATACCCCCCCATGAAAGCATCTGCAGGGACATTGGTCCAGCAGGCACCTCCTGTTCTCTGCCTGGGGTTTGTTTGGATAAATTAGGGGTTGCACGATGATTTGAGGGGGAAAGGGGTTTTTTCCCATCACTGCATAAACAGCTGGTACTGCTTCTAAATCTGTCCAGGTAGCAGGAGCAAACCAAAGGTCTTCTTGGAAGGATGCTGTATTTAAAACCTTGTGTCCGTCATGTTTGTGGGTGGTGGATGACCTTTAGATCCCACCTCTCCTACTTCCCAAGAGATTACCCAAGTCCTACCAGCTCTCTGGAAGCTAGAGCCCAGCTTTAGCAGGGAGTGAATCAAAGAGAAGAGGAAAAAGGAAAGGGAAAAGGAATAAAGGCAAGGCGCTTCTGGACCAATCTACTGCTGGGAGAGGTGATGGGCAGGGATCTACCACTTGGCCACATCTTTGCCGTGTCCAGAGGATGGGTAACCCCTACTCACCCTTCCCCATCACTTGTACCCCTGGCCCACATGCCTCCAGGTGTTGCCCTCCAAAAGGGAGCTAGATCCCTCTTTAGGGCTTAATTACCACCAGAGCAAACTGGGGAGCCCAAGCTGGGACAAGAATCCACTTTTTTTAGGTATGGGAGAGGTGAACTTTGCTCAGAACGCTGCCTGGAGGAGGGAGCCTGATGCCCAAGCTCTCCTCCTCCTGAGTGCTTTCATAGAAACATAGAATCATAGAAACACAGAATGACCTGAGTTGGAAGGGATGCACAAGGGTCATCAAGTCCCTGCACAGGGCAACCCCAACATTCACCCTGTGTGTCCGAGGGCGTTGGCCAAATGCTCATGGAATATTGTCAGGCTTGGTGTGACTTCTTCCCTGCTTTCATCCCTCTGTGTGTCAGGGGAGAGGACCCCAAGAGTGGTTGCCCCATCTTGGGCACAGCACATCCAGGGCACTGGAGGCAGCAGCAATCTGAAGTCGTCAGGTTTCCTGAGCACTGTGAGGGAGCCCGAGCATGGCAAACCACAGATCAAATCGCCCAAGCGATGAACCCGGAGATAGACACCATCGTTGCCAGGGCTGAGAAGCCTCAAAAAGCACATTGAAAACCACACGGCCAAAATTTGACCTGGTTCAGGCAAACCTTCACCTCCCAGGGCTCACAGCAGCCCCACGGGGCTGCCTGTGCTGTCCCCATCAGCTGGGACCCCAAACCCCGTGGGTGCTCACCAGGATGCTGGTGGCTGGAGGGGCATCAGAACTGAAAACCATCACCCCCTCTTTCCCCAAAAGCCTTTTTCCCAAGTGCTTACATTGGAAAAAAAATGTAAAAAAAAAATAATTAATAATAATAATAGAATAGTGGTTTCTTTTGAGGCTGTGTCTACCGTGCTCATGGTGTTGGCAGGTTTGATGGCTCAGCAAGGTTTGTCTGCTGATTTCAGTTGCTAACAAAGAGGTGAATCATGCAGGAAGTCGAGAGAAAAGGAAATCCACAGCAAAAAAAGAAGAAAGAAGAGCAGATATTTGCTCAGAGGACAGGTAGAAACCCCTCACTGCTCTAGAGAAATGCAATACCCTGAGCTATTCCAAGACGGAGATTATATGGGAAACAATGTGTGGTTTGGAGTAAGTTGTCATAAAAAATAAAAAATTTCTAGAAAATCACAAAATACCCAGTTCCAACCTCCTGGGACACCTCCCCCTGGGTCAGGGGGCTCAAAGCCACATCCAACCTGGCCTTGAACACCTCCAGGGATGAGGCAGCCATGACTTCCTGGCAACCTGTGCCAGGGCCTCCCCACCCTCACAGCAACACATTTCTCCCTAAGATCTCATGTCAGTCTCTCCTCTTTCAGATGAAAACCATTCCCCTCATCCTATCCCTGCACTCCCTGATCCAGAGCCTGATTAGAGGAGGCTGCTGTGAAAACCTCATTCCACCCATCACAGGGGTATTTTTATGACCGTAACTCTAAATAATGAGCTTCACTATCTTCCCATTTGCTCATTTTAATATATAATAACTATTGTATATTACATACAATCATATAACATGTGATAATTAAATCTATAATTATTATTAGATAATTACATTGCAGCTTGACCAAAGAAAACCTGACGGCAGCACAGGATCAATGAACCCCAGACAAAGCAATCATGTCAACGTCAGAGCTAAGGGACTGCAAATTCCAAGCTGGCTCCTCCCAGCTATTTATTTTCTTTGCAGGAATCAGCATCTGCTACCACTAAACTGCTATAAATTAAATAAAGTTGGAAAGGAAGAGTAATGGTTGTGAGGCCAAGGAGAGGAGAAGTCAAACACTACTTTCTCAGTAAGTGTTCAGTAAGGGTTTAAATCACCTGTACTGATTATTAGGTACATTCCTAAGCCCTGTGACAAACTAGGGCCAAGAAAGAGTGTGAGCAGCTTCAAACATCTCTGTGATGGGCTGGGCTACACCACATCCTGAAATAATTCATATTGCCCAGTCCTTATCAATAATCAGTGCATCACCTTTACATTTTGGAAGTGTAAATCTCCTTCTCTTGGGAAACATCCAAGGGAACGATTTTTCCTCCCCTTTTCCCTGCCATCTGAAGATGCTCAGAGGTTTTGGGCTCCAATAAAACCGTTCTCAGATGATGGTGTTTTGAGGCACCTCCATCCTGCACAAGGAGCAACTTGGGCTGCATTGGAAAAAGTCATAGAACAGTTTGGGTTGGAAGAGACTTCAAAGCCCATCCAGTTCCAACCCCCTGCCATGGGCAGGGACACCTCCCACTGGATCAGGGGGCTCAAAAGCCCCATCCAACCTGGCCTTGGACACCTCCAGGGGTGGGGCAGCTGCCACTGCTCTGGGCAACCTGGGCCAGGGCCTCCTCACCCTCACAGGAAAAACATTTCTCCCAAAGATCTCATCTCAATCTCCCTTCTTTCAACTCAAAACTGTTCCCTCTCATCCTGTCCCTGCACTCCCTGATCAAGAGCCCCTCCCCAGCTTTCCTGGAGCCTCTTTCAGTACTGGGAGGCTGCTCTAAGGTCTCCTTGGAGCCTTCTCTTCTCCAGGCTGAACAACCCCAACTCTCTCAGCCTGTCCTTGTGTGCGAGGTGCTCCAGCTCTTGCATCATCTCCGTGGTCCTCAGAAAAAAAGTAGAAATCTTCATTATTTCTCACACAGAAATCTTTAAATCTCTGTTGGGTGGGAGCTGAGCCTCTGCCACAGCTTCACTGCATGGCCTTGGTCAGCTCCCTTAATCCCACAGCATCTGTGTCACTGGGTTAATTGTATTTACTGGCCTTTGATGAGGGTTAATTATTAGTTGGGGAATGTTTGCGTGGACCTTTACAGACACAACTCCTTGGATAAACACGGAATGTTAATCCCGGCAAATAGGTTTGGGATTGGCCTTTGCACTGTGCCTGGGTTCTGGGTGGGGGGAGGAGGGTAGATCCAGGAGGAGAGACTTTTCTTTGGGGTGTGGGGTGACTGTGAGGGGGAATAAAGAACCATCTCCCCCCTCTCAGAGCACCAGTGGATCCCTCAGCTTCCCTCTGTCCCTGCATGTGAGGCTGGGGGTGGATGGAGGAACTCGTGTCCAGCCAGATCCCAACTCTGTGGCTGCATCCATGCCTGCATCCAGCCCCTGATCCTGAAGAGGGGGGGCATCCCCGTGCTGGGAGACCCCTGCAAGGCAGGGTCTCCCTGTAATAGAGGGTCCCCTTGGTGAGGGGTCCTCCCTAACAGGGACTGCTTGCAATGGGGGGCTGCCTGAAATGGGGGGGGGTCCCCTCAATGAGGCATCCTCCCTAAGGGGACAGTTTGCAACGGGGCATCCCCAGTGCAGCAAGCTTCCCCCCCCTCCCCCCCCCCCCCCCTTTTGGAGGAGTGGCCATAGGGGGAGCCTACGCTGTGGAGAAGCCTCATTAAGGGGACCCCTCATTGCAGACAGCCCCCATTATGGAGGACCCCCATTTCAGACAGTCCCCATTAGGGGACCCCCCCCTATTTCAGGCAGTTGCATTAAGGAGACACCACCCCCCCACCCCCCCATTTCTGGCAGTCCCATTGAGAAGGATCCCCACTAAGGGAACCCCCAATTAAGGGGACACCCTCCCCCCCCCCCCCCCCCCCATTTCTGGCAGTTCCATTAAGAAGGATCCCCACTAAGGGAACCCCCCCATTAAGGGGACCTCCCATTTTGGGGAATCGCATTTAGAAGGACTCCCTCATTAAAGGGACCCCCATTTCAGGCATTCCTCATCAAGAAGGACTCCCGTTAAGGGAACACCCCCCCATTTCAGACAGTCCCATTAAGAGAATCCCCCCATTAAGGGGACCTCCTTTAAGGGGACCACCCCCCCATTTCAGACAGTCCCATTAAGAGGACCCCCCTCATTAAGGGGACCCTCCTTTAAGGGGACAACCCCCCATTTCAGACAGACCCATTAAGGGGACCCCCTTTAAGGGGACATCCCCTCATTTCAGACAGTGCCATTAAGTGGACCCCCCTCATTAAGGGGACCCCCCCATTAAGGGGACCCCCCTTTAAGGGGACACCCCCCATTTCAGAAAGTCCCATTAAGGGGACACCCCCCCATTAAGGGAACCCCCCTTTAAGGGGACAGTCCCCCATTTCAGACAGTCCCATTAAGAGGACCCCCCTCATTAAGAGGACCCCCCTTTAAGGGGACATCCCCGCATTTCAGACAGTCCCATTAAGGGGACCCCCCCCCCCCCCATTAAGGGGACCCTCCTTTAAGTGGACCCTCCCATCTCAGCGCCCCCACTAACGGGATCCCCATTTCGGACACCCCCGCATACCGAGGGTCTCGCCCCGAGCCCGCAGCGCCCCGCGCCGCTCGGCACACGCGTGCCGGGCTGGGCTGTCCCTCCTGCGCTGTCCCCTCCTCCGGCCGGCCCTCCCGCACTCCCAGCCCTTCTCCTCCTCCTCCTCCTCCTCCTCCCACTTCCTCGGCACGATGCGGGCTGCCGGCAGAGCGGGGCAGCCGCCCCGGCGCCCCCCCCTCCTCCGAGCCCCTCGCCCGGCCCCGTAGCGATGCTCCGGGGGGGAGGCACCGCGCAGGTGAGTGCGGGGGCTGCGGGAGGGACCTGGACCCCACTTGCCTTTGATCTCCCCCCACCGTGGGGGGGTCCCCACTTTCCCCGTGCCCTGTCTCGCCGTCTCCCTGCAGAGCATCTGGTTCTGGTTGGGCGCTGCGGGGAGTAATGAGCTCCAGGCTGCGGTTCCAGGGGTTTTACCCATTTATGGACACTTTAGTTGATGCGCTGAGCGCACGTTCAGCCTCCCCTGCGAGAGCCTGGTTGGGTTGTTGGGCACAGGAGCATCGCCTCCGCGGATGCTGTGGCTGCAGAGGTGTGAAAGGGGACAGAAGGATGGACTGGTGACCATCCAGGATGGACTGGTGAGCATCCAGCCCTCACTGGGTCCTTGTGGAGGAGGGAGCGTGCGATGCTGGGGTGCTCGGGGTGCTGACTATGGACAATGTGGGACACGGATGGGTCAGGGTGGGTTTGATGTGACTGTGTGATGCTGGAATGGTCGAGGTCCTGGCCATGGGTTAGGCTAGGACTGATGTATCCATGCGTGGCAGAGAGGTTTTAATCCCCTAAATACTTGAATGTCATTTTGGAGGCGATCACCATGCTCTTGTGGGGCTTCTACTTGCTTAATTAAGGTTTTTTTTTTTTTATAAAAGTGGATGTTACTGGGGCTTTTTGAGGAAAAACAACCTAATTTGTGACATAAGCAATGGCTTTCTGCGTGTGTTCAGGGAGGATAAAGCAGCTGGCTTGGTCCAAGCGAAGGCTTCAGATTGTTTTTTGCCTACCTGGGAAAAGCTCAGGAGCTGCAAACTTTATGGAAGAGGTTTAAGCTATGGGATGAGGGAGCTGGTACTGCTGAGGCCTCTTGTTTGCTCCCCTAAATGAGCTCAATGTGGGGAGCCTTGCCGACAATCACATCCAAGCCCTCTGGAGAGATGGACAAGGTGACCTCCTCAGCAGGGACCCAAGGTCCCCGTGATTGTGAAACCGGTATCTCAGCTGAACGGGAAACCACCACCTTCCTGGGGAGAAGTCGTTTCACTTGGGGGTGGCACTGGGAAAGCCCCCTCCGTCCGCAGCCCTCGCTGCGGGACCCTGGGAGCAGCTGGCGATGCCCGATGCCAACGGCCTTAGGAGATTTGGGAGTTGATTTCTCTGGGTGGGAGTTGGCGGCCGGTTCTTCTCATCACGTGGCGACGGAGGAGGCGGGAGGCCGCGAGGAGAAGTTCCCGCTTATGACTGCGTTAGGGCATCGCATCCTGGGGAGGAAATGCCGTGGAGCCATGCGCTGTGCCTGGTGATAACACACATTGGACGCGCTTGGTCCGAGCTGTCAGAGCAAAACCAGACCTGGGAGCCATCCCCAGCAGCTGAGGAGCCCTGATGGATGGGACACAGGAGACCTCCTGTGCCCTTTTGACATCCAAAATGGGGGAGATAAAGCTGGCTGTGGCCCACGGGTGCTTATCGGGGACGTTTGCCTACAGGCAGCAGGGCGGCACGTGCTCCGTTGCGGTTGGGTTTACTTTTCTTCCTACCCACCAAACAGCTCCTTTTGGGAAAAAGAAAGGGGGAGGTGGGGAGAAACTCAAAAAAAAAAAAAAGCAGAAAATGAGGAATAAATGGGTTGTGTTTCACCCCGGGCGTGGGGTTTCAGTATTGTGAGTGCTGGCTGCACGTGTTAGGGTTCAACCCAGTTCCCAGGGGCCCCCTCTCATCCCCATGGGGGGGGGAAAGGAGGCATCGCTGCGCCGGCTGCAAGGTGATAGTCCCAGAGGGGAAGGGCTGATGGCAACAGCAACTGCAGAGCTGTTTTCTTGGGTCTCAGACGGTGCAGGGATGGCAGAGCCCCGGTGTATTTCATGGGAAGAGGGAACCCATTAGTGCCCTCGCCCTAATGAGGTTAATGAGCTCAAGCCCTAGCAGACATCAGAGAATCCGCGTGGCTCCTCCAGCCGCTGCTGTGGGATCACTTGCTCTGTCCTGTGTCCTACCAACCAGGCTGGAAGTAGGAGCTGGCTGCTCACTTTCCCACTGAATGGGTTGGGGTCTTCCCAAAGGGAAAGGTCTCCTTGTAATGGGGTCTTTCCCCCTCTGCAGAGGGGTCTCCACTGCTGTAGTTGCAGGTGTTTTGGAAACGGGGCGATCGTGTCAGCGCTGCCAACGTAACCTGCTCCTGCGGGGCCACTTGCACAACGTTCTTGGCATCGTGGGGTTTGTAGATCGGTGCCTTTCAAGGAAAGGGGGGGAAAAAGCAGCAAGGAGATGTCAGAAGTCACAAGATCCCAGCTTTCTGTCCCAGCTTGTCCACCCCAAACATCATCACCGCGTGAAAGGGAAGGGCCTGCATCTCCCTCCCACGCTGCATCTCCCAGGGAGACGGATTTGAACACCACCCTCCCGAGAGATCCCTCTCAGGCTGCTGGGGGGTGGGGAGAATGGTTGGCTGGAAAGGAAAATAAACCCAGCTTGGGACCCCCTGCCCACCCAGGTGAGCCCCCTCCTGCCTCACATCCTCCCAGTTGGGGTGTAAGGAAAGCCCACGGCTCGTTCTGGGGGGCTTGCGGTGGCGTGCAGCCAGCTTCTCCTCCTAGGAGGCTCCTCCTTCACTGCATGCTGCTGAGATATCTTGGGGGCTCATCCCAGGAGGAGAAGCTGGCTGCACGCTGCCACGTGGGGCTCATGTGGAAAGCAGGACTGGGGGGGTTGGGAATTTTTCTCCCATCTTTTTAATTTGAGCGAAGCGTTTTCACTGGATCTAAGTGATGGCAAATCTAATTGATACTGGATATCTTAGAAATGACCCCTTTATCCTGGGGATAAAGCTGTTGGAAATGATGCACCACCCCTTTCTTTGGGGAGCAGCTTCTGAGGATGCAAAGTGGGAGATGAGCTTCCTTCTCAACTGCTGAAGAGATTTTCATCCAGCAGCCTCCGACGTGCAGAGGAGTCCAGGGGAGCAGCATCCTGCCTGGAAAGTAAGAAACTGGTGGAAGTTTGGAAAAGAAACTGAACCCAAAGGGATGGAGGAGAGGTGCAGCCCAGTTCAGCATTCCAGAGGAATTCCAGGGAGGACCACTGGGATTGAGGTGGGGCCAGTGGAGCTGGGACCCCCATTTCTGGCTGTGAGTGGTCCAGCAGGGCTCTGCCTGCCCGCAGGGAGGGCTGGCAGGGTGGAGCCTGGCGTTTGCCAGCTCTCTGGACTCCAGCCGTGCTGCCAAGCAGAACCACCACGCTCGGGTTCCTTATCTACCCTCACAAGTCTCCCCAGTTATCTGCTCCGTTTCCCCATCTGTGGACAAGGCTTTTATCTTATCTCCACACTCACTTCCACCATTTCCTTCTGTGCTAAGTCTTGCCACAAAAAGAAAAAAAAACCCACAGGGGAGTGAAGACCAGACACAAGTCTCACTGCAGTAAGGCCATCCGTGGGCTTGGGGGGATGCTGGGTGATGTTTGGCCGTGTTGGAAGGCTGTTGGGTGGTGTTTGACCATGCTTGGGGGATGTTGGGTGAGTCTGGCCATGCTGGAAGGATGTCGGGTAGTGTTTGGCTATTTTGGGTGGTGTTTGGCCATGCTTGGAGGATGCTGGGTGGTGTTTGGCCAAGCCTGCGAGATGCTGGGTGATTTTTGCCCATAATGGAAGGATGTTGGATGGTGTTTGGCCATGCTTGGAGGATGCTGGGTGGTGTTCGGCCAAGCCTGGGAGATGCTAAGTGATGTTTGGCTACGCTGGGAAGATGCTGAGCCTTGGTCCAGCAGTGAACAGGCAGGTCTTGGGGCTTGCTTAGGTGATGTACACAGTGCCCAGGTGATGCCAGGTGATGCTGGGGAATACTGGGTGATGGTTCAGTGATGCTCTTGGGGCTCAGGCGATGAGTGGGATGCTTAGGAGATGCTGGGCAGTGGTGGGGGGATGCTGGGTGATGCCGGGAGATAGTGGGGGGATACTTGTGATGCTCAGAGAATGCGGGGTGATGCCTGGGGAGGCCGGGTGATGCTGGGCTGGTCTGCCAGCTCCACCTGCTGGCATGCTCTGCCTGACACTGCGGGCAGCACCCGGGCCCCTCCGCAGTAGCAGCCTCCAAATCAGAAAAGGCCCTAAAAATGAGGGTCCCCCCGAGCTACAGGCTGCTGTGTTGAGAGAAAAGCCTCAAATTAGCTGGAACGGTGTAATCAGAGGGAATTTGGGGCAGTCTGTGTTTGTGCCTCCCCGCAGTCTGCTGGCTCTTCACCTGAGCTGACCCCACTTTGCTCCCCGCTGCCTGCAACAGACACTCATTGAGGCTTTGAAACCAAGCAGTGAGAGCTTTTCCAGCACTTTTCCAAGGAGATAATGGAGAAATGCTCGGCCAGCCTGCCAGGAATCCCTCCCCCACCAGCACTGGGTTCCCACCCTGGCTTCTGCAGGGCTGCTCTGGCCAGCACCGAGGGAGGGGAGCGCCTGACCGGATCCCCAGCTTCCACACTCAGCATCAAATGTTGCTTCTCAGTTGGAACGGGTTGAGGGTTTTTTTAGGACATCTGCCAGGTGCTGGGAGGATGGGAGGAGGGAAGCAAGTCCTCGTTGCCCTTGGCAGAGGTTGACTGTGAGGCAAGCAGGGCTTTCCATGGCTTCCATCCTCTTTTTTAGCATTCCAGTGCGATGTTGAGCACTGGAAAGCTGCACGTGGAAACCATCATGCTGTCTCCAGCCAGTGAGGAGACTTTTTAGGGGGGCTCCTGGTGGAGCCTGTCACCTCGTGCCATCCCATCACGGGCTGAGTGCTTGCCATGGGAACCTCATAGAATCATAGAAACATTTGGTTGGAAAAGCTCTTTGAGATCATTGAGCCCAACCATACCTGTCCACTACTAAACCAGATACCTGAGTGCCTCGTCTGCCCAGCTTTTGAACACCTCCAGGGATGGGGACTCAACCACCTCCCTGGGCAGCCTCTGCCAGTGCCTGAGAACCTTTTTGGTGAATAAATTTTCCCTGATGTGTTATCTGAACCTCCCCTGGTGCAACTTGAGGCCATTTCCTCTCGTCCATTTCCTCTCGTCAGACCAGCACCCACCTTGCCACAACCTCCTTGTAGACAGTGAATCAAGTGATACCTGGTTGCTCATGGTTTATGTTCTCTCTCCCGTTCAGGAAGGCCAGCTCACCAATCCCATCGCACGCCCCTGTCAGGACGCCGGCAGCGACGTATAAATGGCCTCGAAGCGGCACTTGGAGTCTCTGGACCCCGTGATTTTCAACAAGCTACCTCGGCTGGAGACGGAGCCCCCCACCAGCTTCCCCCCCAGCCTCTGCAAATCCAGCCCTGCTCCCAACCCAGGCTCCGAAAACCATTTCAACTACAAGGGCTCCTACTTCACCTGCCCGCTGCAAAGCCCCGATGGCCCCGAGCAGCCCCCGGTGCGCTGGAGCCCAGCGGCTCCCTACCTGCACTACGGCCCCGGTGGTGGCAACCGGCCCGTGCCCGCCGAGGGGCCGCTGCTCAGCTGCCTGCTGTACCGACCCGAGAGCCTGGGGCCCGGCCTGCAGCCCCCAGGGGCTGAAAAGGGCAAGGAGAGCCTGATGCAGGAGCTGCTGCTGGCGAGGGAGAAGTGGAGCAACCTGTCACCGGCTCCAGGACACCCCTTCCCGGTGAAGAAGCCGGTGGCGGTGAACAAGGCGGCACCCCTGGCTGTGCCCAAGCCAGTGTACAGGGCCCCGGCGTGCTTCGTAGACCCCAGGGTGGCCCTGCCACCGGGCCCCCGGGCAGAGGGCCTGCAGCAGAGACCGGGGGGTGAAGACTGGGCTGTGCCTGCCACCATCCCCACCAACCACCCTCTCCACCCCGGTGACCCCCGTGGCAGCACCGTGCTGCGCAAGAAGGGTCCCTGTTCTGACCCCAGCCTCCCACCGCTGCATCCCAGCCTGGCATTGCCCACCAAGGAGAAGGTGGGCTCCCCCATCACCTTCTCCCCCTATTACACCGCCTTTGACAAATACAGGGTTCCCCCTGGCACCCCCTTCCTGGAAGCCAGCTGCTCCACCACCCACTGCCAGAGGAAGGTGCCCAAGGTCCCCAGCCTGAGCCTAGACCCGTGGCCCAAGCTCCAGCCGCCCACCACCAGCCCTGGGTACCTGGAGAGGCCAACACCACCCTACCCACACACCCTCTACCCACTGCCCCTCCATAAGGCTGCCCTCCTCTACCCCCCAGCAGCTCCCACCATGGAGGCACAGCCCAACACCTACAAAGGCTTTGGCTTCGTGGGAAACGAGGAGCCCTTTCCTGGCTCTTACTTTAAGCCCCAAGCCCCAAGGAGCTACTTTCCCCCAACCTTGGACCCCTGTGTGCCGAGGGCAGCCGGTACCGGCGTGGTGGCATCACCACCTGCCAAGTCGGTGGCACTGCCGAGGGACACCAAACCACCAGAGCGAGCTGGTTACTTGCCGAGCCCTGGCGTGGCCTTCAGCCCCAGCGATGAGGCCGTATTTGGTACCTCCTTCACCCGCACAGAGCGGGGCTGTGAGCGGCACCGGGCGGAAAGTCCTCGGCAGCGAACGGCGACCAGGCACAACAGTGCTTTCCACCCTGTCTGTGCCCTAGAGAAGATGCCCAGGGGCTCCAGCGGGCTCACAGAGACATTTCCCAAAGGAGAAGGGGGCTGGGTGAAACCCAGCCAGGGGGAGCAGGAGCCTCCCTGCCCAGAATGGAGGAGGAGGGTCAGCCCAGCCCCCCAGGAGAGCCCCTGTGGGCAACCACCAGCTCCCAGCATCATAGGGAAGGGAGATGCCTGCAAGGTCAAGGATGCAGCCAAGGAGCTCATCCCCCCTTCTCCATCTGCCACCCCTCCGCAGGGGCGGAAAGAGCCGAGGGATGGCGAGGTTTCTCCTTCCTCCCCACCCATGCCGGTGATCAACAACGTCTTCAGCCTGGCACCTTACCGGGACTACCTGGAGGGAACCAACAGCTCAGCCCAGGTTCCCTTCTGCAGGGAGCACCTACGGAGGGACACCCCACCCCGAAACACGGGGGGCAGCCGGGAGCCCGCTGCCCTTGGAGATGTCTCGGTGATGCCCAGCGTGCTTCCCGCCGGCATGGTGGCCAGCAAGGCGCTGAAGATGGGCAGCAGGACAGTCCAGAGCCAAGGGGAAAGCTGCTCCAGAAAGGTCCCTGAAAAGGCAAAGCTTGTGCCCCAAGACCTGGGGTCTCAGGAGGGCAGCCCTGCTGGAGTGGGGAGTGGGGAGTCGGCCTCCAAGGGCATTGTGCTGGACCTCAGCTTGAAGAAGAGACTGGTGAAAGCCAGTGAGCCTCAGGAGCCCATCAGCCACGCAGAGGGGACACCAGATGGGGAGGACGCCGAGGAGAAAGAGAGCTCAGGGAGGAAGAAGGAGGGGAAAGAGAGGACCAAGCCAGAGGCACTACCCCTGCTGCTCGAGGTGCGCTCTGGGGACAAGAGCAACTTCCAGAGCTCGGCCTCCTTCATGTTCAAAAAATACAAGATCCTGCGCTCCCGCCCGTCCAGCGCCGTGCCCCCCCAGCAGGCCAGCAGCCCCCCAGCCCCCCAGCGCAGCCCACCGCCACCAGTCCCCTCCAGCAGCACCCCAACTCCACCACCACGGACCCCTCCTGCATCCCCGCAGGCCGGCAGCCCCCCAGCCCCCCAGCCTGGCCCCTCCGCTCTGCCGGTGGCTCGCCTGGACCCGCAGCAGCCCCCGCTGCCCCAAGCCCCCTGTGCACCGGTGGAGGAGAGCCTCTTGCTGCCTGGGCAGTGCGAGGTTCCTGCGTCGCAGACCTCCTCCAGCCACTATTTCACCACCCTGCACACCTCGCTCTGCAACGTTATTTCGTGCTCGGTGTCCAAGTCCTCCCCGGAGCTCCTGCGGGAGTGGTTGAAGAGGGCAGAGGTGGCAGACGAGCTTGGAGAGATGCCCAAATCCCCTCCCAAACCCAAGAATGGCTCCAGGATCCCCGAACCTCAGAAGCCCACCAAAGGCAAGGAGATCTGGTTGGCTTTCCAAAATGTGGCTGCTCTCCTCACCAACCTGCTGTCTCAACTGAAGACCTTCATGTTCGCTCGCAAGTGTCCTTTCCCCCACGTAGTCCGGGCAGGGGCCGTCTTCATCCCCATCCATGTGGTGAAGGAGAAGCTCTTCCCTAAGCTCCCTGGGGCCTTTGTTGACCAAGTGCTGCAGGAGCACAAGGTGGAGCTGCGTCCCACCACGCTCTCGGAGGAGAGACACTTGAGGGACCTGGAGCTGAAGAGCTGCACCTCACGCATGCTGAAGCTCCTCGCGCTCAAGCAGCTCCCTGATATCTACCCAGACCTGCTGAACCTCCACTGGCACGACTCCATCAGGCAGCAGCTCGGTAGGTAGTCCAGCATCTCCTGTGGAGAGCTGGTGGCACCAGTGGTTCTCTGGGTCTCTCCTGGGAAGTTCCAGCCCCATCTGCTTTCCAGATGCTGCTGTTTGGAGGGAGCATCCATTGCTTGTGTGGTCCCTCAGCATCCTTGGCCTACCAAGGGTTCTGTGGAGCACAATACCTTTTCTCTGTGGGTTGTGGAGGGAAAGAACTTGATCTGGGGGGTGGTGGTGGAGTTGGGGAGCTGCTCCTGCCTGCCTGGGTGAGAAAAATCATCCTGGAGGTGTTGGTCACCTCCAGGCCACCTCCCCCTCCAAGGGCAGCAAGACCGGGAGGCTTGGGAGCGCACTGGAAGTGGGTCAATGTGCAAGCCATGTGCTGGTCCTGCCACCCCCAGTGTCCTGTCCCACCACCCCTGTCTACACCCCCTTTTGCTGCCACTCAAGGCCACTGCCAACACTCTTCTCTCTTACAGGTTCCAGCTCACAGGGGGACCAGCACCCCTCCAAGTAGGTAACTGCTTGTCTGCGCGTTTCTATGTGTTTATGGAACACACGTGTCGTGGTGTGCGGGTGAGCATGTGCTCGTGCACATTTGCCATGGTGATGGGGAGCCTGGGCTGGCTGAGGAGGAGCACACAAGTGCTGGAGGTGGGATTATTCAGGATGGGGAGAGGAAGGCCTATAATTCTAGATTAGAAAAGACCTCTAAGATCATCTAGTCCAACCTTCAGCCCAACCCCACCGTGCCTGCTAAACCACGTCCCAAAATGCCACAGCCACACGTGTTTTGAACCCCTCCAGGGATGGAGATTCCACCACTGCCCTGGGCAGCCTCTGCCAGTGCTTCAGCACTCTGGCAGTGGAGAAATGTTTCCTAATATCCAATCTAAACCTCCCCTGGCACAACTTGAGGCCATTTCCTCTTGTTCTGTCCCTTGTCATGTTGGAGAAGAGACCAGCAAACATCTCACCACAACCTCCTTTCAGGGAGCTGCAGAGAGGGATAAGGTCTCCCTTCAGCCTCCTCTTCCCTGCCATCCCTAACCACTCTTTCCTCTCCCAGATAGCCTTGGCGTGGAGGCACTGAGAGCTGATGGCAAAGTGATAGCCACGGGCAGAACGGTGCTGGGGAACACACCATGGGCAACAGCTGAGCTGACCCCCCGGCAGTGACGTGGATGCACCAGAGGATGGGGCCAGGTCACCCCAGGATGCTGCCATCGGCACCGCAGGGACCCACTGAGGACAATGCTCAGGATGGAGAGCAGTGGCAGAGATGCACAACCCAGAGATGCTCCAGGGCCATGAGCAGGGGTGGCTGTCGTGGGCCCCTGACCCCCAAGTGCCCCACTCCCACCTCCATCCATAACCGGCCAGGCTTCCACTGGTGAACTGGGAGGGAATGCTGGAGTCCCAGTGGAGTGGAAGGCCTGCAGCAACATTTTTACCAGCAAGAGGAGCATGAACATGGCCACACCACCATCTCCAGCCTTGGACAGGCTGACTACCACAGGGATGATATACAACATCTCCTCTGTCTCACCTCTCCTCCTTCATGCACATCGTTCCCAATAAATATTCCTTCCTCCAGGTTTTTAAAGTGCTGCAGAGACTTAACACAATGTTAGTGGTCAAGGGAATCACAACTTCATTACAGGATTGATTTTTGTGGTGTTCTAAAGGAAGACATATTTAAAATGTTACGTATTTACCTCTATAAGGAGCTGCTGCCTTCACATTATGGGTTTTTTAGAAGAAAACCTAGAATAATTTATATTTGCCTTTTTATTTAAACTCACACTTCCCCTGTTTACGGCGCAGACTGAGGTGGTGGGAGCGATGCTCTTCGGGCTGAGGCTCAGTCCCAATCCTAGCTGCAAGACCATTAAAGGAAACCAATCCACTCCACAACCCAGATTCCAGCTGTCCCAAAGGAGATGCACATTTGGGGATGACCTTGGTGGAGACACGATGACCCCAGCGTGAGCGAAGGGGCAGGAGGGGGGAGCGACGCTGCGAGACCTTGGAAGGAGAGATCATTCCATCCCGTGGGCACCCAAAGGTTGATGGGCATCCCAGGAGGGATCCCAGCAGCCAAGGACACACAGACTCATCCTTTGGTCTGCAGTGGTAGAACACAGCAGAGGCCTTACAAACTCAACACTCAGGTGTTTCTCCAGCTGGAGGAACAAAATGAGGATTGTTTGTTTTTTTTTTTTAATTCCACTACAGGAAATATTTATTTTAAACTAAGAAAATGGAGGGGAAAAAAAAAGCAAAAAAAATGCCTACCTAAACCATACCATAGACTTTTTTTAGCCAAAAGGTGTGTTTGCCAGCCTGAGAGGTGTTTCCTTCAGGTACCTTTCTGGTTTACCATTGGGATGGACACACCAGGTCGGTGCCTGGCATTGTAAAGTGATTCGGAGAGCAGTGTTTGTTAATAATGCTGTAATTTTTTATATATATAAGGTTCCAGGGAAGAAAGTTCCTTTGCTTTATTTAATATTTTGTAAGAATTTGGATTTTAAGAGGTGCCTTGCCTTGATTAAAGGCTTTGGCTTGTTTTCAAAGACACTGTGCTTCGATCTCTTCTTGCCAGTGTGGGCATGATTGAATCTTTCTGGGGATAGGGGGGTCCCAAATCAGAACCTGTGGGTCCCCCATCAGTAAGGGAGCACATCCAGCACCTATAAGGGGTACATCCTGAGCCCCCTGGATGAGGAGGATGCTGGTGGAGGAGTCTGTGCATCAGAAACCAGGCAGGATGCAGGTTGCACCCCAGGCTGATTCAGCGGGGATCCCAGAGACACCCTGTGCCTTGTGAGCCCCCATCAGAAGCACCAAATCTGCCTGGTCCTCAGAGCCAAATGCCCCAAGCCGTGGTTTTCAGCCCAAACTACTCAAGCCTGGCAGGAGAACAGCACTGCCAAGACCTCTTCCCCACAAACAGGGCATATTGTGGAGCATCCGTAGTGCTCAGGGACCGACCTGCTGGGAGAAACAGGCAAGAAAACCTTTCCCTGTACCAAGAGCTTAATGAGGAGCAGAGGGAAGCTGGGACCCTCCAGCTGGGAGAGAGCTTCACCTGAGAGAAAGCAGATTAGCTGATGTGTTAATTGGGAGCAGCTGGAATGGAGCCACACCTACCTGGGAACTGAGATAAAAGTGCAGGCCTGCGGTGGAGGCAGGGTGCTATTTTCTTTTTTTGGTGCTGCTGGGTAAGGTCTCTTGCTGGGCTGGTCTTGCTGCCTCTGGTCAGGCTATTTCTGAGAGAAGGTGGAGGTTTGGGGCAGGGAATGAGATAATGTTTAAACCCAAGGCTGGCTGCAGCCCAGCTCCACACTAGGAGCCTCCTTGGTCCCTCCTGGGAGATGCTGAGGTTTGCCATGAGCTTGGGGAGCTGTTTTGACAAGGGTCCTCCTGTCCCTGGTGTGTGGGGTGCTCTGGAGATGGGCTGGTTGCTGGGGTGGGAGGAGAGCGTGGAGGAACCCAGCCTGAAGCCCTTGCTGTTCCTCTCCACAGCCAGGCTCTCCCCATGGCCTCTCCCAAGCAGAGCTGGGGGGCAGGACCACCGGACCCCATGGACAGCGCTGCCTTACAGCCCAAATGGATGCTCCGTGGCGAGAGGGAAGGGGCTGTGGCCACAGCCCTGGGTCCTGCTGCCCTGGTGGCCACTGCTGCCAGCAAGCTGTGGTGCAAAGCCCTCCTGGTGCTGGCCCTCTGCCTCTCTGCCACCGCTCTCCCACACAGCCTGGGGGCTCCGGCTGCTCCATCCCGAGCTCCTCCAGCTTCCCTGCTGTCTCCCCACATCTGGCCAGGCTCTCGAGCCTCCAACAGCTGGGCAAGTGATGATCTGGTGGCAACACGTGGTGATCCTCTCAGGTACCCGGTGATGCATCTGCGTGGGAGGGTGATGATGGGCTCTGCTGGTGGATTCTCTGATGTCCAGCAAGGAGCTTCAGTTGCCAGAGCCGCAATGAGGACCTGCAATGGGCAGAAGGAAGAGGTGAGACCAAGGGCTGGCCTGCCTGGGGATGAGGATCACACTGCTGCTACTCACCTGGTGCCCCTTCCAGAGGTGCCCTCAGCTCTGCCATCAGAACAGACATCCAGCCTGACCCAAGCACACCCTGGCACCACGTGGGTACCCTCTGCTGTGACACCTCAGATGGTCTGGGACACGTGGCCTACTGGCACCTTCCTGCAGAGTGAAGTTTCTGTGCTGGTGGACACCATCTCAGCCAAGGTCCCAGGAAATGAGTCTGGAATTCTGGGCACTGTCTTGCCATCCCCTCCTGCTGCTACTTTGGCTCATGGTGTCAATCACCCACAGGTGCTGCCTCCCTTCCTTCCTACAGCAGAATCTGGGGGAACAGCTGTCACCTCAGAGAAACTAAGTGACCTCTCGTCCACACACACAGAGTGGACTCTGCCACCCACCAAAGCTCACCCTTCCCCTGCTCCAGCCAGGATTCCCAGTGCTGCAGGTCCTGCTGTGGCTGAGGTGAGCTCAGCAGCTTCTGCTGCCATCCCAGAGCCCGGAGTGACCGCACCCCCCTGTGAGGATGGAGCTGCTCCGGTGTCTTCCCCCTCTCCCAGAGCTGCAGGTGTGACAGGTGCTTCTCTGCTGGGGTCACCTACCCAGAGGCCATCTCTGCATCCAGATCCCTTCCTCAAAACAGCATCTGAGGAGGGACCCACTGCAGGGCAACACCAGGCTGTGAAGGTGGCAGAGACGAGTGTGCTGCCTGGACAGGTGGCCATGGCAGAAGAAGCTGGGGACAGTGAGCCCAGGACAGCATCAGTAGGACCCACTCCTGCTCCAGCAGGACCTCCAGGGCCCACCCATGCCAGCCCAGGCTCTGTGCCTCCTCCCAGCTCCAAGAACCCTGCTTTGCAGCATTGCTCTGAGGCTGTGCACCCCACTGGCACCACAGGCTTATCTCCATCCCATCTGCTGACTTCCACTGCAGCTGTGCCCACAGCCAGCTCCCTGGCTGCACCAGCAAGAGTCATGCCTGATGCTCACTCCATGTCTGGTGGCTCTGTCACCTCACAGCACTCCTCCACAGCTGGAGAACATCTCCCTACAGGTGCAGGAGACACCTTCACCCCAGCTGAGCTGATGACAATGGGCACACCAGGCTCCCCAGGAGAGAAACCCACCGGGCTTCCCACTCCTCCACATCCTCTGCCCATCCATGTGCTGCCCTTGCAGTTCCAGCTCTTGGGCATCGCTTACACCGAGGCTCTGAGCCACAAGTCTTCAGGGAGCTACAGGGAGCTGCAGGCAGAAGTGGTGCTGATGGTGAGTGCAGGAGATATTGGTACTTCTGGCTGTGTTGGGTGGGGAATAGCTGAGAAGGACTCCCTTCACTACTGGCAGCATCTCACCTCCAGGCACATCCTCTTCATGCAGGGGTATTTGCAAAAGCTTCTCCATTAACAGGTGGTTCTCTCTTCCAGCTAAACCAAATGCTGTCCACCTATGAGACCTTCCTGCAGGCAAATGTCCTCGAGTTCCTGTGAGTAGGCAGCTCTGCCCTGGGGCAACAGGCAGAGAGGGGTGGGCTTGGCTTGGAGAGAAGGGTTTGCCCAGCAAAATGGTCTTGTGACGGGCTATAGACCCTCCCTGGTGTCCTGGTTGAAAGTGTTTGAAGCTCCAGACAAAGCCTCCTGAGACCTCTCTGTGTGGAGGGTGTTCACGAGGAGGTGATGGGGCTCCAAAGCTGCTCCTGAAGAGGAGGAAGTGGGCTGCCCATCATCTCATCTCCGTCTCAGGAATGGCTCAGTGGTTGTACGAGGGGAGGTGCTGTTCCGGGGGGATGTTCCTGCTCCCACCAGCTCCCACCTCATCCGGACGGTCATCACGGAGGCGAGCAGGGGAAACAGCACCTTCAGCTGGCAAGTGGAGCCACGCTCTGTCCAGTCCAGTGGTAAGCCATGGAGATCTTCCCACAGCAGAGCGGCCCCTGTCAGTGTCCTCCCTCTACATCTACCGAAACCTGCCCAGTTTTGGAATTCAGGCTTCACCTTCATTTGATGTTCCCTCTCCCAGCCCATGCGAACCCATCCAGTGCTGAGGATGCTGGAGACCACATCTGCAGCAGTTGGACCTATGTGGTCCAGGGCTTCTGCTAAATTATCTACCTCCCCTCCTTTGCCTGCTACTCCTCTCCCAGGAGGTGCTGTAGACCAAGCCCTTCCCACCACAAAAGAGAGAGGTCTTCACCTCCACTCAGCTGCCGTGATGGCTTCTGCATTCAGCATGTGGCAGAGGATGATCCCAAGGCTGATGGGCATCTCCCAAGGAAGGGGGAGGAACAGGTATGGGCATAACTGCCTTCTGAACTCTCTTAGGCTTCAGCCTGGAGAACCTGGACCCGGAGAAGCTGTCCATCTCTCTCACTGCCTTCCAGCTCGGGAGGAGCAGGACAGCCTCCCTGCAGTTGCTGATCAGTGAGGTATGGCAAGCCCTGGTGGCTCTTCCAAAAGATGATGATGCTGGGAACTCGGCCCATCCAGAAAATGGGCACAGGGGGGCTGCTGCCCTGCCTGCAGGGTGGGACAATCCGGGCTAAAGCAGGGGCAGGGTGTGAGCTGCTGTCTGCTCCTCCAGGTGGTTCAGCTTCTCAGTGACCTCTACAACGTGAGGAACTTCACAATTGCCCAGCTCAGGTATGGGACACAATGGCTCCTCTCCCAGGCTCTTCATTAAATCATCTTCACTACCTCTTTTGAGAAGTAGCCATGCTGCAAAGATGAGGTGTTGTGCTGCACTAGGAGACCTGAGGGGTGATGGGCACCTGGTGGCAGATACGTTCAGAAACTCAGCACCTTCCCTGGGCTGAGCAGTCCTGAGCTGCTGAAAAAAGACCCACAAGGTGTGCTTGGTGTGCCCATGGTCCCAGCTCTCCTGCCTTGCTTTGAGCCCTTCTCTCCCTTTAGAAACATCAATGGGGACCTGAAGATCACTGGAGACCTCTACCTTGACACAATCATCCATGCTGATGTTGAAGAGATTCTACAAGCCTTGACAGCTCTTGCAAACTTCTCCGTGGACCTGACCTCCCTCTCAGTGGAGGGTAAGTACAGTCCCTGTGTGTGGGAGGGCTGGCTGCCAGGTCTGCTCACCAAGCACTTGTCTTGTCTCTTCAGGAGCCAGGCTTCACCTGCAGGTTTACCCACTCTCCTTCCTCATCATCAACAGACACTTCAGTGAGGACCTTCTGGATCCACTTGCGACAGAGCATCAGGAGCTCACCAGAGACCTGAGCCATGTGGTAGGCACAGCTGCTGGGAGGGGGCCGGGGTCCTCCAAAGGTGCTGAGGACCACCAGAGGAAGAGGGGGGAGGTTGCTTTGGGCTTGTCCAAACCAGATCCTCAACTCCAGTGCAGGGGCTGATTTGAGCTGAAAACAGGCACTGAGGCTGTCTTCTCTCTGCTAATACTGCTTGGGTGGTTTGGGCCACCACAGTGCATCCAGGGACCTGGAGATCCTACAGAACCACTGCTGCTCCATGGCCTTGCTGTAGTGGCTGTCCCAGCTCCATCGTGGCTGTGGAAGTGGTGGTCTGATGGGTGAAACTCCCTAAAGACTGGTGGGGAGCTGAGCAAAACCTTTCTTCCAGGTGGGGAGAGCCCTGAGGGACCACAGGAGCTTCCTGCAAGTGGTGATAAGAGGATTCCTGTAAGTAGGGGCAGATGGTCTGCCTGGGCAGGAGGGAGGAGCCGGGGTGTATGGAACCAAGGGAGGTCCATCAACCAACATGTCATGGCTGTCTAGTGTGGCTTCTCAGCCATGGAAGGGTTTGCAGCAGGCAGATGAGGTCAAGCACTTGCCCACTGTGTTGGAAGTGACTTGCCAGGCATCCAGGGATGTCCCTTCCATCCCAAAGAGTGGATGTAAAACCAGTGCCCCCCTGAGTGCAGAGACATCCTCCTAGCATGTGTCTGTGGTGTCATGGTGGGACTGGCAGCTGCTGGAGCTCTTCCCAACCCTGTCCACAGGCCTGGCTCGCTCATCTGCCATGGAGACGTGATCTTCCAGCACCCTGCTCCAACCAGCCTGGAAGTTTTGGAGGCACTCGTGCTCTCAGTTGGGCCAGATAAAGCATTGGCTGGTTCAGACTTCCAGGTGGACCCATACTCTCTTGCTGTGGGAGGTAAGCTTGCCTTTGGGCTGTGGGGGGACACCTCACCAGTGTGTGGCTCCGTGCCTGCAGTGTGAGGACAGATCCATAGCCACCTAGATCTGGATCCCTTGTGCAAAGGGAGGGTGAGGTGTCTTGGCTGGTGAGGTGACCGTCATGCAATGGTTGATCTGAAAGCACCCTTCTAGTCACCAACACGCCCTGTCCCTCTGCAGCCTTTGGGCTTTGGAGCTGTAGAGACCCATCTGCTGCAGGCTGGGAGAGGACAGGAGGGATGTGTTGCCTGGAAAGGGCATGGAGGGTGTCAGCACATGGCACTGGCAACCCTATGTATGGCTTGCTGTGTCCCAAACAAGGATGGGTGGTTGTCACCTCATAGGGTGGAGCCCCTGTGTCCTGCAGGCTGTGCTGACCTCTGTGCTCTGCTCCAGAGGACACCCTGGAGCCACCCCTGCCCGAGCCAGGTTTTCCTGAGTATGGTGTGGCCATCGTGGTCCTGTGTGGCCTCTGCATCATCATCGTTCCCATCATCTTGCTGGTGGTAAGGGATGTCCATCTGTCTGCTGGGGTGGACAGGGAACAAGCTGGGGCGAAGCAGCCCTGGTCCCTGTGTGAGGTGAGCACAGAGGGACCGGTGTGGGGTCTGGTGTGGCTGCATCCTGCATGTTCTCCTCTCTAGTATCTGAGGACCAAGAGGCTTGGCTGGCAGGACATGACAGCCCTCTGGGACAGAAGGGACCCTGAAGTAGGGATCCAGACCCTGGAAATGACTAACCAAGGGTTCTGGGCATCATCTGAACAGGCAAGTGGCCTCTACAGCCCCTTGAACTGGTTTCTATGCCTTGAAGCACAGCTGGTACTTGATGGTCACAGGTCCCTGTTGTACCTGGTGATGGTCCTGGGCAATGCCAGGAGTTGGAAAAACCCCTGGAGGGAAGGAGACCTCTCCCTTTGCCCTTGCAGGAGGTAGGCATGGTGACTTCTCCTCTCCCCCACAGAACACTGAAGATGCTCGTAGCCACCAGGAAGAAAATGCCTCTACGTGTTGAGAGAAGATGCGATTGATTGAAGAGAGAGTCTGAAGAGGGTTTGTGGGAGAGGGAAAGGTGCTGAGAAGCTACTCCTGCTCATCCAGCTGCAGCTGCCAAATGCTCCTTGAAGAGGATATGTGTGTATAAAGGAATAACTTTGTATGTTGAACTTCAATAAACTATTTCTAGAATGTCAAACCCAGCTGTGAATAGGCTCTGATTCTGGTCTATGGGTGGAACAGCCCTGTTCCAGGCTCCCACCCACCAAAGGTCAGTTCCCAGGGGTAGGACATACAAGGGGCTTCTGCTTTACACCAGCTGCAGGCTCTTCTTGCACAGACCTGGCTTTCAGCAGCCCAAGCTGTGGGCTACTCTTCTAACTGACATCATTAAGCTGAGCTTAGCCTTCTCCAGCTCTTGACTGGGAGTTAAGCTGAGGAAATGCATCCTTCTTGGGCTGGGAAGGAGGAATTGAGCTCCCTGGTGCTTCCCTTCACCCTAACAGGCAAAGCACCCCAGAATGGAGCTGCTGTTGCTGCCTGCTTACCTACCAGGCAAAGTTTTTTCTACCTAAAAGCTTGGTTTTCTGTTTTTCCTTTTATACTTCTTGTTTTTCCCTGGTGGGGGACTGAGCTCTGCTTGGAGGCAGAAAGCAGCGTGTACATAAAGATATTTATTTCAAAAAATCATCGTGGAATGGTTTAGTTGGAAGGGACCTCAAAGTCCATCCAGTTCCAACTCCCCTGCCATGGGCAGGGACACTTCCCACTGCATCAGGTTGCTCAAAGCCCCATCCAACCTGGCCTTGAACACCTCCCAGGAAAAACATTTTTTCCCAAGATCTCACCTCAATCTGAACTCTTTTGCCTGAAAACCAGTCCCCCTCATCCTATCCCTGCACTTCCTGATCTGGAGCCCCTTTCAGTACTGGGAGGCTGCTCTTCTCCAGGCCCAACAACCCCAACTCTCTCAGCCTGTCCTCAGCTGGGAGTTGACCCCCAGCCCTTGGGTCATTGTCATGGCCTCCTCTGGACAAGAGAGTGTAGTTCCTTTTTTTTTTTCACTCTTTAATCAAAGATTATCCAGTCCCATAGTCCTCCAGGACCTCTCTCCAAAAGCAGGCAGGGAAGAGCCCCTCTGCAGCTGACCCCATCCTGCTCTTGGGGTGTTTGCTCCCACTTGCACCCTATGAAGCTGGTCCAGTGTTCCCTGGATGCTCCCCTGCTCTTCTCTAAGGGGCAAATGTGCTACCAACAGGCCTTCTCTGTGCTCTGCAAGACAAGGAACCCACTTTGTGCTCCTCAACTCCCACCCTCCCCTGCCAGCTCCTTCCTGGAAATGACCCACAAGTGATGAGTTCCTTAGAGTGAGGGTGGAGAAACCTGCTGCATCCACAGACCTCAAGAAAATCAGAGCTCAAGTGCCCGAAACCACAAAGCAGCCACCGCTGCTGCTTCTCAACTCAGATCTGTACGGTTGGCTTTGCAAACCAAGGGCTGAGAGCTTCCTCAGAACCAAGTCACCTCCCCTCCTGGGTGTCACCCACCCACAGCACGTGTGTAGAGAGTAATGTGTAACCCAAAGCCCAACCAGACCAGTTCTGCTGCACTTAGGAGGAAAAAAGGAAGGAATCTGTTAGAAATATGGGTTTCTAGAAGTGACTCTTATCAAAATGTGCAGGTAGAAACCAACCAACCTGTGGTGATGAAAACAAGCACATCTCAAAAGGGGAATCCCAACAAAGGGGCTGAACAGGCATGAGAGCCCACCTGGAAAAAACAAACCATCATGAAGACAAACAAGGCAGGGAGGAAAGAAAATTCCCTGCTCCTTCCAGAAATGACACAGTGGGGCTGCTGGGCAGTGGGGGCTGGTGATCAGGGCCTGGCAGCTGCCTTGCTCTACCAGGCCTGCAGCAGCTGCTGGGTCCCTGCTCGATGCCCTTGGTTCCCACAGCATTCCTGAGGTCCCAACAGCAGCGTCTGCTTCACCCAGTCCCCGCCACAGCCCCGTACTGGGTGCTGAGATCAGCTGGCTTTTGCTGAGGGCTGGTATCTAGATGCCACCACCATGCCCTCTTGCTTCTGGGTGACCCATCCAGCACTCCAGCTCAAGGTCAGTCCCTGGGAATGCCCTTGTGATGCCACAGGCTCTGGGCTCCTTCCTGTGCCTTTGTCCTCTGTCACCTCAACCCTGGAAGTTGGCATAGACTTCAACTCGGTTCTCCTCCTCGGAGAGAGATGCTGAGAAGGTGAAATGAGGGCAGGGTGCTTCCATCTGTTCTCCTGCAGGAGCAAACCCCTCCTCCTCATCTTCCTCCTCCTCTTCCGAACGTTCTCCTGGGGACGAGATCGGGCTCCCGGGAGTAGCAGAGTGATGGAGCAGCTTCGGTGTCCACTAAACTTAGGGACTTGGAGCATCCCTGGTAGGGGATACCGGGAGCTGGACCGGGAATATCGGGAGCTGGAGCATCTCTTTGGGGGAACACCGGAAGCTGGAGCATCCCTGGGCGGAGAGCACCGGGAGCTGGAGCGGGAACACCGTGAGCTGGAGCATCCCTGGGGTGGGCACCGGGAGCTGGAGCATCTCTTGTGTGTGTGGGGGGGTCACCGGGAACTGGAGCATCCCTGGGGTGGGCACCGGGAGCTGGAGCGGGTACACCGGGAGCTGGAGCATCCCTGGGGTGGTCACTGGGAGCTGGAGCTGAGACACCGGGACGTGCCGGGGCTCCAGGACAGTCGGGAGGGGGAAGTCTCCGCCCTATCCAGCGTGAGGCGGAGCATCCCGGTCCTCCCCTCCCCCCACCGCTTCCCCCCCGAGCTGTTCCGGGTCGCGGAGGCGGTGGCAGCACCGGCGAAATGGTGGGGGCGATGCAGAGGCGGGGGGGGGGGCAGCGGGGTCCCTGCAGACTCTGACCCCCCCTTTTCCCGCAGCGATTCCGCTTCTGCGGGGACCTGGACTGCCCCGACTGGGTCCTGGCCGAGATCAGCACCCTGGCCAAAATCGTTAAGTGCCCGCATCCCCCCCCCGGGACCCCCCAAACCCCCCGGCAGCCCCGGGAGCTGTGCTGACTCCCCCTCTGTCCCCGCAGTCCTCGGTGAAGCTGAAGCTGATCTGCGCCCAGGTGCTGCGGGACCTGCTGGGGGACCCCATGGAGGTGAGCGGGGACCTCACAGAGCGCTGCCATCCCATAACCTGCGTTGAGATGAGATCTTAGGAAGGGATTCTTTTCTATAAGGGTGGGGAGGGACTGGCACAGGTTGCCTGGAGAAGTGGTGGCTGCCCCATCCCTGGAGGTTTTCAAGGCCAGGTTGGATGGGGCTTCATCCATAGCTCAGGGGCAACTGAGGGCACCTCCCATCTGAGGACAGGCTGGGAGAGTTGGGGTTGTTCAGTCTGGAAAAAAGAAGGCTGCAGGGAGACCTTAGAGCAGCCTCCCAGTACTGAAAGGGGCTCCAGGAAAGCTGGGGAGGGGCTCTTGATCAGGGAATGCCGGGATAGGATGAGGGGAACAGTTTTCAGCTGCAAGAGGGGAGATTGAGATGAGATCTTGGGAGTAAATGTTTTCCTGTGAGGGCAGTGAGGCCCTGGCACAGGTTGCCCAGAGAAGTGGTGGCTGCCCCATCCCTGGAGATGTTCAAGGCCAGATTGGATGGGGTTTTGAGCCCCCTGTTCCAGTGGGAGTTGTCTGTGACCATTATTTTTGTACCAACTGGACACACTGCTATAATTATGTAATTAACAACACTGGTGATGGCTGGGTTCCCCGTGTGAGCCGCAGCATTAGGAGCGCTCCCGGCCAGTGCTGGTAGTGCTGACAGGGATGCTCAGGGTTAGTGGTATTGATGCTGAGGTGGGAATTGTTGGTGTGGATGTGGTGGTTGGTGGTACTTGGTGTTTGCCCTGACAGCCCCACATTCCTCTCCCACAGTATGAGAAGATCCTGAAGCTGACTTCGGATGCCAAGTTAGGTGAGCTCTGGGGATGGGTGGTGATCTGGCAGGGGTTACCTTCCCATATTGGCAGAGCTCACCCTCCATTCCACCTGCAGAGTCAGGAGATGTGAAAGCAACCATTGCCGTCTTGGGCTTCATCCTCTCCAGTGCCGCCAAGCACAACGTGGACAGCGAGTCCCTGTCGAGTGAGCTGCAGCAGCTGGGGCTGCCCAAAGGTGGGAGGAACCTCAGGGTGCCACTGTGGGCTGGACGCAGTGGGATGTGCCAGCACTGAGCTGGCATTACCTTCTTCATGGGCTCTTCCCCATCCCAAATGTAAGAAGGATATGGAACTGTTGGAACGGGTCCAGAGGAGGCCAACAGAGATGATCTGAGGGCTGGAACACCTCTGCTACGAGGCCAGGCTGAGAGAGTTGTGGTTGTTCTGCCTGGAGAAGAGAAGGCTGCAGGGAGACCTTAGAGCAGCTTCCAGTACTGAAAGGGGCTCCAGGGAAGCTGAGGAGGGGCATTTTACAAAGGCCTGGCATGATAGCACAAGGGGGAACAGCTTTAAATTGGAAGGGGGAAGATTTAGATTAGACATTAGGAAGAAATTCTTCACAATGAGTGTGGGGAGGCCCTGGCACAGGTTGCCCAGAGAAGTGGTGGCTGCCCCATTCCTGGAGGTGTTCAAGGTCAGGTTGGATGGGGCTTTGAGCACCCTGATCCAGTGGGAGGTGTCCCTGCCTGTGGCAGGGGCTTGGAACTGGATGGGCTTTGAGGTCCCTTCCACCCAGACCATTCCATGATTTCATGACTCCCCATCCCATCCCATCCCATTCCCTCTGCTCCACCTGTCCCCCTGGGCTCCTCCAGGCACTTTGCCGGGGTCTGGTGGCAGTGGAGGTGGTACAAGGGATGGGATGGTTGTCTTGTGTTGTCTTATTGTCTCACCCTGGCAGAGCACGCCAGCGGGCTGTGCCGGTCCTACGAGGAGAAGCAGAGCTCCCTCCAGGACAGGCTCAGAGCCTGCAGCCTGAGATGTGAGTGCAATTTTGGGGGGCTGTGTGACGGGCACCTTGGCCAAGCACCCCAGGGTGCTGATGCTGCCTGCTCGCCCCAGTGAGCCGGCTGGGCTCGGTGTGCTGGCGCGTGGACTTCACCCTCAGCTCCAGTGAGCTGCAAGAGGTCAACGAGCCCCTTGTCCACCTGACCTTCAACCTGCGGGATGGCAAGTGCGGAGGGACAGAGGCTGTGCCCATGGTCCTCTCCGCCAACAAATTCCGGGTGCTGCTGGCAGGTGAGGCCGGGAGTGGGGGCAGAGGGGACCTATGGCCCTAGAGGGATGCTTGGAGGGGGTGCTGGGTTGGATGAGAGGGATGCAATAGGGAGATGTGTTGGGGATGCTGGGGGGGGATGCAAGGAGAGGATACTGGGGGAGATGCTGAGGGAATGCTGAGGGTATGCTGGGGGGATGCTGGAAAGGATGCTGAGGGGTGTGGGGCAGGATGCAGGGAGGGGATTCTGGGGCGATGCGATAGGGGGTTGCTAGGGTGGTGCTGGGGATGCCAGGAAGGAAAGGTGAGGGATGCTGGGAGGACACAGGGGTATTGCTGGGGGAGAGGCTAGAGGGGATGCTGGGATGGATGCTGGAGGGATGCAGTGAGAGGAAGGTGAGGGATGGAGGAGGGGATGCTGGGATGGATGCTGGAGGGATGCAGTGAGAGGAAGGTGAGGGATGGAGGAGGGGATGCTGGGATGGATGCTGGAGGGATGCAGTGAGAGGAAGGTGAGGGATGGAGGAGGGGATGCTGGGATGGATGCTGGAGGGATGCAGTGAGAGGAAGGTGAGGGATGGAGGAGGGGATGCCGGGCAGAATGCAAGGAGGGATGCTGAGGGGATGCTGGTGGGATGTGGGACAGGATGTAGGGAGTGTTGTTGGCCATTTGCTGGAGGATTTTGGGGAGGATGCTAGAGGGTGTGCTTGAAAGGATACAGGGGAGGTGCTGGAGCAGATGCTGGGGGAGAAGGTGGGGAATGCAGATGGAGGGGGAGATGCTGGGAGGTGCGGGGGGATGTGGGGCAGGATGGGGGGGGATGCTGGGGGAATGTGGGGCAGGATGGAGGGGGGGATGCTTGGGGGGGTGCTGGGGGGATGTGGGGCAGGATGGAGGGGAGATGCTGGGAGATGCTGGAAGATGCTGGAAGATGCTCGGGGGGGATGTGGAGCAGGGTGGCGGTGGGGATGATGGTGGGGGACAGTGGGGGATTTTGGGGAGATGGCGGGGGGGTAAAGTGGGGCAGGATGAGGGGGATCCTGGGGGTGCTGGGAGATGCCTAGGGGGATGCTGCAGTGCCGGCAGCTCCCCAGGCTGCTCCCTCGCTCCTCAGAGCTGAAGCAAGCCCAGACCCTGATGAATACCCTCCTGTGAGGAGCCGGGACACGGGGCGGCAGGAGCGCAGGGCAGTACTCCGACCCGGGGCAGCGTTCCCTGCCCTGCCAGCCGCGCCCCCGCGGCAGCACGAAGGGCTGCTGGGGCTGCCCCGGGGGCAGCGACAATAAAGGCGGCGGTGGCCGGTCCGGTCCGTGAGAGCAAGCTCTTCATTGCGGGCACCACTGGAGCTCCAGGCGTGCACGGCGGCAGCACAGCCAATGGGAGTCGAGCGGGGTGGCCGTGCAACCAATAGGAGGCGGGAGGGGCGGGCCGCGCAGCCAGTAGGGGCGGGAGAGGAGGCCGCGCAGCCAATGGAAGTCGAGCGGGTTGGCCGCGCAGCCAATAGGAGGCGGGCGGGTTTGCCGGCAGGACTACAGCTCCCGGCGGGCACCTCGGACGCGTAGGCAATTTGCGGCGGGAGGGGCTGGCGGCAGGACTAACACTCCCGGCGCGCACCGCGGGGGCGCAGCCAGTGTGAGGCAGGGGAGCGATTGCTAATGCGGGGCGGGCCGCGCAGCAAGGAAAGGCTGGCAGGGCTGGCTGAGGGACTGCAACTCCCGGCATGCACTGCGGAGGCGCATGGGGCGGGGCGCTCAGCCAATGGGCGGCGGGCGGGGAGGACGGTGCAGCCAATGGGGGCGCGCAGGGCGGGACGCTCAGCCAATGGGCGACAGGCGGGGGCGGGGCTAGCTGGAAGTCCCGTCGTGCCCCGCGGCGGCGCACTCGGCGAGCGGCGGCGGAGTCGGAGTGGGGTCGGTGCTGCTCCTCCCGTGTCCCGGGATGCCCGAGTGCCCGGAGCTGCACCTGTGCTGCCGCTACATCAACGAGCGGTGCGGCGGGCTGGTGTTCTCGGGCGGCGTGGAGCGCTCGGCCGTGGGCAGGGGCCCCGAGGTGCCGTTCCGCAGCGAGGCCTACGGGGTGCGGGCGGCGGCGAGGGGCAAGGAGCTGCGCCTCACGCTGGCGCCGCTCGGCCCCGCCGAGGCCCCCCTGGACCTCGTGTTCCGCTTCGGCATGTCGGGCTCGTTCCGGCTCGGCCCCGCTGCCGAGCTTCCCCCTCACGCCCACCTGCGCCTCCGCACCCGCGAGAGCCCCCCCCGCGCCCTATGCTTCGTCGATCCCCGCCGCTTCGGGTCGTGGCGGCTCGGCCCGCAGTGGCAGCCCGGCCGCGGGCCCTGCGTGCTCACCGAGTACCCGGCCTTCAGGTGAGCCCGCGGGGAGCGCCTCCTGCCTGATTCCTGGAAGCTGGGAGGAGCGGTGAGGAGAAGGATTTGGGGTGCTGGGGGATGAGAAGCTCAACATGAGCCGACAACGTGTGCTCACAGCCCAGAAACCAACCGTGTCCTGGGCTGCATCCAAAGCAGTGGCACCAGCAGGGCCAGGGAGGGGATTCTGCCCCTCTGCTCCGCTCTGGTGAGACCCCACCTGGAGTCCTGTGTTCAGTTCTGGAGTCCTCGGCACAGCAAGGATGTGAATCTGTTGGAGCAAGTCCAGAGGAGACCATGGAGATGATCCAAGGGCTGGAGCACCTCTGCTATTAGGACAGGCTGAGAGAGTTGAGGTTGTTCAGCCTGGAGAAGAGAAGGCTCTGGGGAGACCTTCGAGCAGCCTCCAGGACTGAAAGGGGCTCCAGGAAGGCTGGGGAGGGGCTCTTGATCAGGGAGTGCAGGGATAGGATGTGGAGAAACAATTTTGAGCTGAAAGAAGGGAGACTGAGATGAGATCTTAGGAAAAAATATTTTCCTGTGAGGGTGGTGAGGGCCTGGCACAGGTTGCCCAGAGAGGTGTTGGCTGCCCCATACCCAGGGGTGTTCAAGGTTGGATGGGGCTTTTGAGCCCCCTGATGCAATGGGAGGTGTCCCTGCCCATGGCTGGGGGCTGGGAACTGGCTGGGCTTTGAGGTCCCTTCCAACCCAAACCTTTCTATGATTCTTTTGCCCTTGAACCGTCCCAATGTCTCATGTTCTCTTGCAGGGAGAACGTGCTGAAGAACTTGGACGACAAGGCTTTCGACAAGCCCATCTGTGAGGCCCTCTTGAACCAGAAGTTTTTCAATGGAATTGGGAATTATCTCCGCGCTGAGATCCTGTACAGGTAAGGTGGGCTGAGCTGGTGCTGACATCCCTTGGAGGTTTGGTCTCCAAGAAGTTGCTGGAGCTTGACTGCTCCTCGTCCAAGCTGGCTCAGCCTCCTGTGCCATAGAGACAGGTAAGTGCTGGAACCAAGAGGTCAGGCTCGTGTCACAGGTGGACTCTCTCAGGTTGAAGATCCCTCCCTTCGAAAAGGCTCGGACTGTGCTGGAGGCCCTGAAGGATCAGGAGCAGGCGCGGAGGAAGAAGGTGGGGAATATGTGGTGCTTTCACAGCCTCGGGAAGGGACAGGTTTCCAGACAGACACCACACCAGAGATCTGATATCCTGTGGGATGTCTCAGCAGCTCCCAGGAGCCTCTTGTGCAGGGAGCTGGGCTGAGCTGAGAAGCATTCCCAATTCGGGTTTGGGCTCAGCAGCGGTGGAGACTGCTTGGCTTTGGGCTTAGTTGGGTGTGAAGTTCTGGTTCAGGTCTGCTGTTTTGGGCTTATTTGGGGCCAGTTTCAGTCTGTGCTTGACTCCTCGCACCGATGGTGTGGAACATCATCACGAGGCCCTTACAGAGCTCGCACAGCCTCTGCTCGCACTGCTGGCAGGACTGTGTGTTGGTCTGACTCTTTCCCAACCCAACAGCAGGCATTTCCCCTTCACAACTATAATATTTGCTGCATGGGATTGTTCTTGAGCGTGTTAATGTTCCCCATCCATGTCTGAGCACGTCTGCCCCTCCAACGGAGCGGGAAGTGGGGCACAGCAGTTCTATAACCTCATGCCTCTGGCTCTCGTTTGCACGTGGCTGGGCTGGTGAGCTGTGACAGCTCCCCTGGCACGTGTCTGCGTGCCCAGCAGCGCCCAGCTTCTGCCATCAGGAAGTGTCTTAGCAGAACAAATACTTTGCAAGCTTCAGATCTCTGGGGAGGCTGCAGGTCGACCTCAGGGCCTCAGGGGAGAGGAGGTGGCTGTTTTAAAGTAGGCTGAAAATAAACTGTGTGACTTGAGTGCCATTTTTACAAACTGCTGGTATGCCATTCTAAGCCTACAATGGGGTGAGCTCAGGGCTCCTGGGGTGGAGCATGGCAGCTCATCCTCTGGAGAGCAAGAGGAGATGGGAAATTTGGCTGGTGCTGGGGAGGAGAGACCCCGACCAGGCCAGGGTGGCTGCTGATGACTTCCCTTCTCCACCCCTACAGAATGCCTCCCTGACACTGAGCAAGAAGCTGAAGCTGAAGAAGGAGAACCTGGATCTCCTGGAGCTGTGCCACACTGTGCCCATGGAAGTCATGGCGATGGGTGAGGCAACAGGAGAGGGAGAGGGGGAACAGGGATGGCTGGGGCTGGCAAGGATGCCTGGGCTTCATGTTCCCAGCAGCTAGAGGCTTGGGAGGGCACCCCAGCACCATGGTCATGGCTTCTTCTCTACTTCTGTCCTTCCCTTCACAGAGAAAGACCTCCTGGACCCAGATCACTTGGATAACTATGCTGCTTTCAAGAACTGGCTGCAGTGTTACCTGGTGCCTGGCATGAACTCCCTGCGTGACCGCAACGGCAGAACCATATGGTTCCAGGTGGGAGTCTGGGATTGCTGCCTGGGGCTGGGTGTGCCCTGACCTCTCCTCCAAGGGGACATCAGTTCATTTCCTCCTTCCTGAGACCCCCAGCGTTACGCTGTGTCACTGTTGGCCTCCCTCTCCAGCTGACTGCTGTGACACTGGATATGGGGGTGACAAGAACCCTCTGTCTGGTGGCCAAGGGACAGCAGGCAGCCTGGAGCAGAGGAGCTGATGGTGGGAACTGGGGGCTCGGGTGGGCTGGCAGCCTTGTTACTCCGTCTTGTGCCCCAAATCGGAGTGAGGTGCCATGGAAGGGCCTCTCAGAAGGAGACAGGAGGGTCCCTGAGGCACAAGGCAGGCAGAGCAAGCCCAGCTTCGTGGGGAAACGTGGCCTTTTCCCTATCATTGCCTGGGCTTCGACGTGGTGAAGGGGCATGGATTCTGCTGCCGCTGCTGGCGGAGTAACTGTCACCTTCCTTGCAGGGAGAGCCTGGCTCCATGGCTCCCAAAGGTGAGTGTCTGCTCTCCTCCCCAAGAGACTGGCTCTTGCTTCTGGAGGGCTGGAGCCTGGGAAGCCAGCACAGGGGCAAAGGCAGGAGGAAACCCCTCTATCTGTTGCGCTGAGGGGTCTATGATGGGGGACATCCCCAAGGCTTCCCACCCAGAGCTGTTGTGCCTGCAGAGTGCTTTTCACAGTATCATAAGGTTGGAAAGGACCTCTGAGATCATTGAGTCCAACCTATAACCCAACACTAACACCAACACTAACACCAACCATCATCTAAACCATGGCACTCAGTGCCTCATCCAGTCTCCCCTTAAACACCTCCAGGGTCGGTGACTCCACCCCCTCCCTGGGCAGCCCATTCCAATGACCAATCACCCTTTCAGTGAAGAACTTTTTCCTCACATCAAGTCTAAACTTTCCCTGATGAAGCTTGAGTCCATGCCCTCTAGTTCTGTCACTGGTCACCTGAGAGAAGAGACCAACCCCTGCCCGACTACAACCTCCTTTTAGGGAGTTGTAGAGAGCAATGAGGTCTCCCCTGAGCCTCCTCTTCTTCAGACTAAACAGCCCCAGCTCCCTCAGTCGCTCCTCGTAGGGCTTGTGCTCCAGCCCCTTCCCCATCTTCGTTGCCCTCCTCTGGACACACTCCAATATCCTGACATCTTTCCAAACTGGGGGGCCCAGAACTGGACACAGTATTCAAGGTGAGGTATTCCAGGGTCCTTTTCCTCACCTGCTGGGCTGGAAGCAGGAAGGTGTGCTCTCCCTGGGGCTGCGAGCCTGAACTGAGCAATATTTGGGCTGGGGAGGGAGGATGGGAGCCCCCTTGAGCCATTCCTCCACCCCAGTGCCAATTCCTCAGTACTCAGCTCACACATCAGCCGGGACCACATCCCTGAGAGGTCACTGTGCCACAGCCTGACCCAAGGTTCAGGTGCTTGCTCATCATCATCTCCTTACTCCACCTAACCTGGCCACGTCTTCTGACGCAGGGCAGACATCCCGCAAGAAGCACCCTCAGCCAAAGGCCGATCCCGAGGCGCTGAAGGCCGATTCCAAGGCTCTGACCCCCAAGGTAAGAAGCTTTGCAGTTGATGCAGCTCCTGCTGGGTCTAGAGGTTGCCCTGTTCCCTGCTCAGGCTGCTCCTAGATGCACAACGAGACTCCCTTCTGGAGTTTCTCACCAGCCACACTTCTGCTGAGCTCTGCCTCTGATGTCCACCCAGGTCACCACGCGCACCCCGAGACGGCGCCCTAGGGCTGCAGTGAAACCCACAAAGCCACCCACGGAGGAGGAGGAGGCTGAAGGGCCCAGGAAGGGGCGTTCCCGTGGGAGGAGGAAAGCGACTGCTGCTCCAGCCTCATCCAAGGCACCTGTCAAAGCCAAAAGAAGCTGCAGGATGACTGCAGGCAGGGGCAGAGGTGAGGCTGGCAGTCCTTGTGGCTCCCAAACACATGGGTGGGATCCATGGGAGCACTGCATTGTCTCGGGGGACTCAAGGGGTGCCAGACGGTGGGAGAGGAGCCAGCGGGGCAGAACCAGGCATCCCCTCGCTCTGATTTCTTGTTTCCCCCTTCATCTTCCAGGAGCAGTCCCTGCTGTGTGAGTGCTGCAAGCTGCCCACCTTCCAAGGGTGGTATTTTAACAGCCTGGGTTAGTGCTGGGGAGAAACAGGGCTGCTCCGTGCCCGTGCTCACGCCCGCTTGTTACCTCTGCGTTCTGGGAAGGAGAAGCTGGTGATGGGGCTGATTGATCCAGCATCCCTCTGCTGTCCCCAGGTGTTTGAGGAGAAAAAGGGCTACAGATCACGCATTGTGCTGGACTCTCAGCCCTCCCTCTGCCTAAAAGTGCATTCCCTCTCCCTTCCCCTTTCCAGCTGCTGCCTGGATTACTGTTTTTAGCTGACTAATAAAGTATTTTGTGTAGAAATTTTCATGCACACCTCTTCCATGCTAAGGATACCCCCCCTGTGCCCATCCTCTCTCCTAGATGGGCTTGGAGCAGCTTCCCCTCAACCTCACCCCCAAAATAAAGGTAAGCTCTGTCTTCCCAGGTCACCAGGTTCTTGGTGAGGGGGACACTGAGAGCAGCAGCTACAACGAAGCCCCTGGGAGGAGGCAAATCAGTGCCATCACTTAAGAAAACAGGCTGGAGGTTGTTTTCCTGTAATTCTTTTGTTTACTTGTGTTCTCCTTAGCAAGGGCAGTGCAAGAGACAGGGGAAGGAGAAGGGAATGACTGCAGACTGTCTTTAAACTGGCTGCTCTGTTGCATCTTGTTGCTGTTTGGGTCTGGACAAGATGAAGGCAGAGACACGAGAGCCGCTTGGGAAAGTTGCTGCTCCCCAAACCTGCTGGGGCTGGAGCTGAGCCCGTGCAGGGCCACCCAGCCTGTCCCACACCCCAACCCTGGCTAGCTGGGAACTCACCCAGGCCCTGGTTGGGTGGGGGGAACTGTTCTCCTTTCCTGAAGAACATGTTTTTTTCCCAAGCTGGTTGGGTGTCAGGCCAGGGGGAAGTTCTGCCCTTCCCTGGAACCAAGGCCTTGGCATGGGGGAAGCCTCAGGCTGAGATTTTGGCTCACAGTGTTGGTCCAGGTTGCTGCAGCATCACCAGGGGGGACGGATGGTGTCACTGCCCCAGCACCAAGAGGACTGAGAGCACGAGGAAGGGTGTGAAGGAAAGCTTCACCCCCTGCTGCTCCAGCGGCAGGAGGCCCCTTGCAGCCGGCTGCTCCAGGAGGTCACAGCTGGGGGAAAAAGGGTGGGTGAGGCTGCAGTGACTGCTCCCCATGACCAGAGGCACCCACACCCCCTCCCCACTGGCCTCCACACCCCCCAGCCCTCCAGCCTGCACTCACAGCATCGCCTCCTTTACAGGGAGGGAGGTCTGGAGCCAGGTGACAACCGTGCTGCCGTGCGCCTCGTACAGCCGAACCACCAGGGCTTCAGGTCTGTCCTCAGCCTTTGGGGGTCAGACAGTGCAGAAAGAGGGGGGTCAGAAAGTGCAGAAAGAGGGGGGTCAGACAGGAGAGACAGGCACATCCCACCCTACAGCTGGGGTACAGCCCGACCCATGCGACTGTGACTGTGCACGGGTATTCCTGACGCGCTGCAGCGCAGCCCTAACGATGGAGGCTGTGCTACCCACATAGGGGGGGGATGCTGCTGTGATCCCCTGGGCTGGCAGGGAGGGGTGCCAACCCCCTTGTCCCCACCTAGGAGGACATACAAACCAGAGGGAGTTCTGTTTTGACTCAGCTGAGCCCACCTGCCACCCAACATGGGGGAAAAGAGCCATCAGTGCTTAACATGGCATCACAGAATGACCTGAGTTGGAAGGGACCCACAGGGATTGAGTCCAACTCCTGTCCCTGCACAGGACAACCCCAACATTCACACCATGTGGCTGAGTGCATTGTCCAAATGCTTCTGGAGTATTGTCAGGCTCAATGTGGCTGCTTCCCTGGGCAGCTGTTCCAGTGCTCCACTACCCTCTGGGTGAAGAACCTTTTCCTAATGTCCAACCTAACCCTCCCCTTGCACATTTCCCTGCTGTTCCCTTGGGTCAGAGAGAAGAGCTCAGCACCTGCTCCTCCTCCTTCTCCCTTTGTGAGGAAGAAGCAAATGGCTATGATCCCCCTCAGTCTCCTCCAGGCTGAACAGACCCAGTGACTTCAGCCACTCCTCATATCATTTCTCCTCCAGACCCTTCACCAGCTTTGTGGCCTCCTCTGGACACTCTCCTCCTTCGCTTTCGGCACCCTCAGGGCCTTTTCTGCCAGGCAGCTTTCCAACCACTCTTCCTCTGTCTCTGTTCTCACCTTCCTGCCCTTCTCTGACTCCACCCAAGCTCTGCCTCTTCCTGCCAAAGTGAAGGATGTGGCAGCTACGGAGTGCAGGGGCCCTGCTGTGTCCAGGCTTCCTTCTCAGCCCTTGAAGGAAGCCTGGCAGCAGATGTGCCTTTTGGAGTCCTGGCCACAAGGTGAATATTAGCAGGCTTATAGAAACATAGGAACACCATCAGGAATCATCCACAAGGCAAGCACAGCTCGTTTGCCTTCCCCACTTCATCCCAGGGACTTGCCTGCTTGACAGCCTCCAGCACGACCGCGGGCGAGCTGACACGGAATGCGCTCCAGGCTGGGCACTGGGCAGAGGTGGCCGGGACCACGTGGAGTGGGAAATTCAAGTTGTAGGCACACTGGATCACACCAGCATCCTGGAAGGAACCTGCAATCAATAAGCTCTAGCCAGGCTCTCTGCAGGTGCAGCCAGATGTGCTCACCTCGAGGCTCACCCTGCAAGTCCCAGCTGTGCCCATCACTCACCCTGGTGAGGCATCGCGGCGTAGGTGAACTGGTGGTGCCCGATGTCTGCCGTGGCATCCGGGGACTTGGGTGCTCGCAGCCTGAGGCAACAAGAGGGAGGTGAGACCTGTGTCTGGGTAGCACCCTCGGACATGCCAGAGGAGCACCGTGCCAGGACATCTGTCTCCTCCTGCTTCCTCAAGGCTGGCTCCTGAGGAAGAAGGCAGCGTGCTGCTGGTTTGTGGCAACAGATCCTGGACAACCAAAATCAACATTCAAAGGGTGTTTCCCTGTGTAACTTGTGGCTGATGGAGTCAAACTGAAATATGTTGAGTTCTCTTAGTTTTGGATGCACCTGTAATGTTGCTGTTCATAGAATCAGAGAACGCTTTGGGTTGGAAGGGACTTTTACACGTCATCTAGTCCAACCCCCCTGCAGGAGCAGGGACATCTTTAATTTGATCAGGGTGCTCAAAGCCCCATCCAACCTGACCTTAAATGTTTTCATGGATGGGGCAGCCACCACCTCCCTGGGCAACCTGTGCCAGCACCTCACCAGCCTCACTGTAAAGTATTTCTTCCTTATACCCAATCTAAATCTCCCCTCCCTTAGTTTAAAACATTTACCCCTTGTCCTGTCACATGTGGCCTTGCTAAAAGTCTGTCCCCAGCTTTCCTGGAGCCCCTTTCAGTGTTGGGAGGCTGCTTGAAGGTCTGCCCACACCTTCTCCAGGCTGAACAACCCCAACTCTCCCAGCCTGTCAGGAGCTGCTCCAGCCCTTGGGTCATCTCTGTGGCCTCCTCTGGACTCACTCCAACAGATCCCTGTCCTTCCTGTGCTGAGGACTCCAGAGCCAGACACAGGGCTTCAGGTGGGGTCTCACCAGAGCAGAGCAGAGGGACAGAATCCCCTCCCTGGCCCTGCTGGTGCCACTGCTTTGGATGCAGCCCAGGACATGGTTGGTTTCTGGGCTGTGAGCACACATTGCTGGCTCATGTTGAGCTTCTCAACGCCCAGCACCCCAAGTCCTTCTCTTCAAGGCTGCTCCCAACCCCTTCTCTGCCCAGCCTGGATTTGTACTTGGGATTGCCTGATCCCAGGTGCAGGATCTTGCACTTGGCCTTGTTGAACTTTGTGAGCTTTCATATCCCCAGCTCTCCAGCCTGCCCAGGTCCTTCTGGATGCCATCCCTTCCCTCCAGCGTGTCAACCGTGCCACACAGCTGGCGGTCCTCAGCAAACTTGCTGATGGATCCCAGATTATTTCCTTATTAGTGATGATCATTAAGGACCAGGCATTGCCCTCACTTCCAAGAGTCACCTCAGGAGCCAAAGTGACCGCTGTGGCCCCAGCCCAGCCTGAACTCACAGCGAGAGGCTGAGGACATTCCCGTGGGCCGATGCCCCGTACTTGCAGTCGTTCAGCAGTGCCACCCCGAAGCCGTGCTCGGAGAGATCCATCCACTTGTGAGCCCACACCTGCACCAGGCAACAAGGGACAGGTTCACCACACGTTGCTCCAGCCTGGAAGCACAAGCAGCCCCACCACGGGAGAGGCTGAGCACCTTTTCCTCTCACCTCGAACCGTGCCCAGTCCCAGGATGTGTTCCAGTGCGTTGGCCGTTGCAGGTGCCCAAACTGGATCTCGTAGGTGGCATTTGTGCTCCGGACCTGCACGGGGAACTCCACCTTGAGGAACTTGTGAGCCTCCTTCCATTCAACCTAAACACAGTAACAGAAAGGCATCACCACGGCGAGCTGACAGGAGGAGGCTGCACTCATCGTTCCTGCAAGGCTGGACCTCAGGACTCCCACCCTCAGGCTATTTTCCCCTAAGGCAGAGGAGGACAGAAAGCTGGGGGCTCCAGAGGAGGAAACGGAAGGGGGAACGTAACAAAGATGTGAGGTCCAGCTCCCCAGGGCCCTGCCTGCACAGCACATGTGTCCACACCACGTGGCACCTGGCCAAACCTGGGTCAGGAAGCGGAGGTACGGGCACGTGGCATCCAGGATGATCTCCTGGGTTAAGGTGCTGCTTTGGCCAATGCGCAGAGAGAAGCTGGCGCTTCCCCGCAGGCCCCCAGCCAGGGTGATTTCCAGAGGCTTCAGCAGCGTTGTTACTGGCTTCCTAGAGGAAAGCAACAAAGGCAGAAGCAGTATCAGCCTGGCAGATCCAGGCTCCCAAGTCCCAGTCCAGCCTCCCACACAGCAAGCACTCCCTTCTCCGGAGTGATTGCTCTGGTGGTGCTTTTGTTACAGCAAGGACTGAGAGAGACAAGAACCTCATGCACTGCTCCTTTACCTGGTTTCCAAGTGATAATCCATCACATCCCAGGCATCCCAGTACAGGGGAACATCATCAAAGAGCGCAAACTGGTTGGCGTAGCAGCCCTCTGGGACTGACTCTCTGGAACAGAGTGGAACAGCGAAACAGGAGCATAAGATCACCTGGCAGTGGAGAAGGATGTGCAGTGGGAAGAGGACCTGTGAGAGGTTTGAGGAGCCTGGTTGCAGCAGGTGGGTGATGGACACACCTCTGGGAGCCCACCAGCCGGAGCGAGGTCAGGCGCCCCGTGGTGTCCAGGCAGACGGCAATCACCCCGTTCTCCATGGTGACGGAGCCATCCTCCTTGGGGGGAAAAGACAAACAGGTTCCACAGACTCACACCTGCAGGAGCACCCCAGTTGCAACTCCACAGGCTCTGGATTCCCCAGCTGTCTCCCCAGCCAGCCTTTGATACAGGGTGCACCCCTCTGAGGACGACCACCGCTCGCTTACCTGTTTCCTCACCACCACCGGCTGCGCGGGCGGCAGCGGCTCCCTCGCCACAGCATAGCCCATGCTGGGGACCCTCACCAGAGCTGGAAAGCAAACAGGTTCTGTTCCACCCACCTCAGACCTCACCCAAAGTCACGGTGCTGCCCTGCTGCCACTCTCACGTCAGACCCATGTCTTGAAAGTGCCCTTTCAAGCCCTCCTCTCCTTCATCATGTTCAAGGACAACTGAGGGCTGGAGCACCTCTGCTATGAGGACAGGCTGAGAGAGCTGGGGTGGTTCAGCCCTGGGGAGAGCTTAGAGCAGCCTCCCAGTTCTGAAAGGGGCTCCAGGAAAGCTGGGGAGGGGAGTACAGGGATAGGATAAGGGGGACCGGTTTTAAGTGGAAAGAGGGGAGATTGAGATGAGATCTTAGGAAGAAATATTCTCCTGTGAGGGTGGGGAGGTCCTGGCACGGGTTGCTCAGACAAGTGGTGGCTGTCCCAACCGTGGAGGTTTTCAAGGCTGGGCTGGATGGGGCTTTGATAACCCTGATCCAGTGGGAGGTGTCCCTGCCCATGGCAGAGGGTTGGAACTGGATGGGCTCTGAGGTCCCTTCCAACCCAAATCATTTCATGAACTTGAAGTGGGATGAAGTCCCAAGGAGTGACACAAGTCATCAAACCCTGTCCCTGGCAGGGAGAGTCAGAGTGTTTCTTTGTTATCTCTCTCTGCCCCTGTAAGAAATTCTGATACAGGAGTAACCCCCGAGTCACACATACCCAAGGTCTCTGCTCCAGTTGGCCCAGCCCTGGAGATCACCTCTGTCCGTTCCCAGGGCAAAGTGTTCAACACGAGGGTGCTGTGGGTGCTCTGTGCCCTGGGCTGCAGCAGATCCCAGCACAGGGACTGCACAGCCTCCTCCTGCAGCCGAGCACCAGCCCTGCGGATCTCTGAGCAACAGAAAGGCCTGAGTTGGCTCCAGTCACATCTTAGAGAGAGTTCCTGGCACTGCCACGCAGCGTACACACACTTTACCTACTTCCAAGCTACCATTCCTAGTTATCATTAATTATTATTATCTATTAGAAAGTTATTAAAGTTTATAACGATGCTTAAAGATTACAATGAGCTTTGCCAGCTCAACTGGAAAACTGTGGTGCTACAATAAAGTAAAGCTTACTGAACTGCCTGTGGGCAAGCAGGAGCAAACCTTTCCCAGGGTCCATCCCAGCACACCAACAGCAAGCAGAGAAGTGAATAACTTGGGATGTTTCTTAATCCTGTGGCTCCCCTGCTAATTCCCTGTGGAGTCAGCACTGTGGCAGACACAAGCCTGCCCACAGCACCTGGCACTCCAGGATTGAGACCTCTGCAGCCCCACAAGGCAGGACCCAGTGTGCTCCAGCAGATGAGAGCCCTGCTCACCTGTGTAGTATTGCAGGGCATCCTCAACCACCAGCTGGATGCAGCTGCCTGGCAAAACGTCATGGAACTGGTTGAGAAGCAACAACCTAAAGCAGAGGAAGAGAAACTAGTGGTGAGCTCTGGATTTGTCCTGCCTTAACAAGCCCTGTTTGCAAGATGGATAAGATTCCTAACTGTTCCTTTTCCTCCCGTTAGCAAACGCTTCAGAGCACTTTAAATCCCTTTGCATTAAGACTTGTCAACTCTCACCTTGGTAAACCACAACCATGGGGAGGAAGAGCCGTTTTTCTTATCCCTCAGGGCTAGCAGATATGTTGTTGCACAAGTTCAGACAAGTCAAAACTGGCGAGGAATAAGCTTAGATCAGAAATGAAGCTTCCAGCCAGCACAGCATGAGGCCTTGGAGCTCTCTTCCAACAGGAGAATGAAGACCAGCACTGAAACGTTTTCCAGGTACAGCCCTGATCAGTTTATGGAAGGGGTCATCTACACCCAACTCTGCAGTTCTGAATGCACAAAGGTCCTAACGATGCACCTACTCACTGAAGAGGCAGCTCAAAATCACAGAATCACAGAGTGCCCTCAGCTGGAAGGAACCCGTAAGAGTCATCGAGTCCAACTCCTGTCCCTGCACAGGACAACCCCAACACTCACACTATGTGGCTGAGGGCATTTGCCAGATGCTTCTGCAATATTGTCAGGCTGTTACTGCTTCCCTGGGGAGTTGTTCCACTGCTCCACCACTCTCTTGGTGAAGAACCTTTTCCTAATATCCAGCCTAACCCTCCCCTGGCACATCTCCCTGCCATTCCCTCGGGTCCTGTCATTGGTTACCACAGAGAAGAGCTCAGCGCCTGCTCCTCCTCCCCTTGTGAGGAAGCAGTGAATGGCTCTGAGGCCCCTCCTCAGTCTCCTCTTCTCCAGGCTGAACAGACCCAGTGACTTCAGCCTCTCCTCAGACGATTTCTCCTCCAGACCCTTCACCAGCTTTGTGGCCTCCTTTGGACACTCTCCAGTAGTTTGATGTCCTTTTTATACTGTGGTGCCCAGAACTGAACACAATACTCGAGGTGGGGCCACACCAGTGCACCAGAGTGGGACAACCCCCTCCCTCGCCCGGCTGGCAATGCCGTGCTGGATACACCTCAGGACATGGTTGGCTCTCCTGGCCACCTGGGCACACTGTTGGCTCATGTTCAACTTGCCATCGACCCCCCCAGGCCCCTCTCCTCAGGGCTGCTCTCCAGCCTCTCGCTCCCCAGTCTCTCTGTCCATTCAGCATTGCCGTGTCCCAGACACAAAACCCAGCACTTGCCCCTGTTAAACTTCATACGGTTGGCAATTGCCCAGCTCTCCAGTTTGTCCAGATCCCTCTGCAGGGCCTCAGGAGTATCAACAGCTCCCCCCAGCTCTGTGTCATCTGCAGACTTGGTCATTAAACCTTCACATCCTGCATCCAGGTCATTTATGAAGATATTAATGAGCACTGGCCCCAAGATGGATCCCCGCGGAACCCCACTGGTGACCGGTCACCAGCCCAGTGTGACCCCATTCACTGTGACCCTTTGAGCCTGACCCATCAGTCAACCTTCTGGCACCAGCAGAACGCAGCTGGCAAACCAGTGCCCACCACCAGCCCACTGAGCTGCCCACACCAGCGCTGGCCAACTGCTCCAGGCTAATTTTGCACTGATAGCAGGGCCAAGGAGCCGTAGGGGCAGGGGAGCAGCACCCCAAGAGCAGCCAGCTCTTGATGCCCCTAGCTCTCCCCACATCCTGCCCTGGTACCTGGTGCTCCTGTATGCCCTCACCTCCAGAGCTGCTGCAGCTGGCTGGCAGGATACGGGAAGGCGTTGTCCCGCGCCGCGGCCAAGGCGCTGAGCACCTCGACGTCATGGAGTATTCGCTCACATTCCCGATTGCCCTTCTTTATCTGAGGTCAAAGCAAGGAGAGAAGGATGGTTAGGGAGCTGGTAGCTACGAGTGGATCTCTCACACCAGCAGCAAAAGCCCAGCTCCAGTGCAGGAAGGTTGGTTATTTGTAGATGCCATGAATTTGCCATTAGCAGTGAGTTACATTTTGCCACAGATTGAGCTGAAACTCCCAGTAGAAGGTACAGAACCATAGAATTAAGGTTGGAAAAGACCTCTAAGCTCATCCAGTCCAAACATCAGCCCAACACCCCCGTGCCTGCTAAACCATGTCCCAGAGTGCCACAGCCACACGTTCTTTGAACACCTCCAGGGATGGAGACTCCACCACTGCCCTGGGCAGCCTCTGCCAGTGCTTCACCACTTTGTCAGTGAAAAAAATTTTCCCAATATCCAATCTAAACCTTCCCTGGCAGAATGTGAGGCCATTTCCTCTCGTCCTATCACTTCTTACCTGGGAGAAGAGCCCAGCACCCACCTCACCACAGCCTCCTTTCCAGGAGCTGCAGAGAGAGATGAGATCTCCCCTCACCCTCCTCTCCTCCAGGTTAAACAGCCCCTGGGTCCTCAGCCACTCTCAGAACCCCTGGGCTCCAGACCCTTCCCAGCTCCATCCACCTTCTCTGGATGTGCTCCAGCCCCTCAATGTCCTTCTTGGAGTGAGGGGCCCAAAACTGAGCCCAGGATTCAAGGTGTGGCCTCACCAGCACCGAGTGCAGGGGGACGATCCCTGCCCTGTCCCTGCTGGCCACACCATGGCTGATCCCAGACAGGATGCTGGTGGCCTTGGCCACTGCTGGCTCATGTTCAGCCACTGCTGAACCAACACCACCAGGTCCTTTCCAGCGCCATCCTTCCAGTCACTCTTCCCCTGTCTCTGTTCTCACCTTCCTGCCCTTCTCTGACTCCACCCAAGCTCTGCCTCTTCCTGCCAAAGTGAAGGATGTGGCAGCTACGGAGTGCAGGGGCCCTGCTGTGTCCAGGCTTCCTTCTCAGCCCTTGAAGGAAGCCTGGCAGCAGATGTGCCTTTTGGAGTCCTGGCCACAAGGTGGTTCTCACTGTTGAGACCCAAAGGGCAGTGCCCAGTCCCTGGTGCTGCCCAAGCAGTAGCGCTGAGAACTGGGAGTGTCCCCCTTCCCAGGGAATGAGGGAGATGGCTGTCCCCACCCCGTGCACAGTCACCTGGGCCTGGGTGGTGTACGTGCCGTTGTGCAGCTCGAGGAAGAGCTCTCCCACCCAGGTGCACAGCTGTGATGACTCCTTCTCCAGGATGGCAAAGAGTCGGTCGGGAGTGGAGATCTGAACCCTGTGGGACAGACACAGGAGCAGCAATGAGCCAGGGGAGGAGCCTGGGACAAAGCTAACAGGGAATTCTTACCAGAAAGGTGACAGCCCCAGAATGGAGGCATCAGAAAAACCAACACAACCTCACACACTGTGTTCTTCCCAACCTCCTCCCACCCCTTCTCCTGCTCCACACTGCTCTTGCTGCCTGCCAAGGGGACAGGGATGTTCCTCAGGCAGGGACAGACTGACAGACACCACGGCTTGTGAGCAGCCCGGGGCCACCCCGTGTACCTGTTCTTACAACCCTTGATGAGGAACAGCCTTTGTCTCCCTGACAGTCCTTCCCAGCTCTCTGCTCACTTTGCTTGCTCCCTGCTCTCCTTTGCACACCCTTTCCTTTGGCACTGCTGAAGGCCAGGCCCAGCTCCAAACAAGTGCTCCTGTGAGGAGGGAGGAAAAGAGGTCTCCTCTCACCTTGGCAGCCCATCCGTGTCCCTCATCCTCTTCATCCTGTCCAGCATCTTCTGGGTGGGCCCCCCCCCTCCATCTCCAAAGCCAAAGAGGAAAGCGCTGTGGTTCACACATCCTTTGTCTTTGTTGTTCTTCACTGTTTTCAGCACCTAGAGGGGAATTTTGGAGAGCTGCAATCCCCTGGTGCCCAGCCCTGGCTCCCACAGCTCCACACAAGAAAGCCAGGGCAGACTTTGGGGTGCAAAGCCCCATCCTGCCCCTCTTCCCCAGCCCAAACTGCCAAAAATCAGACACGGACACATCTTAGAGGCAGGCAAGGGACTACCAGGCACCCAAAAAGCCTTTGTCCAGCAACAGTGGTGGCTATCCCACTCTCTTCCCAGGAGCCTCTCTTCTCTCACAGGAGCCTCAGGTCTGGCCCCAAGCAGCTGGCCCTGCAGCTCATGGTCTGGCAGCCTCACTCACCTCCTCCACTCGTCCCTGCATCCCATAGGAGTCGCCAGGGGGAAAATGGGTCAGGACACGGGAACCATCGATGCCTTCCCAGAAAAAGGTGTGATGCTGGAGGGGAGCAAAGGAACATGTGGTGTCTCATACAGCCACCACTTGGTGCCAAAATGCTAAAGCACAGCCCCGTTATTCCCAGGGGCACTAAAAGGGAAATATCTGGTCATGCTGGTACCAGAAAAGAGATAAATTCAGCCTAGCTCAGTGTTCCAAGGCTCCCAAACTCATCTCCTTCAGTGCAGGGCACACTTCAACCCCACCAGCACAGAACTCCCAAGCTTCTTCACAAGCCCTCTCAAACACAAAAAATTGCCACCTGGGAAGTGCACAGGGGCCAGGCACTTCAGAGCCCCTTGATGATTAAAATCAGGCCTTCCCTTTCTCTCCATGAGGCTGCAGGATGTCCTGACAGCTCAGGGCAAGGAGACAGGATGGAGAATGCCACAAGAGCAGGGCACAGCAGAGGAGTGGCTGGGTTGCCATCTGCTAGACCTGCCTACAGGTCACAGCTTCCTATTTGGAAGCAGAAGGGGTTTGTAGGCCAAGGACCCAGCTGGGATCTCTAACCATGTCTTTCCTTTCCTCTTCTTTTCCTCTAAAGCCTGACAGGACATTGCTACCATCACAGACTGGTGGCTTCTGGAAGAAAAGCCTGTGTCAGCTGAGCTGAAGGATTGGCCTGACCTGTGGAACCAACAGGTCCAGTCCTGCAGACAGACTCCAACAACCACAAATTGATCCCATGGGAAGAAGGGAAGCACAGCTCACCGGAAAGGTGTTCACCAGGTTCCAGCTGAGCTTCTGCGTGAGGAACCTCCTGATGCCACAGCCACGCATCAGCTGGGGCAGCTGGGCTGAGTATCCAAAGGTGTCTGGCAGCCAGAACTGGGAGCAGAGGTGACAGAAGCAGAGGGAGAGAGACACATGAGTCACACTGGCCACAAACCATGGCCTGTGCTCGTGGAGGGGTTCTTGGTAGTCAGGCTTCTTGCAGAGGCACCTGAAGGAGCAATTCTAGAGACCTGCCAGGGACCTACAGGCCATACAACCAAGCCCTGGGGCTGTGCTAACTGCCAGGACACCTGGGGGATTGGATCTTTACTCATCACAGCTTGAGCTGCAAAAAGCATGCTGGTGTGAGGCACCTGAACATCCTATCTGGAAGGCAAACCAGAGAGAAGCCCTCACACAGCACAAAAACAAGTGTTATGAGGAGGAGCTGAGGGCCCTGGGGCTGTTTAGCCTGGAGAAGAGGAGGCTGAGGTGAGAGGAGGTTGTAGTGAGGTGGGTGCTGGTCTCTTCTCCCAATTAACAAGTGATGGAATGAGAGGAAATGGCCTCAAGTTGTGCCAGGAGAGGTTTGGATTGGATATATTCATTGAAAGGGTTTCAGGCACTGGCACAGCTGCCCAGGGAGGTGGTTGAGTCCCCATCCCTGGAGGTGTTCAAAAGACAGGTAGATGAAGCGCTCAGGGATCTGGTTTGGTAGTGGACAGGTCTGGATGGACCCAATGATCTCAAAGGTCTTTTCCATCCAAGCAGTTCTAAGAGGTGGAAGGAGAAGGTGCACAAGCAAGGTGTGCTGGAAAGAAGTACCTCTGAGCAGATCTGGCCAAACTGCTCCTGGAAGAACCGCTGGCCCTGGAGGAACTGCCGCACCATGGACTCCCCACTGGGCAGGTTCCCGTCCTGGGGGGAAAGCACAGGGAGCCCACACGGCAAGTCAGGTGATGGGGAAGGGGAGGTCACTCCCACCCACTGTCATCCTGACCCAGCAGATCACAGGGAGGATCAGAACAGAGCTTGGCAGAGGGCAAACCCGAGCTCCTTTCTTGGAGAATGAGATGTTTGGGAGAGGGATGGTGTTTCTGCAAGGCCGGACTCTGCAGGCAGCTGCTGTCTTCTGGGCCTGGAGACCATCACCAAGCAGAGAGGCTCAGCAAAGGCTCTGCTCTGCCCCTCCAGTGTCAGGACTGGTCCCAGAGGTGCAGCGAGCCAGGCTCACCAAGCTTCTCACCATTTCCACCCAGGTGCCTCCGACAGGAATGAACTGCCCCTTCGCCACGAAGTCCCGGATCTGCGCGAAGAGCCCGGGGTACCAGCTCCGCACCCACTCGAGCTGCTGCGCCTGCCGGGGCACAGAGAGCAGCCTCAGCTGCCACCACATCGCTCCACACCCATGGCCAGCTGCACGGGACACTCCCAGTAACCTCCCCCCACCCTGCCACAGCTGGTTTTGGGCACGAGCAGAAGCAGAGGTCCCCAGTGGGAGCTGACTCACCTGGGAGCAGGCGAAGGTGAGCTCTGGATTGTGCTCCATCAGGCGCACCACCGTGACCCAGCTCCGAGCGCACTTCCGGATGGTCTCCTCGTAGGGCCACAGCCAGGCTGCGGGGACAGACGCGGCCCCACCGCCTGGCACGAGCTCCTCTGGGAACAGGGCTGTGCTGCCCTTCACACATCAGCAATGGGAAACCCTACAGCAACACAGCCTGGGGCCTCTGCCTCCCATTTCTCCTGCTGCCTTCCTGTCGAGGCTGAAACCTTTCCAGGGACTGAAGGGTTTGAAATCCAACAGGTGGAGGACAGCGATCTGTACCTCATCCCTCATTACCAGCCCCATCAGTGCTCCAAATGGCACAGCTACAATCACTTGGTTGGAAAAGACCTTTGAGATCAAGTCCAACTGTACCTGTCCACTACTAAACCAGATCCCCGAGCACCTCGTCTGCCTGGCTTTTAAACACCTCCAGGGATGGAGACTCAACCATCTCCATGGGAAGCCGTTCCAACGCCTGAGAACATACTTGCAGTGAAGAAATTGATCATAATATCCAATCTAAACCTTTCCTGGCACAACTTGAGGCCATTTCCTCTTGTCCTATTACTTCTTACTTGGGAGAAGAGCCCAAAACCCATCTCACCACAACCTCCTTTCAGGGAGCTGCAGAGAGTGATGGCGTCACCCCTCAGCCTCCACTTCTCCAGGATAAAGAGCCCCAGGTCCCTCAGCTGCTCCCAGAACCCCTGGGCTCCAGACCCTTCCCCAGCTCTGTTCCCCTTCTCTGGATGTGCTCCAGCCCCTCAATGTCCTTCTTGGAGTGAGGGGCCCAAAACTGAACCCAGGATTTGAGGTGTGGCTTCACCAATGCCAAGTACAGGGGCACAATCCCTTCCCTGGTACGGCAGCACAGAGGTCCCTTTCCCTTCCCTCAGGGCTCCCCAGTGCCTGGAGCCCCAGGGCAGCAGGGCCTCGCCTCCAGGTGAGCCAAGGGGGTGCTCTCACCAGAGTCAATGTGGCAGTGACCCAGGGCATGGATGGTGTGCTGGCTCTCGCCGTTCCTCTGGCTGAAGATGGCCGCAGCCAGCCCACGCGCAGCGGGGAAGGTGGAGGCGTCCGTAACGTCACACACGTTGACCATCTGGTTGGCAGTGTACAGTGCCTGGAAACTCCTCTGGTTTTCCTCCCCCAGGAGCTGGGGTTGGGAGGGATAACAGCTTGACTCTGAGCTCAGCACATCCTCTGGCTCAGAGCAGCTCTCTGTACCAGCTGAGATGGCACCTGCCCCAAGGAGAACCTGCTCCTTCCTTCCAACATCTGACTCTGTCAGCCACGCCAGGTAAACATCATGATCCTGTTTCACAGACACAGCCTCACACCTTTGCTCAGGTGCCTTCCAAAGCCAGGTTACCTGTCCACCCATCCCAGGGTGCTCTGGTCTAACAGACCCTTGGAGCAGAAAGCAGACAAAAAAGCCACTTGTGGCTTCTCTCCGTTCAGTCTTCATAGAAATCATGGAATGGTTTGGGTTGGAAGGGACCTTAAAGCCCATTCAGTTCCAAACCCCCTGCCATGGGCAGGGACACCTCCCACTGGATCAGGGGGCTCAAAACCCCATCCAGCCTGGCCTTGAACACCTCCAGGGATGGGGCAGCCACCACTTCTCTGGGCAACCTGTGCCAGGGCCTCCCCACCCTCACAGGAAAACATTTCTCCCTCAGATCTCATCTCAATCTTCCCTCCTGCAGCTGAAAACTGTTCCTCCTTATCCTATCTCTGCACTCCCTGATCAAGAGCCCCTCCCCAGCCTTCCTGGAGCCTCTTTCAGTACTGGGAGGCTGCTCTAAGATCTCCCCACAGCCTTCTCTTCTCTCCTACTCTGGACAACAGCAATTTGCTCCTCCAGTGGTGGGAGGGGACAGATTATGGAATGGTGGGAGAGGGAGATAAAATGAAGTTGTGGAAGGAGGTGGAAAGGGTGAGTGAAGGGAAGAGAAGGAGCTCACAGACCCGGGCCATGTCCAGCAGTATTTCCAGATCCACCAGCAGTTCATAGACATCCCTGTTGAAGATGACCAGCTCAGCCTTGCTGAGGGTGAACCTCCTGCCAGGGTCTGGAGGGGCGATCAAGCTGCCCTTGCCGGCCCCGAAGAGGCCGTTGCAGGCCAGCTCCACGTACAGCGTCAGGCTGGAGAGCAAAAAGGAAACCATCACAAGCCATCGACTGGGAAAGTCCATTCCCCTTCCTGTAGTGGGACTGGCCCAACCTGGACAATGGGCAGAGCCCCTGAATGCCAGATTCTTCTCAGACAAGTATGTCCAGCCCTGGCTTCTTGGCTCCCCTTGGTGGCAGGGATTCCGGCCCCGCTGACACCCACCTGTGGGGCTCCTTCTCTTTCAGGCTGCTCGTCAAGATGTAGCTGGTCTTCTCACCTTCCTTGGTCAAACCCTGAAAAAGTGGCACATTTAATGTGTGTCTTCAGATGTCCAGAACAGGGAATAAGCTTAGGAAGCTTCCAGCCAACAGAGCAGTGAGGTTTTGGAGCTCTCTTCCAACAGGGAATCAAACACAGCACTGAAAAGCTCTCCACAAACCCTGCCAACACCACCACAGAGCAGGGAAGGGGTGCAAAAGGTGAGCTGAGCCGTTTCCCCCACCTCAAAGCAGGACTGAAGGTGATGTGTGTGACTGTCCCACTGCTCTTGACAGAGATTCTCACCTCAGGCCCAGTGCTTGCCTGCTCTTCTCCCAAGATTCTTCCAAGACAGATCAGCTAATGCCCAAGCGAGGGTTTTTCAGCTGTTACTGGTTTGCAGAACAGAGTTTTAATTCATGGCAGGGGACAACCTCTAGAAAATGGACTTAAAAGCACGAGGAGCAGCTTTGCCTCTCAGGGCTGACCTTTGCAAGGGGCACAGCACGCAAACCACAAGAGCAGTCCTCTGTCCCACCCCACATACCTCTGCACAAACCCAGTGGGGTGGTTTGAGCTAAATTAGAGCCAGTTTGCTAATTCTAACTCAGTCTCGTCTAAAGTAACTTCAATTTCTGAAAGTTGACTGCATGTTTTTCAAACAGTTTCTCTCTAGAAGTGATCACATGCAATGGTTTGCAGAAAGGCCAATGTTTACACCTATTCCTCTGGTAACCAAGGCCATCCTCAAGCTGGGTGAAAAATGACCGCACCTGCAGGGAGGGGTGGACAGCACTGGTGACCCCAGACTGACCAACAGAGGATTCCATCCCATAGACATCATATTTGGTATAAAACTGAGAGATCACGAGGGTCTTGCTCTCTTCTGTGATGGCCTCATTTGTAATAACGTATAATATAAATATAATATAATATACAATGACATATTCTATTCTATTACGTTTTAATTATTAATATATCATTATTATATCATTATAATTTCATTAAAGCTGTAGTTTTAGTTTCCAATCCACAAGCCTTTTTTTTTCCCCTCTCATTTCCTCTCCTCCCTTCCCCTGGAGGTAGATGGGGGGAAGGGAACTGAGAGCCCAGCTGCATGGTTTTGGATGCTGAAATTAGCTGGCTCTGGGCTAACTCATAACTCACTGGCTTTCCTGTGCCTAAAGACAGCTCTCCTACTGCCTCAGAGGTGACCACTTGAGGCTAAACAACTCTGCTCCTTCTGGTTTACTTTGTGACCACTCTGGCCAGAACCTCCCCTTGCTCTTGATTCTCTCCCACTGGTCCCCACGTTATTTTCTGCTCCCTGACACACGTAGGTGTTCCTCCAAACAGGAAGGGTTTCCACCACCCCACTGCAGAGACCTGGCACAGCCCTGAGCCTTGCCTCCTTACCTGCACAGGCTGGGCATCTCTCCACACCATGCCCTCCCCATCGCTCTCCCAGACGAAGTGCACCTCCCGCCCTGCCCACGCCGGGGGGATGCTCAGCTCCACCTTAAACCAGCACGTGTCCCACCTGGAAGAGAGCAGGCAGCAACCTCAGCCCACTGTTAGGGCAACCAGACTTCCTTAGAGCCTCCACAGGAAAAGCAGAGTGGGGAGAGCACACAAGCTTGAGGGATCACTCTGGCCTGCATCAGGAATAGTGTGGCCAGCAGGACCAGAGAAGTTATTGTCCCCCTGTACTCGGCACTGGTCAGGCCTCACCTTGAATACTGTGTCCAGTTCTGGGCCCCCCAGTTTGGGAAAGATGTCAGGATGCTGGAGAGTGTCCAGAGGAGGGCAACGAAGATGGTGAAGGGGCTGGAGCACAAGCCCTACAAGGAGCAACTGAGGGAGTTGGGGCTGTTTAGTCTGGAGAAGAGGAGGCTCAGGGGAGACCTCATTGCTCTCTACAACTCCCTAAAAGGAGGTTGTAGTCGGGCAGGGGTTGGTCTCTTCTCTCAGGTGACCAGTGACAGAACTAGAGGGCATGGACTCAAGCTTCATCAGGGAAAGTTTAGACTTGATGTGAGGAACAAGTTCTTCACTGAAAGGGTGATTGGCCATTGGAATGGGCTGCCCAGGGAGGGGGTGGAGTCACCGACCCTGGAGGTGTTTAAGGGGAGACTGGATGAGGCACTGAGTGCCATGGTTTAGATGATGGGTTGGTGTTAGTGTTGGTGTTGGGTTATAGGTTGGACTCGATGATCTCAGAGGTCCTTTCCAACCTTATGATACTGTGTGATCAACCGTGATGATGGTCCCAGTCCATACAGAACAATGCTCCAGACACAGTGTGGAGGCAGCTCCCTGTGCAGCTGGCTGTGACACAGCATCAGCTGAAGTATCACCCAGTGCCTGCACGTGACACCCTTGCTCTGGGCCATTTAAATCACAGAATTATGGAATGGTTTGGCTTCCAAGACACCTCCCACTGGATCAGGGGAATCGAAGCCCCATCCAACCTGGCCTTGAACACCTCCAGGGATGGGGCAGCCACCACTTGTCTGGGCAATCTGTGCCAGGGCCTCCCCACCCTCATCAAGAAGAATTTCTTCCCAATGTCTAATCTAAATCTCCCTCCTTCCAATTTAAAGCCGTTCTCCCTCATCCTGTCACTCCAGTCCCTTGTAAAAAGCCCCTCCCCAGCTTTCCTGGAGTCCCTTTCAGTCCTAGGAGGCTGCTCTAAGGTCCCCTGGAGCCTCCTCTTCTCCAGGCTGAACAAGCCCAACTCTCTCAGCCTGCCCTCGGATGGGAGGTGCTTCAGCCCTCGGATCACCTGCATGAAAGAATGACTTTGCACCTTGAGGTGGAAGGTGTGTGCCCAGGAGCCCTTGGGAGATCTCCTGCAGAAACAGACCGGGATAGGAGAGCTCATGTTTGCAGTGGTCACTGTGATCTGATGCTTCTGTGTGAGATCTATGTGCTTTGCCACGGCTGGGAGAAGTCTGGGGTTCTCCTGGCAGTGGTCATACCCCCCCTCTTTCTCTGGGGTCACAGCAGAGGCTGGGTTGAGGCCAGCACCACGGGTTTTGTGTGCTGGTTTGTGTGCTGCCTTCTGAGCTCCCTTGCCTGCTGGGGCTGCTGTGCCTCCTCACAAGCCAGCCCAAGGGGTTAAGGGCCATGAAAAGAGGGGTCACAGGTCCAAGCACATTAATAAACTGCCCTGCCCCAGGTATCCAAGTCTTAGTACCCCCTGGTTTCTTCTGGGTTGCTGGAGGGGATGGAGAAACAGTTTTCCAGTCACTGACACCTTGAAAGAGTGCATTGCCCCACTCTGCTTGGCTTTCAACTTGGTGTTGGATCTCTGACCCTCAGCAATGACTGCCAACAGTGGCTGCCACGAGGCAGAAGTTTTGCTTGCTGACAGTGACCAGTAGGGCAGCAGCTCATGGGGAAGGGAAAGCCCAGTGCATTTAGGAAGAAATTCCTCATGATGAGGGTGGGGAGGCCCTGGCAGGGGTTGCCCAGGGAAGTTGTGGCTGCCCCATCCCTGGAAGCGCTCAAGGCCAGGTCGGATGGGGCTTTGAGCCCCCCCGATCCAGTGGGAGGTGTCCCTGCCCATGGCAGGGGGTGGGACTGGATGGGCTTTGAGGTCCCTTCCAAAGCCAAACCATTCCATGATTCTAAAGCACACAAGAGGGCTTCTTCACCACCGAGCCCGTGAGGGTTCACACACACGAGTAACTCTGAGACACGACTCCAACCCCACAGTGCCCATGGCACCACCAAACCTGGTACTCACGTGGGCCCGAAGGAGTCTCCCACTTTAACTGGTCTGAACTCCTGCCCGATGGCCTCATCGTAGGGAATGCGCCGCGGGGTCTGGAAGCAGGAGAGCGATGCTGGCGGGCAGCGATCCCCAAAGAGCCTGTGGTCAGAGATGGCCAGGACATGATTAATAAGGCCAGGGCTGCAGGGACCAGTCTCGTCCTGTCACTACATCACTACACAAATGAAGAGGCCCTTTCAAGCAGGGTCCCCACCATGTCCCACCAAGGGGGTGGGGGCGCAGGGGCACCCGGAGGTGGGGCTGCATATGCTGTGCTGGTGGAGAGCCCCAAACCCCAAAGACAGCAGCGTCCCCCGAGGGGAGGGACCCCGGCACAGCTGCAGCCCTGGGGACAGAGGGGACATGAGGGGAAAGACCCTGGGGACAGGGAGGCCACGAGGGGAGGGACCCCGGGGAGATGAGGATGCGGGGGGGTGGGGAAGGGACCGAGGGGAGGAAGGCTGGGGACAGGGGGACACGAGAGGAGGAAGGCTGGGGACAGGGGGACACGGGGGGGGAAACACGCGAGGGGAGGGACCCTGGGGACAGGGGGAAGCGATGGGGACCCTAGGGACAGGGAGACAGGAGGGGGACCCTGGGGACAGAGAGACACGAGAGGGACCCTGGAGACAGGGGGAAGCGATGGGGACCCTAGGGACAGGGAGACAGGAGGGGGACCCTGGGGACAGGGGGACACGAGAGGGATCCTGGAAACAGGGGGACACGTGAGGAGGGAGCGTGGGGACAGGGGGACGCGGGGGGGCGGACCGAGGGGAGGGAGCCTGGGGACAGAGGGACACGAGGGGCCAGCGCGTCCCGCAGCCGCACCTGCCGCGCAGGTTGCAGTCGGTGAAGTAGAGCTCGGAGAGGAACTTCTCTCCTCTCTCCAGCGCCGTCCGCCGGTGCCTGGGGGCGGCCATGGGGCTGCGCGATCGCTTTGCGCCCGCGCGGGCCCCGGGCCACGCCCCCTGCCGGGCCACGCCCCCTGCCGGGCCACGCCCTCCCCCGGCACGCCCCCTTCCATCGGGCCACGCCCCCCCCCGGCACGCCCCCTTCCATCGGGCCACGCCCCCCCTGCCGGGCCACGCCCCCCCCCGTCGGGTCACGCCCCCTCCCGTCGGGCCACGCCCCCCTGCCGGGCCACGCCCCCCCCCGCCGCGCCCCACTCCCGTCCCTCCCCGGCTCCGCCCCCTCCCCGGCTCCGCCCCCTCTCCGGCTCCGGCCCCGCCCCGGCCCCGGCCCCCTCCCCGGCTCCGCCCCCTCCCCGCGCAGCCGCGGGCGGGGCCGGCGGAGCCTCCTCCCCAGCTTGAGCTGAGGTCAGAGAATCATGGAAAGGTTTGGGTTCGAAGGGGCCTTCGAGCTCATCCCGTTAGGGAGGGATGTCTGTGAACTGCTGGACATGGCCCGGGGCTGTCAGCTCCTTCCCTTCCCTCCTCTGACCCTTTCCACCTCCTTCCACAATTTCTTTTTATCTCACTTCTCCCAGCATTCCGTGACTTGTCACCTTTTGCCTCCTGGAGGAGCAGATGTTCCTGCTTCTTTAGCATAATTGATGTTGGCTGGAGTACTGGAGAAGAGAAAGCTCCAGGGAGACCTTAGAGCAGCCTCCACTACTGAAAGGTGCTCCAGGAAAGCTGGGGAGGGGCTCTGCACAGGGAGTGCAGGGATAGGATGAGGAGGAAGAGTTTTAAAGTGGAAGGGAGAAGATTTAGATTAGACATTAATAAGAAATTCTTCTCGATGAGGGTAGGGAGGCCCTGGCACAGGTTTCCCAGAGCAGTGGTGGCTGCCCCATCCCTGGAGGTGTTCAAGGCCAGGTTGGATGGGGTTTTGAGCCCCTTGATCCAGTGGGAGGTGTCCCTGCCCACAGCAGGGGGGTGGAACCGCGTGGGCTTTGAGATCCCTTCCAACCCAAACCATTCCATGACTCTAAAGCACACAAGAGGGTTTCTACACCACCGAGCCCGTGAGGGTTCACACACACAAGTAACTCAGAGATGTGACTCCAGCCCCACAGCACCCATGGCACCACCAAACCTGGTACTCACATGGGCCCGAAAGAGTCTCCCACTTTAACCAGTCTGAACTCCTGCCCGATGGCCTCATCGTAGGGAATGCAACCTTTGAGCACACTGATGCAGCGGGAGTGTCCCTGCCCATGGCAGGGGGTTGGAAATGGATGGGCTTTGAGGTCCCTTCCAACACAAACCATTCTGTGACTCTATGAAACCCAAGCAGAGCCATTCATCTCGTCTCACGCCCCCCTGCCTAAGCAACTCTGCTCCCAGCTCTTATCCTCCCTAACCTGTTTTTTTCCCTCAGGAGCCCCTCAAGCTTTCGCTGTGTACAGTCAGGAATGAAGAAGAATCCGTAAGGCAAGGATTAGCCCTGATATTTTAATGGAAATACTGCACTACAGTCAAGTTTACAACATTCGGATAGAAATCACATGGGTTGTGGGCCAGGATCACGTTACAGAATACAAAAAGCAAGTTCAAATAAAAAGAAAAAAAAGAAAAACCCAAACCCTCTGCTATTGTACAGGCGGGGAGTGGAGCTGGGACAGCAGAGAGTGAGGTCTCTGCGGCGTATCCCGGGATTGGCGCCAGCCCCCGTGCGCTCAGTGACATGCAGGCACAGGCTCCTGGGACAAGACACCCACCAAGCAGCAGCAGCTACTTCCAAGCTGGTCAAAAAGTCTAAAATCACCCCAGATTTTCGCTTCCAGATCACCTTGAGCATACAACAGGAAAAATAAAGGGGGATAACAGAGAGGGGAGGAGCACGCGTGAGACCTTTTGAAGTGGAAGAGGACACGCAGAGCCCCGTCCTGCCTGGTTACAGCAAAGGAGGAAAGGAGACGGGTGACTTATTGCTGGCAAACTGAGTATTCCCTGCTGGGCTCTGCCCTCCCTTTCCCACTCTCCATAGGAGGCTCCTGTCCAAGATTTGGCTGCCAAGGAGTGCGGAATTCCACCCCGGCTCTCTCAGCTGCAGAAGGACCAGCAAGGTGCGTATCCCCCTCCAAGCCTGCTCCCAGCTCCCTGCCTGCAGAAGGAAAGGGGAGCTGTGGCACCAGGAGCCAACCTGCTGTCTTGGAAAAATAATAAATCCCTGGGAAAGGTTTAAGGAGCGGGAAAGCTCCCCAGCCAGGGACAATGGAAGCTGTTACGGGTGCTTAGGACTGGCAGCATGGGTTTGTGCAAGGAAAGCTGCCTCCTTTGAGGAGGAGAGACAGTGCAGTTGTGGCTGTCGTGGCTTACGAAGTCTGTGCCGACTTCTTTATTTTTTTTAAAATTGGAATTTTTCCCCCCGTGTTTTAAATATCTGCCAGCACTAAACTTCTCTACTTAAAAAAATATATATCCCATATGTGGATTTCACAAGTGAAATGCACCGAGACCCGCCCCCGGCCCTCTCTCTCGGCACACACGCACCGTACACAGACACACACGCAGAGCAGCTCTGTCCAACACTGGTTTGGTAACTCCAGATGATGTTTTCTCCAATACTGAGAGGGAAAAAAAAAAGAAAAAGACATCAGCACAATCAACCCCAGCTAAGTAGCTCAGCAACACTTCCCAAAAGTGAAGGTCCTTGGAGCTGGAAGACGAGGTGGATAAAAATTACCCACCAGGAAAAAAAAAACCCAAAAATTAACAATTATATACTATATATTTATATATCTTAACAAGCTGCTTGTACCTCGGTCGCGTCAACCGCAAAACACACACACGTCGCCTCCGCTTTTTCCTCTCAGATTGTGAAGCCAGTCCTAAAAATGGTCAGATGCCCCCCTGCTCCCCCCACCTCCCCAAAACTGCATGCTGCCACGGTGCCTTTCAGACCAGGAACAAGGCTGTGGGTGAGCGAGTTTCTTCCTCCAGTTAAGAACAAAGACATTGTTTTTATTTACAAAAAAAGGAGAAAAAAGTTTCCACACAAAAGCACTACAATGATAACTCCCTTTGGTAAAAAGTGTAATAAACATCTCCGTCGGTCTGTCTGTCGTTACTAATTCTCAAGCCACCTGGTACTATGGTACACAAGAAGCTAGTACAGTTAGGCTAGCACATCAAGCATACTTCCTTTAATAAAAAAAAACCCAAACAAAACAGGAAAAAAAAGAAAAAAAACAAAAAAAAAATTGACAATTTGTACATTTATTTACAAAAAAAAAAGGAGGGGAACATGTTAAAATCGTGTTGTTCTCCGCTGTGTGTGTGTACGTACATGTGTGTGAAGAGCTGGTGCATGGCACTAGGAGAGACTAGTAAACAAGCAGGTACAAAAAGAAAAATGAAATCAACAGTTCCACTGGCACTAGAAAGGACAGACCGATCCGCACGGGGCGAGTCCAGCCCGGGAGGGAGGAGAGGGGAGCCCAGGGCGCGCTCCCTCAGCTGGCAAGGGGCTGCCCCACCGCCCCGCGCGGCAGCCCGGCGAGGGAGGAGAAGCCGGTCGCGACAGGCACCTGGGGATTTGGGGACACATCCAAGCGGTCCGGTGGTGGAGAGCCCGTGGTTCTCTTCCCTCGTTGCTGAGGGTCTCAGCACTGCTGGTGTGTACGAGCTCGTTGTGTTTCTCTGGGATGGCTCAAGTTCAGAGAAGGGTCCTTCCCGCCCTCCGGGGACGCGTACGGCAATGCGCGTCCCTGCAGGGAGTCCCGCTGGTGACAGGCTGTACCAGCCACGCACTAGTCAAGTGGCCATGTGACGGAGATACACGGTGAGGGGAGAAAGGTGTCCTCCTCCTCAGAGATAAACAGTGAGGGGAGAAAGGTGTCCTCCTCCTCCTCCTCCTCTCCTTGATGCGCGCACACACACACACACACACGTCGCCCGGGCTCTTCCCTCACCCCCGGGCAGTTCTACGGCGTCTTGAATATCGTGCCGTATTTGACGCGGTACTTGTTAATGCTGACAAAGTGCAGGGTCTCTGTGTCACAGGTGGTGGTGCAGGGCACCAAGCCCTCCAACCCTTCGCCCATCAGCCACTTGTTTGTCTCGGCTGCCATTTCGCGGGGCACGTGCTCCTTGGTCCATTTGTCCACCCAGGCTTGGAATCGCTGGTGCAGCCGTTTGCTCACTCTTTCGTGGGACTACAGAAATAGGAAGAGGTGTTAGAAAAAAAAAGGAGGGTTTGGTCCCCAAACTGCAGCATTACACAAAGCTCAGCTGCCGGTCAACACAACCAAGAGGATTTATAATGCAGACACTGCTCCTTGCTAATGACAGAGGAGAAGCTCTGAGAGAAGCCCATGGGTCACAGACTCATAGAATTGTTTGGTTGGAAAAGACCTTCGAGATCACAGTTCAGCTGTACCTGTCCACTACTAAACCAGATCCCCAAGCACCTTCTTTGCCCAGTGTGTCCACCCTGCCCTGAGTGGCCTCTGCCAAAGCCTGAGAACCCTCTCCGTGAAGAAATTGTTCCTTGCCCTATTGCTTGTTACCTGGGAGAAGAGTCCAGCACCCACACCCTGCTCCACAACCTCCTTTCAGGAGCTGGAGAGAGTGATGGGGTCTGTCCTCAGCCTCCTCTTCTCCAGGATAAACAGCACCAGGGTCCTCAGCCACTCTCAGAACCCCTGGGCTCCAGACCCTTCCCCAGCTCTGTTCCCCTTCTCCGCACGTGCTCCAGCCCCTCAATGTCCTTGGAGTGAGGGGCCCAAAACTGAGCCCAGGATTCGAGGTGTGGCCTCACCAGCACTGAGTGCAGGTGGACAATCCCTGCCTGTCCCTGCTGGCCAAACCATGGCTGATCCCAGCCAGGATGCTGGTGGCCTTCTGGGCCACCTGGGCCACTGCTGGCTCACGTTCAGCTGCTGTTGACCAGCACCCCCGCAGGGCCTTTTGCCCCAGGCAGCTTTCCAGCCACGCTTCCCCACGCCTGGAGCTTAGGTCCCCTCCTCTCCACTTGTGAGAGGAACTCAGGAACACCAAGAGATTTATGCTGTTTAACACGGGCTGAGGACCCAGGACATATCCTGTGGGAGCCCAGCACTGCGTCCCTTCTGCACTGCCCAAAGGGTGCTGCCACCTCCTCCTCCTCCAGCAGCCAAGGCAGCCCTCAGACCAGGGAAGCCCTCCTCTCCCCAGCCCTCACGGTGTGCATTACACATGCCAGGGGTCCCAACTGCTATGGAAAACAAAGAACCAGGGCAGGTCTAAGAGGTCTAAGAACCACTGGCTTAAGAGAAGCGTCAGGAGAGGAAAAACCATGCACATCCTGAGAGCATCTGCTTAAGGAATGTAATATCCAGGGCAGATGGATTAAAGCCACGGCTACAGCCATAATTGAAAACAGCAAATATAATTAAGCCTCAAGATGAAAACTTATGTATTTTACTAATTGTTTTGTTCTCCTCCCAGATACTGAGTGCTGCTCAGCGTTAACTGTTAAATCCAACAGATTTGTTGTTCAGTGTAGCTTCTGCAGCTCCATCAGAGTCTGCAGTCACTGAGGGGCTGTGCTGCACGCTACGTACTTAGCAGTTCAGGAATTTAACTCCTGTCTGTGTGCTTTGTGATAAACCCTGGCACACAGCACCCTGTCTGTGAGACAGCTTCTCCTTCAGGGTTGTGCCAGTTGAATGGGATTCATTCAGAATCCTCAGTATCAGCATTTCAGAGTCACTACTGAAATAAAACACTCCCCTGCTGAGAATGCGAGTTTAAAAACATTATTTTAGTGCTAATGAAGCAAGCCCATTATTTGCATTTCATCAGCAATAAGAAGATGGGAAGTAGTTGGTTTAGAAATCCAACTACACGACCACAATGGAGCTGTAAGGATGATGTCCTGGTCAGGAAGCAGCACGCACCTCTCCCACCCCCTCACAGAATCATAGAATGGTTTGTGTTGGAAGGGACCGTAAAGATCATCCAGTTCCAACCCCCAGGGAATTTTCTCAGTGGTCAGTAGCGTCCTCAGAAAAGGAAATAATTTCATCAACTGGAAATAATCTCCATAGCTGCAGAAGAGGCTTCTGCTGACAGAGCCTCTCAGCACTTCTTTTCCAGTTGCTGAAGTCAGGAACTTTTGCCTGAATCTGGTAGGTTTCACTGTCTTTTACATTCCGAGCAATGGCATTCTGTGTCATGTCATGTTTTAAATAGGTTATACTAAAATTATAGTGAAGTATTTCAAACCCCAAGCCTAAACAACCAGACTAAAACTGGAGTTTGCTGTTAAAGCTCCCTGGTTTTCACTATTGGATGGAAATATTCCCATGTCAAAGCGTTCAGAAGACCAAATCAGCTTTCTCCAAACAAGTCCTCCTGCATTTGGCTGATCTGGAGTTACAGGGTGTTTTCACCTTGAATAAAGCCCAACATTTGCAGCTCAAGAACAGCTGAAGAGCCAACACTTCCTTCCCTTCCTGACCTATTCCCATCATCTCCTTCCCTTCTCCCAACAGTTCCTGTTGGCACAGAGAAGAAAAGCAAATTCCAATTTAAACCAGCACTGACTGCTAGTTGGGAGACGCCACAGACCCTTGGGTCCAGGTCTCCCCAGCCCTAGAAAAAATACCCATGGGGATTTTTCTGTGTGGGTGAACCCCACTGCTCCCTTCCTTGCTGCAAGAGCAGCTTTTCCAGAGCTGCTGCCACATGTTGGCCACATTCTGCCTAAGGATTCCAGGATTTCCATTCTCCGTGACTGTGGGGACAGCAAATAAGGGAATGGTACCCAGAGGGGATCCCCAGGGACAGAAGGTATTTGATGCTCTGCACTTCAATTGATTCCTGTTTGGGGATGCCCTGGAAGAACATGTGCTCTCACATGTCACCACAAGAACAGGTAGAAGACAGGTGTGCCCTAAAACAGGGGAAACATCAACAATGGGAAGCACCTCCTGGAAGAAATGTGAGCACTTACAGTCAAAAGCACTGTCCTACCAGAATAAAACTCTCTGGAGAGAAGGGAGGAGAGGTGGGAAGCCAATGAGAGAAGAAAAGACCACATCTTAGGAACATTCAAGAGGTCTTTAGTGCCTTGGGAGGACAATACAGCCCACCATTGTCCTGGCAACACAACAGCTGCTAAATGCTATCTACTGGATCCCCAAGGACTTTTCAGGTGACTCTTGGGAGCAGGGGGTCCCAGGAAACACCAGCTGCCCACCCCAGTCCTTCCGCTCGCTCCTACCTGCTGAGCTCGCAGCAGAGCAGTCCTCCTGTACATGTAATCCTCCGATTTGATCACGTACACCATCTTATAAGAGTTGAGTTTGAATTTACACTCCAGCTTGTCCAAGCTCTCCACGTTCTCCATAGACTTCTTACTGTTTCCCTCCTTCCCTTCCTTCTCCTGCTGCTCCCGACCACGTTGACACTTACGAATCCGTCTCAGATTCCTGCAAACCAGAGAACCCCTCTTGGAATTAGTGCTCACCCCCAGCATTGGCTGGATGTAGCTGGTGGATCTGTGCTGGCCCCTCAAAAAGCCTGGCAAACAGCTTGGTGCCCAGCTGCCTGTCAGAGTTGTTCAGGCTGAGACCCCTCCAACAAGTGAGCCCAGTGGGTTTATCTTACTTCTGAAATCACTGACTACTGTGCAATCAGCTCCCTGCTCATGAAAAACCCTGATGTGGTGCCTGCTGTTTACTGGCAGCCAAGGCAGGACTGGCAGCCTTAAAACACAGGATAAGGCAGCACCAAGAAAAAGGACAAGGCAGCATGAAAAGGTCACTCTGCCCTCTCCAGCCAGATCCAGCCCATCAAGGTAGGGTGCAGGGCACAGCCTGGCCACTCACCTCGGCAGGAAGACCGGTTTCTGGGCCAGGTGCTCCCGGAGCTCAGGGGAGGTAGAATCGGAGTTAACGTACCGCTCCACGTAGTCCGACCAGCGCTGGAAGGGAGCACAGAGCACAGATCAGCCCCTGCCTTCCCACCAAACAACAGGGGATGGTCAAGGAGACTAAGCTGGAAGTCACATGGATGAACACAAGGTCACTTTTGAAGGTTCTGTGCATCTTACCCCCCTCAAAAAAAGGCAGGTACAATGTTTCTCTAGACAGTTTTAAGGGTTTTCTAATACAAAAATAAACCAAGAAGGAATTGCCTACTCACATCACTGAAAGCTTTATGGTGTGTCCTTGATGTTTCTTTATCTTGGGCTAACGGACCACAACAACAGTCAGCTGGACATCCTCGTCCAGCGCACCCTTGACCATCACAGCTCTCTGGACAAGCTGCTCTTACCTCTGCTTCTACAGGGTCATCAGAGTTCTCCTCTTCTGTGTCCAGCAGTTCAATGGTTAATTGAACCTGACCTCGGCTCTGAATGAACATCAGCTACAAAGAAAAGGCAGAAGGGACTTCAGTAAGAGACTTCAAACAGGAAAAAAAACCCCAACCTCCACTTCTCACTGGGGCAAAGGGAGCAATTTAGCATAGTGTGAAGGGAAAGCACCACTTCCCACGTGCCTGACAGCAGAAGGGAAACTCTACATAAACTGCACATCTCCAAGGAACGCAGAATTTGCAAAGCTTTCTGAAAATCTTTTTTTTTGTTGTTGTTTTTGGGGTGGTCTGGGGCCATTCTTGAGCCCCCAGAGTAAGTTTGAGAGCAAGGGAACAAGCAGGCTTTTATTCAAAGCACTTTATGCATTCAGAAAGGGCCTGGCCACTTCCTGCATCTTCGGTGAAGGAAGCATGGATTTGATTAGCAGTGTGCCAGGTTTATTCAGCAACACATGCAGTCAGCAATGATTTAATGCCTGGTCAGTACGAGCAGATCTCCCCACAGCCAACAAAGGCTGAGGCACAAGAGAAATGGGGGAGTTTGAGCCAACAAATTAAAACTGGTGACAGCAGAGCAGTCAATGTGATACAACCCAAAGACATTGTGAAGCATGAGGGATATTCATCATAGCTGTTCCAGGAAACATGTTTCTCCTTCAAATCTCATTTGCAAGAGGCCCTTTCAGAAACATTAAAGCTGCCACCAAAACTTTCAAGTTTCAGAGCTACAGAAAGTCCGCAGGGTCCTTGGGTGCCTAAACAAGGCTCCTTTTTTAAAGGACAGCTGCTTCTCCCTTCTCACAAGGCACCTCCTGCTGCTTTCCCAGCGTGGTTTGCAGCCCAGTTTACCTTGAAACAGTTCTCCTCTGACATGAGCTGCTCAGCTTTGCGCTGGTAGGCGGCCTCGAGGAGAGAACGAGACGACTGGGAAGCCAGAAGCCCTCCTGTTGCTCCGTTGTTGTTCTCCGACAGGTAGAGGTCTGTTACCTGCACACAGATCTCATCACTCACAATGTGCTGGAGCTGCAAACAGGGAGAATGCAGGGAAGGTGTTAGTCAGGGAGCCTGCTACCTGCCCATCAACACAGAACAGAAAGAAAGATGAAACCATGGGGTTTAAGCCCAAGAGGAGAAAAAAATCAAACTGAAAAGGTATGAGTTTAAGGCTATGTTTTTCAGTTGCAGATCACCTCCACTGCTACGTAAAAAAAACCACAGTATCTTTAAAAAAATCAGCAGGTGGCAAAGTACAACTACTCAGAGCAAAACTAGGGGCAGGGAACATCCTGATCAGCAGCAGGGGAGGAAGGTCTGGAGCACTGTGGCACAGTGGATCCCTTGCCTGAGGAGAGGGGTGGGAGAGCTGGTATCAACCCCTTGTTTTGTGCAAATTTAAAAATCAGAAGTCACTTGGCTGTCTTTTGAATCAGTTTTCTCTGGACTTGAAGCATAGGGCTTCTGAAAAGCAGCTCTACCCTTCTGAAAGAGGAAGAGGCCTTTTAAGCCATTCCACTTTCAGCCAGCCCCTTGTGCCTGGATTTGTTCTTCAGGCTACAAAAAGGCACAGGTAGAATTTTTCCCTTAGTCACACATTCTTCCCACCAGCCCAATAAAAGTACTGGAGTTTAAAAGCCAAAATGAGCTGCTCCACCAGCCATAAAAGAGACAAAGCTTTTCCAAAAAGGCACACACTGCTTCTACAACAATGGCAAAAAAAGAGAAATTATTTAAATGACACTTAAACTCTTTGTCAAAGTTAAAGCAAGATTAGCTCTGGAATTACTTTGAAATCGAATACTTAGAACTTCTAGAAAACAAAGGGAGAACTCTATATGCAAATAGAGGATATCCTCACTTATTTAAATACACTAGAAATTATTTTTTTATCACATATTCACATCAGTCCTGGAGTTGGGTTAAAAACACCCACAATGTACCTGCTCACCCCTGAAATTCCCAATTTAGGCACACAACACTCCCCCTCCAACGTGGGCCCGGGCTGTCACTGCAAACATCCCAGCTACGTCCCCCCTCCAGCTGCTGCCAGCAGTCACCTGTCGAACAATGCTCTGGATCAGCTTGTCCATGGTGAAGGCGATGTAGGCGTGAATGGTGAACATCTCACGCAAGGAGTCCTCGTACTGCGACGAGTCCATGTTCCCATCCAGGAGGTTGCGCACCATGTCCAGGAAAGCTGGGTAATAATCCTCAACGTCGATGTCCACTGCAATGAAGGAGAATGGGAGAGATGAACTCATCACCTCCAGGAAGGGTTGCTTTGAGGTTTGGCCCTCAGACCACCCAGGTTCTGGTACAGACTGAAGTTTGTCTGTTACAGACATTTCAATGAGCCTTTTTAAGGCCACAGATACTTTCCTTTTAAAAGGCTTTTAGTTAAAGAACTTGAGGCTACTTTAGATACGCAGGTGTAAAATGAGAGCTCTCACAAAATAACTGCTGTATGTTACTGTTCTATTTAAACCTCACATTCCCCACACCTTCCCAGCTTCCTCCTCAGTCCACTGCTGCCCAGCGATAATCACAGAACCATGTAATGGGTTGGGCTGGAAGGGACCTCAAAGCCCATCCAGTTCCACCCCCCTGCCATGGGCAGGGACACCTCCCACTGGATCAGGGGGCTCAAAGCCCCACCCAACCTGGCCTTGAACACCTCCAGGGATGGGGCAGCCACCACTTCTCTGGGAAACCTGTGCCAGGGCCTCCTCACCCTCACAGGAAAACATTTCTTCCTAAGATCTCATCCATATTTCCCTTCTTTCAGGTTAGAACCATTCCTCCTTGTCCTGTAACAGAGATCCCCATTTTCAAGGGTCACTGCTGTAACACAAACTAAATCCCATCAACATACTATGAACAGAAGCATCTTTCCTCCCCACCCTCCCACCCACAGTCACTCACTAGGCTCTTTCAGCCGCAGCTGGATGGCAGGACTGTCGCTCTTGTCTCGCTTTATGCCCAGCACTTCCCTCTCCCATTCCCTTTCCCGCGTCTCCTCTTCGATTTGCCGCTCGGCCTGGGTGCAGATCCTCAGCAGCCGCAAGCACAGGATCTGGTGCAGCCGCATGAATATGTACCAGTTGCTGTTCACGTAGAAGAGATTGTAGACTTCATCCATGCCCCGCAGCTTCTGGGCTGTCGTGTTGTTGAACATCAGTTTGGTTTTGGGAGGACTGCCCCCAACACCGTTGTGCTTTTTTGCAGCCCCAGTAGCTTCATCCACATCCATTTCTTCTTCTTCCTCCTCTTCCACATCTGAGAGTTCACCTCGCTGAGCAAACAGCAGGTCTGGAATGAAGTGATACATGATCTGCTTGATTTTGTACTTGTCCTCTTTCTGGATTCCCGTCTGCCGCTTCACGTGGTGGATGATGAGAGAGGCAGCATCTTCCAGGATCTGCTTGTCTTCATAGGCCAGTGATAGGTGTGGGCCTGTGGGGACCCCAGCGTTGTCTTCTGAAGCCTGCTCTTGCCTCTACAAATGAGAAACAGCACAAAAATCAGTTCTGAACAACTCCCTCCACCCAAGAGCTCTTCACAGTATCACAGTATCACAAGGTTGGAAAGGACCTCTGAGATCATCAAGTCCAACCTATAACCCAACACTAACACCAACACTAACACCAACCCATCATCTAACCCATGGCACTCAGTGCCTCATCCAGTCTCCTCTTAAACACCTCCAGGGCCTGCGACTCCACCCCCTCCCTGGGCAGCCCATTCCAATGGCCAATCACCCTTTCAGTGAAGAACTTTTTCCTAACATCAAGTCTAAACTTTTCCTCTTCAGAAAGCTCAGCCAGCAGCACAGACTCCCTCTCTCATTGAGCAGCGAGGAACAGGAACTGAAACTGCACTTGTGAAGTACATAAACTCGAAGAAAGGAAACTATGGGTGACCACCTTACCTCATCATAGATGCTTTCAATCTCATTGAGGAGACTCTTTGACCTCAGGACCTTGGTATCATTCTGCTTGAAGTTGATGCCCTGGTGGTCCAGGGATTTCAGGTAATACTTCTCATTCTGCTCTCGCCACACTTTATTAAATCCTCTCTGGGCTTCTCGCCACTCTTCCTCTTTCATCTTTAACCTTGGATCAAGAAAACAAGGATGAGCTAAGAGATATAAAGGTGCCACTCTGAGCATATAAGGAAAACCTAGGTTTGTGACTCCTGGCAAGTGCTGAGAAGCACCAAGCTTCTTATGAAACAGGCATAAACGAACATCGTCCCGCAGAAGAGAGCTTTACAGGAGGGGCACCCTGCACGTGCTCTTCTGAGCGACTCCCCCTGGATTTCTCTCATGTCCAAGTTACATGGCTCAGGAACAGAGCAGCCTGGAGGCTTGTGTTTCCTCCCACAGCATGCAACGGCAGCTAGAGGGTCTAACATCCCTCCAGCCCCAGGGTCTATAACATGGCAAGGGGCCAAAGGGCTGGGAAAGCCACAAGAGCTGGCCCAACATGCTCAGAAACCTCCAGAAGGTCATGTGGCTCCAGCTGCTGAAAGGGAGTAGCTTAGTTTAACAAGGTTATTGCCTTGCAGCAACCCAAGCTTCCTGGGAATGGACTCTTGAAACTTGACTTGGTGTCTCAAGCAAAGGACCTGATGCGGCTCAAGACCCAGCTCACAGGAGGAGCATCCTGGCAGCTGGGTGGGGAAGCTGTGACCTTGCACATATCCTGTGTAAGGCTGTTCCCTCCACATGCAGAACCCCGAGAGTGACAGTCTCACAGGAGTGATAGTCCCACTGAGATAGGAAGGAGCTGGGGAAGAACATCTCCTGCTTACACATCTCCTCAAGCTTCCCCCAGGAGCTGCAGCACCCACTCCCTTTTCTTGATCAAGGAAGCAAAAGTAGACAACAGAAATTGGGCTGGGAATCTGAGGGCAGCACAACCACCATGATCCAAACCCACAGTCAAGTAGAGCTGCAGGATTTGGAAAGGGATCAAATTTAGCCCTGGTCAAAGCACACAATGCAGTTTCCTCATCTTACACACGGTACTGACAACAGGGAGGAAAAAAGGCTTAAGAGGAGACAACAAAAGCTCTGCCTCCCTCCAGCCGAGTGTAAGGTTTTGGTTTCCACTCCCTTTTCTTGATTAAGGAAGCAGAAGTAGACAACAGAAATTGGGCTGGGAAGGGTAATTCCCTCTTTCTAGGCGATTATTATGAAACACAGCAACTGACCAGAACATAAAACACAATTCTTGAATTGCAGCCTTGAGGTGGGTGATCACACCCTTCAGAGGCAGAAACGAGCTACTTTTACACAAATCTGGATCAGGAACAGCGTGTTATCCTTCAGCAGAGCCCCCCCGAGCGGTGCAGGAACCATCAGTACCTTTTCAGTACAATGGGAACAGCCACGGACGGGTTCTTCCGGAGCCCATCGATGATGTCAGCTGCTTTGTCAGCATATATCCTCTGGAGAGCCTTGCGGTGGATCACCTCCGAAGTGCCACCCAGAGTGTTGTCCAGCCGGAACTTGGCCTGCTCCTCGGCAGACAAGCGCGACAGTTTCTTTTGGATCGCCTCAAGGACGCGGATCGTTGCCAGGTTGGTCTCCAAGACAACATCCAGCTGAAGCAAACGGAGCATTAGCCATCGTTGAATAAGATAAAACACGATACTTCAGAGGCTAACACTTAAGTGACATGAAACAAGAAGCTGTGCATGTTTAACAAGATGTTCTCCTGCAGCAGTTTCCATGTTTGGCTGCTCTCAAATAATCCAATTATGTTTTATCTGCTACCTAGATAATACTGCAGAAGAATTTAAAGGCTACTGGAATGATATTGCTAGGAAATTACATTTTCCACCTGGGAATAGAACACACTTGACAGTTTCTCTACAAAAGGACAGGCCAAATCTGTGTGTGTGCAGGTAATTGCCAAGCTGACTTCCATTTCAAGTGAAGATGTCAATCGTTTAACACCCTGAACGCATCGCTTTTTAGATTATTACAGGGCAATGCACGTTCTGTGCTACGTGGGCAGTAAGGACAGGAAAGATGCATTGGATTATATGCTGGCCATTCAACAATTCCATCTGGATTCCAAGGACAAAGTGAGAGGCAGAGGTGGCAGCTTGGAGTGAGAGGTTTTAATGCAGCCACCGCTTAATATATTAAGAGAACACAACCTCTTATGCAAAAGTGAAGTACACAATTACTAGAGTTTCTAAAAAGCAGCATTAAAGGTGTAATTACATCAAGATCATTAACTGTTCACAGAACCCCAAGCTTTCTGACATGTGAATCAAGGAAAATCAATTTACCTCGAAACGCTCATCCTCACACCTGTAGATGTGCTCTTCATACTGCGTCTTCTTGGAGCTCACGAACGTCGAGTCTTCAGACCAGGACGGGAAGGAGACCCAGGTGTCATTCAAAACCTTTGAGGGAGACAGGGGGAGACAAGAGTCATGGCCAGCCTTCAAGAGGGGCATGTCTGGCCACCTTCGAGCCCAGTCTTCCAACAGGAGGATCTAATTCCCCAGTTACAAAACCTGTGTGGCCCTTCCAAAGCCCAGCTTTCAGGAGACAACCCCAAAGAGCCACAGCAGAAATGTCCAGGCAGTCAGAAAAAGTTCACTCGCTGGAGCTGTGAGAATAAACCTTGCAAGGGAAGAGAAACCCCCTTTCCTGGCAGAGGAGCTGAGCACCTGTAGCTCTCACCACCTCCCAAACCAGGAGTAGAACAGTCAAAAATATCTCAGACAGGCCAAAGGCAAAGAAATGAGGATTCTGGTGGGCAGTCCAGGAGGTCAGGCCCAGCTTTCACAAACCCAAAGTCGGAACCACTGAGTCATTAGATTCTCACAGGAAGAAAGAGTCTGTAACTGGATCAGACAACACTGTTTTCAGAGACGTGTCAGGACTTAGATTAAGAAACTTGCACTTGTCTCTGGCCCAGGTTGGTTTCACTGCCTGCCAGCACTACCTATCCCCTCTGCTAACTGCAGGACTTGGCCACTCACACTCATCATCATCTCTCGTGGAGTACAAGGCCACAAACCCCATCACATTCCCAAATGGCAATCTCCTCACTACTCACTGCAGGTGCCCCTGCTGCCTGCAGTCACCCAGGGAAGGGATTGCTGGTGCTCTTCCCCTCCTCTTCCAGCAAGAGTCACCTTCAAAACATCACCTTCAACACCAGTGAAGGAACAGGATCGGCCAGTATCATTCCAACTTTGAACCAAAGGTCATGACGACACATTAAAGGACTCAAGTCCATCTGATCCTGCAGAACTTTGTTGGGAGACCAGCTCTGACTGCTGACCAAGAAGGCTGGTTCCCTGCAGGGAGCTCATTTCCCAAAGCAACGCTTCATTTCTCAAGACAAGAGATCTTCTTAGCGTTTCAGGTAGGAAGAAAAAAGCATGTGAGGGATATGTGGGAAAATCTGTCCACAGAAAACACCATTTCCTTTTCAGGTTGAATGAGAGACCACTCTGACAGCAGAGTGAGTGAGAATTTGGGTAAGAAGGTAGCTATGAACTTGAATTATGTACTGCCTTGTAAAAGATCCCCGAGATCACATTAAAACTGTGCAGAAAAACAGTTCTGCCATTTCCTACTCAAGAGTTTTAAGTTTGTAATCTTAATGTTCTGTTCACACGTTATACCGTGTAAAATCTAATGCCCCTGTATTTTATTTTAGCAGTTAAACATCACAACTATTCAGTGGGTTTTTTTCCAGCTGCTCCCCAATGAATTATGTATATCCTTTCAGAAGCACCACCGGAGAAGAGCTGGTGCCATCAAAGCCACGTGGGGATCTCATCTCCCAGCCAGCTTCCAGCATAACCCATTCCTACACTGACGCCTTGCCCTGTGGAACACCTTTTGGACATGATCCAGATGTTTGCAGGAGTGCCAAGTGCTCACTTGCCATTAGGAACACCTCAGGGTGTGCTCACCTGGGGCTCTGACACCTACCATAGTGATCCTGAGCCAGGATGGGATGCCTGCACAAGCCTGGATGCAGGAATAACACGGATGAGCGCTAACCAGGCAGCTGCCTGGGCCCAGCTTCATGCCCAGCGCCAGCTTCCAGGGTGCAGGCAGTAGCACAACTCAGCTGTATGAGAACAAACGTGTCCCAACATCCCCAGGAAAGTTTTCAGCATAGCACAGGGGTACAAAATAAATCCTCCATCCTGTTGTGTTCCACTCGCCCTTGCTCCATCCCTCCGAGAAGGCTAGGAATAGCATTCCACTGTCAGACAATTTCCATCTGAGAGCATCTTACCTCTTTACAGAGGGGAGTCCGCCCTGTGCACTTGGGTTGCTGGTAGCTCTTGGGTAAGGCTCTGTAGCTGGAGCCCAGCCTTTTACAGGAGGCATAGTCTATCTCCATGGCAATGCCCTCCGTGGCCCGTTCCTTCGGATACGTCTCCATGTGAACAGATTCTTTATATCCCAGAAAGTTTTTAAACCAAGTGAACAACTCTGGAAATTTCCTAAAAATAAACCAGAGGGGAAAACCAGGTAAGTAGAATTCAAACGGCACTGAGCTCTGATGGTGAGGCTGCAGCTGAGTGCTACAGACAGGCTGTGTGAAAGACCCTCTGAACTGTCCATGAGGTGAGAGAGGACCCTCTCTGCTTCCACGGAGCCGGATCAAATGGGAAGTGAGTGCTTGTATGTTGTCATGTGGTGGATTGCTCTCTGGATGCAACCAAAAAGCTTTAGTATTACCCTTCCATATAGCCAAGGACAGAGAGACAAGCACTGACACATCCTCCGTGTGCCCTGTGGATACCATCCTGTCTCCACGAGACAAGTGACAGGCGAGGAAGAGCAGCCAGAGCTTTTAGTGCAGGGGTGGGATCTGCTGCAGGGTCACATCCAGGCCTCCCAAACCATCCCAGCAGTGAACCCAGGCCAGACTCCTAGTTGTTTGCCAAAGTTCTTAACCTTAAACCAGATCCTCCATTTTCAAAAGCAGCAAGAGGAAACTGAAAAGTGATTCCGCAACCACACGATTCAAGCGGTGCTGCCTCCCCAGCACAACATGAAGAAGCCCTCGTCTGCAAGGCCCAAGTTTGCCTGCTCGCAGAGAAAAGTCTTCTGAAGAATTTATTAGGCTAAAATACTGCATCTCTTCAACTCCTTATCTTATGCAAAGCTCCAGCAATATGAGGAATTGAGCCTGTTACTGAGGCTAATTGAATTACTGCTCATTTATAGCTTTTTCATTACATGACAGAAGATAATGTCCAGCTCCAGAGGAAAACTGTGTTATACCTTTCCCCGTGCAGATATTCACCCTCCTAGCTAGGAGCACAGATGGCAGATAGGAAAAATCCAAATTCTTTTGGTGAATACTTCACTTCCCAGCTAAAGCTGGCATCCTGCTGATGCCTGACTAATTCCAGAGGAGCTGTGGAAGGAGTGTAAGCTCCTTCAGGCGGTTTCTTTGCACAACAGCCAGTGTAATGGGGTCCTGAACCCAATTTCTGTTGCTATTGCCTCGTCCCTTGGAAGCAGGAACTCAATTCACACAAAGAGGGAGCATTAATCTTCCTGCTCAAAACTGGTGAGAGGATATTGGTTGGTTTGAGCCCGTACGTTGTTCTGTACGCTACTGGCAATTGTGAAAGTTACAATTCCTTTTTAAACTATAGTATTCCTTATCATTCTTGGCTACAGGACAGAATTCAGCTACTTTTAGCTCTTCTGAAATTTTGAGTTTGGATCAGCACTCTTTTTAGGGGACACTTCCTACATAATTAGCCAATCATGAAATTATCCACAATTACACAGCAAGAGACAGCAAAAACAGGTTGTTAAATAATTCTGTTTGCTCTCCTGAAGTAGGAAGAACCAGAAAGCAGGACCAGAGCTGCTCTTGAATGCTGTGTGGCTGCCAAGGCATCACCAGGAATCACTCCCTTGGACAAGGAACAGAAAAGGGTCGAGGAGAAGAGCATGTACTTGGGAGAAAAACTGAAGCAGGGCACTTACCGTCCTGCTCCAATAAAGAATCATAGAATGGTTCGGGTTGGAAGAGACCTTAAAGCCCATGCAATTCCAGCCACCTGCCACAGGCAAGGACAACTCCCATTGGATCAGGGGGCTCAAAGCCCCATCCAACCTGGCCTTGAACACTTCCAGTGCTGAGGCAGCCACGACTTCTGTGGGAAACCTGTGCCAGGGCTTCACCACCGTCACAGGAAAACGTTTCTTCCTAAGATCTCATCTCAATCTCCCCTCTTGCAGCTGAAAGTCTTTCTCCCTCATCCTAATGCTGTACTCCCTGAACCAGAGCCCCTCCCCAGCTTTCCTGGAGTCCCTTTCAGTACTGGGAGGCTACTCTAAGGTCTTCCCTGAGCTTTCCCTTCTCCAGGCCAACTCTCTCAGCCTGTCCTCATACGGGAGGTGCTCCAGCCCTTGGATGATCTTTGTGGTCTCCTCTGGACTTGCCCTAACAGATCCATGTCCTTCCTGTGCTGAGAAGTAGTCTGAAAGCCTAAAGCACATGGCACTTGCACAACATTGGCCAGGGCTTCCAAGAGCTCAGGGTGTCTTCCTGTCTGTACAATAGCATGTGGCACCTTACCACCTACATTCCTGACACTGGGGCTGAGCTGGAGGATACAGGAGATGCCCGAGAACACGCTGCCATAGAAGCAACTCATGCAATCATTTACTGGGCAGACAACCAAGCAGTAGCAGGCTACCAGACAAAAGTCGAGCCAACCAACAGTACAGGAATTGGGCAGTGCAGGGGGATTCCATCTAAGTTGTCCTTGTGCCCCAAGAAACCACCCCTTGGCTCCCAGAGTGGCGTTCCTCCTGCTTCCTGTCATGCAGCCACACGAGATGCATCCCCTGAACATGAGATGCATTAAACATCTCATCTTGTGTAAGGTAACAGGCTCCACTTACCCCAGGAATGGAGAAACCAGCTGCACGAGCTCAGCCCGGGAGATCACCTCCTGGTTGAAAATAACCAGGCAGCGCAGGAAGTTTTCGTAGGCTTCTGTGCTACGCAGGGCTTTGCGCACCTTGGAAGGAGAGGGAAAGAGAAACAGCTGCTGTCAGGAGAGATCCAGCTTCCTGTGCCACCGCTGTCCAGCAGTGCTGGACCCAACACTGTGCTTCCCACCAACGTGCAGAGATTATACTTGGAATGAAAGTGCAAATCTTTGAATTTGACAGAGGGTAAACTGTCACAAGGCCTGACGAACTGACATGAGCCACCTCTGCGCTGGGTATGCCCTGCAACAGCAGTGCCCAGTGCATCACTCTGAAGAAAGGAGTGGGAAGTGAAGAATTACATCCCCCAAAGAACTCCCTAACAGCTGGATTATGAAATGCTGGAATTGTGGACAATGTCAGTCGTAGCTGCAGCACCACAAACCCTCCCAGGTTGTGTTTAAACACTGGAACAAGCAGGGAGCAGGGGGACCTGTGCCCTGGGTAACGCTGCTCCAGCCCCTGCCTGCATCACAGCTTAGGTTATCACGGATAAGCCAATTTCTGCAACCCTCATCTTTGCAGTAGGAGGAAACCCAACACTTCATCCCAACCTTTCCCACAAGAACAGTTAGCGTCTCTGCATCAGACAGAGCTCTATCATCATTAAGACATTCATTGTTAGAGTTATAATTCTACAGCAGGGATTTCTTGGTTTACTCATGTTAACACCTACGCATCCTCCGAGCAAGAGATTGGTTCCCATTAGCTGGTCTGCAGCATGCTGCAAAACACACATCACCATGGAGCAACCAGGACTTTCATTGACAAAGGAATATTATTTAAAAGGCTTGTTTACATTCCACATATACTCCCCTCTGAGCCATAAGGAACTCTATAGACAGAGGGGGAATGGTTTTCATCTGAAAGAGGGAAGACTGAGATGAAATCTTATGAACAAATGTTTTCCTGTGAGGGTGGGGAGGCCCTGGCACAGGTTGCCCAAAGAAGTGGTGGCTGCTCCATCCCTGGAGGTGTTCAAGGCCAGGCTGGATGGGGAGTTGAGCCCCCTGATCCAGTGGGAGGTGTTCCTTGTCCATGGCAGGGGGTTGGAACCGGATGGGCATTGAGGTTCATTCCAACTCAAAGCATTCCATGGTTCTATGATCTTAGGGAAAACATTAAGGTACTACTTGGAAACTTCCCACATATCATTCATTTGTTCTATGTGGTAAACCAGTATCAGGTAACAATGGTACAATTAATTAGATTAATCTCTCAAGGGAAAAAAAACCAAACAAACCAACAACAATGCCAACATGAATCAGGTGCTCTGTAAACTGAGCTCCCACACTGCAGGCAGCTGTTTTGTGTATGGGTACAGTGACTGTGCCAACACATTGACACAGGTCATGCACATCAGTGGTTGTCCAGGGATTTCAGACAGGTGAAAACAGATTTGGAGTGCGTGATACAGGAAAAAAAATCCCATTTCTGCAAATAAACTGCAGTAGTAGCCTGTGAAAAGGTGGAGGATGAACTTTGGGGAAAAGGCAGATATCCATGTAAAAAAAAAAAGGCACCAGGCTTTTAAAAAACTCAATGGCTCTGATTTGGAGGCTGCAGGGCACATCTGGGTTCAAGCTCACAAATATGATCAGTGTGGCAGACACATCACAGACTCCTCTGTGATGAAAATTGGGATGTATGCTAAGAACATCACAAATGATGCGAGACAGCGCGCTCCAAATCCCGCTTCTCACCTTCTCGAAGAAGAGAGATTCCGTCCCCACACCGTGTTTGCTGGCTTCTGCCAAAGACTGGTCTTTTAACCCAAGCAGCTTCGGTTTCTTCTGTTAACAACAAAAAAAAAGGCAAGAAAAAGAAAGAGCTGTTCAGTGGAGCAAGTTCCCATATTTTGATTATCTATCACACCAGGGTTTCAGCTCCCTGACCCCATTGTTTGCTTTCAAATCAAAGCGAGGTGGCTTTTTGGGAAGGAAACTGGCAGGACAGTGTGTGCTACAACTTAATCTGTGAAGGTTAATCAGTAGCATAGAACTCCACATATTTTTAATACACTGTTGCATCCTTTGTTGTCACTGGTGGATTGAAACACTGGATACAGGTATCTCATTTGTCAAAACAGTGTGCAAAATTATCAAAAATCTGGTTTTCCCTATCACTCACCCAGTTCTTTAGGTCTTACACCTCCCTAAAAAGAGCATATTTTCATTTTCTCTCTTCAATTTCCTTCATTTTCCCCATACCAGCACCCTCATAAAGGCTGAAAGCTGCCTCCAAGATGTGTTCTGTATTGCCATCCGTTATTTAAAGGGGAGGAAAAAGGGCAGAAGGGAAAGTAAATCCCTAGATTTAAATGATAGTTATGTGTACTAATGCTTTTCATCACAAATCAAGAGACATCACCCTCAGACCAAGCAGGTCGACTTGGCCCTGATGTGCAAAAGCTGAACCACCTGGCCACGAGACCATTTTTGTGACAGTACCAAGCCTCATGCTCACAAAACGTGCGTCATTTGAAAAGGACAAACTCTGCTAAGAGAATAATCATTCATTGTGTTATTGCAAGGTTTATGACAGGAAGAACCAGCAAACATGATTCCACTGCATCTGCTCCAAGTTCTACCACAAGGAGGCTTTCGGGCACATCTCTCCCCTCACCTTACCTTCCCCCTGCCTTATAAACATCGCTACAAGTTTTGGACAGGTTTATGCTGTGGCCTTACTGAGACTTCTGTGTCCACGCCCTGCACCTCCCCCTCATCACCAAACACAGTTTTGTTGACCCATAAAACTACCCCCAGTATTCTAATAAAGCAGGGAAAGCCCCATTCTTCCTAAACCAGTGAGGTTAACTATTACTACCCTCAGGTATAGGCAACCCCACTGGTTTATGAACAGAGACAAAGCCTTGCACTTGGCAACAAGGACTTCTAAAAGTTTCCTTTAAGGCAAGCTTTAAGTTTCCATGCTCTAAACTTGCAGTCTGTGCCACAAAATAATCACACAGCCTCGTAAAACACATCCCACTGCCACAGGCTCCTGGGGAAAACTGGGCTGCTGAATGAGCACATGCTCTTACCTTCACTGGAGGGGTTGCTCCAGTTCCCGAGTGCCGTCGAATCTGACAGCCATTCTGGTTGGGTCTTTGCTGTTTGTTGTTGAGCTGTGGCTTCTTCACTGTGCCACCATGATCGTTTCTTACTGATTCCACCTTCTCTGCAGTTGTCTTACTCAACAGCTTATGTAGAGACAAACCCAGAAGACCATTAGAGCAGAGTTCCATGCACACAGGCAAAAACCCACACGCCTGCTTCTCCTTGCTCTACATGACCAACCACAGTTACTGCAGTCTTAGAACAAAACTTTTAGGAAAAGGGATTGTACTTATGGTCAGAAAACAAAATCTATCACCCTGACCCCTTCCCACACTCAGTAAAGATTAAAAAAAAAAAAACCCAAGAAAATACAAGAAACAAACAAAAAAAGGACATTTTTCCAACCTCTGGCTACCCACGGGACAGTTTCCCAGTAGGTGTTTCAGTTCCAGCCTGTCTCCAAGCAGACTCACCACAGAGCTGTTGGCATCAGGCAGGAACTGCCCGAACTCCGAGAGCAGATCCTCCTGGTTCTTGAAGAGCCGAGCCACCTGCGCGTACACCTCCTGCTCCGTCAGGGCCGGCGTGTAGTTACCTCCTGCCTCCTTGGCGTTACGCTGCTCCTTCTGCCATAGGAAAGAGGAGAAGCATCAGAAAAAGACACACAAACTACTTCAGTGACAAAGAAAAGAAATGCAAATGAATGAAACAGCAAATGTCTCAGCATCTTATGTGAAGAATCATATGATATCAATAGTATGGTTCTTGTATGTACACTAAATATCTATACTCACACTTACTATAAATATATACTAAATGCCCTGCTGACCCTAGGTGAGCAAGACATTGATCAAGGAAGTGGTTTCCTGACTTTTAACATAGTTCTATGGCCGTGTTGTCTTTTTCTGACATCAAAAAACACCAAATATGATTTTAAAAAAGGTATTTAGGCACTCACAATGACAACAGACTGAAATCTATTACTTCATGCTGCTAACACTTTGCAAGAACTCTGCTTAGCTTGCTGGCCAATGCTAATCCTGAAGACCCAAACGCAAGCCTCAAACTTGCTCCCTATGGCAATAAAGAGATATAACCATAGAGGTACTCAAATCTGCAGTGTGAACGCCCACCTGATACGTGTGGAGGATCTCCAGGAAGGCTTTGTAGATGTCTGGCTGTCCCTGGAACCGATTCTTGATCTTGTTGACATAGTTGATGGCATGATTAAACTCAACGGGCTGATTGTTCTGCAGGGACGGCGTGGTTCCCAGAGAGATTGTCACGGGCGTGTGAGGTTGGACCGGTGGCGAGCGCGGTGATGCATATGGTGGAATTGGGGGAGTCTGCTGGCTGGCAGGAGTATGTGCCTGCAACTGCGATGGCTGAGAAGAAAAGCAGCCACGTCAGACATTAGCAGATTACTTTATGTTTGGAATAAAGGCATTTTTATTCCACATATGGACCATATCCAGAGGAAACAACCTGACACATAACTGTATCTGATGCCAGCTGGAACAATAAGGATTCAACACAGATACCTCCGAGCTGGATGCAGCAGCTGGATGAAATCTCTTGCTACCACATCTAAACCACCTCTTCCTGCATACTGGCCCTGGATGACTTTTGCTGCACATCCTAAGAAGTCTTTTTAATCTGCTACCAAACAATTATTCCCTTCACAGATTTAGGGAATTTTCACAATATCTTTCATAAATTGAACACTTCCCTGCCTAAGCAGAAACTGCTGTTATAAGCTCAAATTAAGAAGCACCATCCCATTGTCAGAGTTCGGTTTTACAGATTAGCAGAAGCACAAATACAGGTATACTAAGGAGAAGAAAACTGTTATCCAAAGTAAGTAAAAATTTAGTGGGCCAGCAGAGATTACATCTCATCAGAAGACAAAATATTTAGACCATTCAAGTTGTTATTAACAGTTGTTTTCCCTTGCTCAAAAAATTGACAAGAGCGCAAGCACGGTTTGCCCCAACACTCCCAAGTTACTTTGCCCCTAGGGAAGAATTCTGGGATGTATAAAGGCAACAGCAAGGGAAAACTGGAGTTTCTTTCAATACTGAGATAAAGAGCAGACAGATAATACTCTCAGTGTAATTATTTAGAATAAGGTTAATAGACAGCTAACAGCCACAGGAAAATTAAGCAGCAGTTTTTAAGTGGTTGCATCAAAAGAAGCATAGCCAGTAGGCTGAGGGAGGTGATTCTGCCCCTCTGCTCCTCTCTCGTGAGACCCCACCTTGGAGTATTGTGCCCAGTTCTGGAATCTCCAACATAAGAAGGATATGGAAGAGTTGGAATGTGACCAGAGGAAGCCACGGAGATGATCCGAGGGCTGGAGCACTTCTGTTATGAGGACAGGCTGAGAGAGTTGGGAATGTTCAACCTGGAGAGGAGAAGGCTCCAGAGAGATCTTAGAGCAGCCTCCCAGTAAAAGTGGCTCCAGGAAAGCTGGGGAGGGGCTTTTTACAAGGGCATGGAGTGACAGGACAAGGGGGAACAGCTTTAAACTGGAAGGGGGAAGATTTAGATTAGACATTAGGAAGAAACTCTTCAAGATGAGGGTGGGGAGGCCCTGGCACAGGTTGCCCAGAGAGGTCGTGGTTGCTCTATCCCTGGAGGTGTTCAAGGCCGGGTTGGATGGGCTTTGAGCCCCCTGATCCAGTGGAAGGTGTTCCTGGCCATGGCAAGAGGCAAACTATTCCATGATTCTATGATTCCTCTCACCTTCCAAACTCCCAACGTATGTATTACACAGAGTTTTCACTACTGACAGAGTAGACAACTGTCTCAGGAAGGCCAGAAGCATCCTAGTACAGGATCCTGCCTTGCTTACCTACAGCTCCACCTGGTACAGAAATCTCGCTTCAAAATCCAGCACAGCCTTCAGGTTCATTTTAAAGTTTCAACAAGAATAGAGCAACACTTTGCAGGATGCTGACACGGGGAGAAAGCCCACAGGGATGACAGAGAGACTGCCACCTCCTCACTGAGAGCACATACTGCTTCTTTGGGGAAAAGCCTTGGAATCTGCCACAGGTGAGTTAATTCTGGAATGCCTTAGCTTTGCAAACCTTTCAGCACGTCTTACTTTGCCATCTCCGAACAGGAGGTTGCAAATCCCACCAATGTTTGTCTAGAGATCATCTTATTGCCACATCTTAAACCCTGCTGCTTTCTAACTGCGTATTTCTTCTTTTTCCCCTTTTCTAGCCAATCGTTAGCTAATTGTACAGTTTAGAGATTAACCCCTGAGACTTTGGGGTTTCTTCCCCTCCCTAAGGCTCTCAAATCTTTCCACATTTTGAGCCTGAAATACATAATGCTTTATCTGGTGTAAGCTCCCTGAATGCCTCTGATATTATCCCACTCTGTTTTCAATCACATAAAACACATCTGTTGGACGGTAGCATCTGGATTATATCTAAAGCAGGGAGTCAAATTCCCTTTGCTATTGAAAGGTCTTGGTTTCAGGCACACAAACCAATACCTAAAGGCAACATCACAATTGTCTTGCCTGAACTCTTGCACTTTAGATTTTGACAACTCCTGTGCCCATCTGATGGCTGAACTAGACTACAAGAGATGTCAATCTTAACACAAGACTTCAAGTGATGCAGAATCTACCACGTCACTATACAAGATCTTCTAAGGGCCCACCGTGTCCAGAAGAGGACAATGAAGCTCGAGAAGGGTCTGAAGCACAAGTCTTATAAGGAGTGGCTGAGGGAACTAGAAAAGAGGAGGGTCAGGGGAGACCTCATCACTCTCCACAGCTCCCTTGAGAGGAGGTTGTAGTGAGGTAGGTGCTGGTCTCTCCTCCCAAGTAACAAGTGATGGATCAAGTAACAAAACAGGTAACGGCCCCAAGTTGTGCCAGGGGAGGTTTAGGTTGGACATTGGGAAAAATGTCTTCACTGACAGAGTGGTGAAGCACTGGCAGAGGCTGCCCAGGGCAATGGTGGAAATCTCCATCCCTGAAGGGGTTCAAGAAATGTGTGGTCGTGGCACTTTGGGACAAGGTTTAGCAGGCACGGTGGGGCTGGGCTGAGGGTTGGACTGGATGATCTTAGAGGTCTTTTCTAACCTTAACAATTCTATAATTCTATGATTCTAATTGCCCCAAGCATTTGGAACCACACACTAACTTCCACAGTGAGAGCATCTTTGTCGTGGCCTCTGTTTTATGGGGGATTTCTTGGGATTTCAACTATTCTGAGACAATATAGACAAAAGCCGGCAGTTCAATATGTGCCCAGTGCTTTTAATTAGGAAGCCCTTCTTGTAAAGTCAAATGCATTCCTGGGGCTGCTGGATCACTTCCTGAATAACACATGTACATTTACCAGGTGCTCTGAGCAACTTTCAGTTCCCCACTGAAAGCCACAAGGCTTTTCCAAAGCTTTAAGGTGGCGTATTTGAATTACTGTCAAATCAACCAAGACGTGGGTTGAAATTTGAAAAGGAGAAACGAACGCAGCAGCAGGAGCACAACATGCACAGGTTCATGAATACTATGAAAGAGCAGTGTGGAAATTCCCTTTCCGTTCCCTAGCTCCACAGCAGGCCCAGCTGGAGGCAGCAGGATCCCCATGCAGGTCATTCCAAGCCTCTTACCTTACTGATTTTGGCAGGAGGTGGCTGCGGCGCCGGCTGTGCTGGTGTTGGGGTTGATTGCGCTGAAGGCTGTGACGGATGCGGCGGTTGGGGCTGTGGCTGGGGCTGCAACCCATGAGTGGGGATCTGGTGAACCTGTCCCGGTGTCGTCACATTCACCATGTCATTTGTTTGCACCTCAATCTTGTAACCAGGTGGCAGGAAGGTGTTGAAACCCATGATCAAGTCTGGGTGGCCCTTGAAGAGCTGTGATACGCGGCTGATCACTCCCGGAGTGTCAATACTGAAGGAGGAGTAAGATCAAAGTGTCAGGATCCTTGAAGGCCCTTTCTATGGTAACAAAGTTCTCCACACAAGGATTTTCCATTAGAATTTTACCTTATCACATCTAGCCCATGAAACAACATAAAACTGACCCTATAAACCTACTACTGAACTTAAGAACAATGGTAGGACAGTTTTATTAGCGTTTATTAGCAGACAGCATTTTATATCTGAGGTCCAGTCCCAAGCCTGACTGCTATCACTGGGCAGACAACCAGACAGCCGGAAGAATCAGCCATCAAGGCTCAATTTGTGAACTCCCACTCTAAGCAGAGAGATTTAGGATGAAAGGATGCATCCAACTTTCAGAAGAGAAAGCACATAACTGCTTTCACACGAGTGCTAGAGGTGTGCTGCTCTGCACACAGACAAGACAGAATTCAGCTCCTGCTCTCGTGCCCACATCTGCTCTTTCTGACCTGGAAGGATGAGGTAAAATGCAGCCTTGTTACCTTTGAGATTTAAATTCCTTCATAATATCCAAGAAGTCATTGTAGACCTGTGGCTGGCTACCAAACTGCAGCTTCACCTGGTCAAGGTAAGACAACGCATCCTCCACCTGGGGACACAACAGACAGGTTATATCAGCAGAGGAGGTTTTATTTCACCTCCATTGTTCTGTAAAACACGCATTATTTCAAAACACAGCTGTTAGCCCTGAGCCTGGGCAGAGAATTAAAGAGCAAAAGATGATGAGCCTGGTTAGTGTACTGCCAGCACCATTTGAAAGAGAGATACTCACTCCCCACTCCTGCTCACAAGACAAAACTGCACCAAAAAGAAACAAAAAGGGAAAAAAACCAACACAGATCAGCAGAATTACTCAGAAATAAAGCCACACTCCAAATTCACCATCCCTGAAGCGACTGCTAGGATAAACAGAACTAGGCTGAGTATTTTTCCTGCATTCATATGTGGAAATTATTATGGAAGTCTAAGAATAAGCAGAAAGTGGAAATGACATATTCAGTGTAGTAGATGTCTGCCAGGTACACGCTTGCACTTTTTTCTCCAAGCCAGACATTTCGGTTCGACACAGAAGGATTTTGAAAATGGCAACTGTGGGTGGTAAATTGTTTTATACCTCAAACAGCAAGAAGTTTATGAACTCTACGTGTACCAACATCCAGTTTTCAGAGGTACTGAAAGAACAGCCACAGCCTAGAGCGAGAGCTCTGGGACCCACTGCCTCCGACAGCTGGGCTGCACGCGAATCAGCTGCAGAAGCTACATTCAGGACCTCTTTTTTTGTCTGAAATCAAACAATAGCAAAGGAAGAAAGACTATCGTGTACAGCCCCAATCTTGTATTGGCAGAGAATTTGCCATCAATTTCACCAGGAGAATGAACAAGTTTTGAAACCATTTTCAGAGCTCTCTAGAACTGAAGTGCCCTACACTCCACAAAAGGAAAGGGCATCTTGCCCAACAAGGCAGCGGGTTCCACCAAAACTGGGAGAGACTTGCACTGTATTTGGAGAAGACTAAGAAACCAGCATCAATCTGTGTATTTGTGCCCTCTCACTAGAGCTGAACCAACTGTAGCTGTTTAAAGGGGCTATTTGCGGTGGAGTCTTCTCTTTATTTAACAATTTTAAAGCACATAATCTGAGAATAGAGCCCTCCTTACTCCCAAATTACTCCCACACAACCACCCACATATGCCATGTGTTCAGAAAAGCAACAAATGTTTTGGTAATTTAACCCATTCACAGGAATACTCTCAGCAATTCTTCCTCCTTTTCCTTCCCGCCCCCGATCTTTCCTAGCAAGTCCACTTTTTACGACAGTATTTGAAATGACCAGATTTCAACATGAAAAAAAGTCTCTTTCTGCACTCAATAGTTTTCCAAACAAGAGAATCATCCGAGCCTTGTTGAGAAAGCTTTTAGGTCACTGGCTGGCTTCGCAGGGAGGGCTCCCCTAGACACTGCACGGATAAGGGTCCCCGGTTGCCCCAGGATTTAGGCAGCAGTTGGTTTACTCAATGCAGCAATGCTCCGTGTTACCTTGAGCCTCTGGAACTGCTGCTGGCCCTGCACGGGCACGGCTGGCGGGGTGGGGTGTGCGTGCCCTGGCACCACCTGGCTCCCGTGGGGCTGCACCGGCGCGGCGTGGTGGTGGCCGCTGTGGACGGCCGCGAGGGCCGGCCCATGGCTGCCCGAGCTCTGCGGCACCGCCGACACCTGGAAAGGCAGAGAGGACGTCACCGATGGCTACAGCTTCATGGGTCAGTCCTCCTGGAGCCAGACAATTCAAGTTTTAGGGAAGCAGAATGCAGTCAGTGTGACCTTTAACCATGGCTGCTAACAACCTTACACAAAAAATATCTTCAACAATGACTTGGAGAGACCTAAAAATGAAACGAGACAACTCTCATTCTACACTCCAAACATAGCAGAGCCCTCTCTGCAAGCAGGTCACAACAGTAGGCTCTCTCCAGCCTACAGACTCACTGGCTGCCTGGTCACACATAAAGACCTGCAGAAGAGGCATCATATGGGATTTTTAATCCCACAGAGACAATGTTCTCTCTTTTCTCTAAAACACACTTCGTGTCATAAGCAGCAACTTGAGCGAATGACTCTTGAAGAGATTCCGCACTCCTGCCATTCAGTTTGGGTACTGGAAGTCAAACTGTGGCTCTCTGGCCCCAGTGGACTCAGGGGAAAACTCAGCTTGATGTCTCCCCTAGAAAAGCAGGGAAAGGGCCACGCTTTTCAGACCTCCTTCATACACCAAACCAGAAAAGTTTCAATTTGGACAATATGATAAAAAAGCCTTTAAGAAAAATAAAATAGAAATAACCTTTCATTTTACACAAACACTGTTTTCTCTTCAAGCCTTTTAGAAAGGATATACTTGTTTTAATCCTTCTCATGAATGAGAAGCAGTTTGCTTGCTGACCCATTCAAGTTCTTTCAGGAAGGACTGCCAGCACAAACACATCTCCTTCCAGTCCCCACAAGTGCTTGTCTGCAGGCTCTTCAGCTCTGCGGCTGCCTCTACGAGCATGAACAGCCCTTCTGCAGAAGCAAGGAAGTAGCTGTGTGTAAAAGCAGGCACTAGACAGGGAGGGCAGCTCACCAGCAACACAAGGGTGGAAGAAGCAATGTGCCAGAAACATGGCAGAGAGCAGTAACAGTCTTTCCCTGGTCTTTCATGGGGAGGTATCTCCAGTGCACCCCTAAAGTGTATTTTTCCCCTCTCCCCAGCTGATAGTTCCTTGCCACATAATGACCCTGGGATAATGTTTTCTGAAATATTTCACTTCTCCTGAAAGTCTCTGATCTAAATGCTGATCCAGCCTGTTCACCCAAGATATCATGCATCTGTGAAAGCATAATCATGAGAACAGACCTCTTCCTGGTGAGAAAAAGCTCTGCATACACTCGCCTCTCACAATCTGAGACCACGATTTCAGAGAGTCATTGAAAGAATCATGTTCAAAAAGACCAAGTCACACCACATTTACTCAGGTGGCTCTGATCAGGAATGAAGCCGATCATCTTAAAGGAAGGGCTTAAAAATGAAATGTAAGATAAGTATGTTGTTTAATAATGGTTTTCTTTAGGAAACACTGGTTGCTAAAATAAAGCCTTGTCTCAAATATGGCATTCTACTGTGAAACGACAGGGTGCTGGCTGGTGACAGAGCAGGACCACAAAGATGATCTGAGGACTGGAGCACCTCCTCTCCTGTATGAGGACAGGCTGAGAGAGTTGGAGTTGTTCAGCCTGGAGAAGAGAAGGCTCCAGGGAGACCTTAGAGTAGCCTCCCAGTACTGAAAGGGGCTCCAGGAAAGCTGGGGAGGGGCTCTGGATCAGGGAGTGCAGGGACAGGATGAGAAGGAAGGGTTATCAGCTGAAGGAGCGGAGATTGAGATGATATCTTAGGAAGAAACGTTTTCCTGTGAGGGTGGGGAGGCCCTGGCCCAGGTTGCCCAGAGAAGTGGTGGCTGCCCTATCCCTGGAAGTGTTCAAGGCCAGACTGAATGGGTCTTTGAGGCCTCTCAGTGGGAGGAGTTCGTGCCCACAGCAGGTCCTTTCCAACCCAAACCATTCTGCCATCCCATTCTATGATTCTAGGAGCGCAGCTGATCCCCTGTGAGGCAGTGACAGGCCGAGCACACACACCTGGTAGCTGGGAGTTACCGAGTACTGGATGCCCGTGGCAGATTGCATGGTCTCCGAAACCGCTTCATAGACCGGCGGGGCTGGAGCAAGCACACGGTGCTGGTGCTGGAACGCTTCCGTGCTGCTGGTGATACGTCTCTGCTGCGACGCATACACAGGTGACTCCTGCTCATCCAATCGCCGCTTCATTCTGAACTCATGCTCAGGAAGCACTACAAAACCTGTTAAAAACAGACTGATTAACAAATGCAATTGATTCATTGCTCCCTGCCAGCACCGAGGACGCAAAGATCACCCAGAGCAGGTAGGGCAAGTTTCTGCCTATTCATTTGGATTACTGATATCTTGATATAGGACAAGGGAATTAACATTGAACTTTCTGCATTAAATACGTGTTCTACCACAAAAAAAACAGCCTCATTGTTGGCAATGCTAGTGATTTCTTCAGTCTCACTCAGAGAACGCCGGACATTTGAAGCGCACTCAGACCCTGAGCAATGCTGAAGGCACTACTGGAATACAACACGCTGGAGAGGGTGTGTTACCTGCACAGTGTGGCCTAAAAAATCCCTCCTGGATGGCCCAGGTGGGATGACAGCCAGTTGTGAGAGATGCTTTAAAAATGTGAGCAGAAGCAGCAAGGAGGAGGCTAGAAGCAGGTACTGAAATCCCTCACAAAGCCCCAGAGGAACGTGCTCTTCCTTTAATACACATCAGACAGGTGGAACCTCAGCGAAACCCCCGCTACACCAGGAGTCTTTTGGACACCGTACGCCTCGGAGTCACCCAGGCCCGGCTCAGCTGCACCCAGCCGAAGAGCACAAAGCGGAGCAGTGCCAGCAGGCAGGGCAGCTGGCATCCCACGTGCCTGCCAGGGATGCCGGCCAGCACGGAGCAGCAGCTCTCCCACTCACTTCTCCAACACGCAGGCACCATCCTTCCCTACTCCAAGCTGTCTTTACGAGACTTGCTTTTACAGCAGACCTGACAGGTCATTTTGCCACTGTCCTGCTCCAAGAAGTGTCATCAATTCTTTGCTCTGACTCCTTTCTGTGAGCAAATTCCTGTGCTGTTTTCTATGCACTCCTGAGATATTATACGCTGTTCATCAAGCCACTGGGTGCTCAAAAGCAGCGGATGAAGGCATTTGATGTTTGGATGAGGCTTTGAGCACCCTGATACACTGGAAGGTGTCCCTGCCCAAGGCGGAGGAATTGGAACTGGTTGAGCCTTAAGGTCTCTTCCAACCCAAGCCATTCTAAGATCCTATGGACAGAGGGAATCCACCCTCTATCTCTAATTCAGCAGGACCTCTCCAAAGCAACTCCTTTTCAGTTCCAGCACAGTTAAATACATTCATTGCCTACATGGACATGCAGATAAACAAGAGGGAATGAAAATTCACCAGAATAATGGTACAGCAACCTATTAAGCCAATCCTCATCTACCAAGTCAGGACAGCTCTTCACAGTCTAAATTCATCATTAACCAAAGTAACCAAAAGACCATTCACCAATATCTCAGTGCATGACAAGTATGCAAATGGAACAGGCAGAACAGAGGCTCAGAAGAGATCAAGGTGGGGCTGAAACCCCAGGCACAGTGTGCTCCCCTCTTCATTAGTCCCTCCTCTCACTCAGAGGAGGTAGGACAAGAAGGAAGATGACTTAATTTCTTTTTGAAGTTGCTCTTCAAGTTCAACCTCTCGGAACAGGCCCTTATCAGGTCCCCAAAGCACCTGGCAGGCAGGATGCAGCTGGCAGAGGCGGAGGAGGACTCTGCACCCCAAGAAGAGGGGAAAACTTGCTAACTGGATCTTATTTACAAGGCACAAATCCTAAGCAGGTCTGACCTCCAGCACATTCAGAAAGCATAGGAGCACACTCCAGGAGCTCATTTTGCTAACGGTGCCTGCATCAGTTGTCTCTTCACCCAGCTGGGCTCTGCCAACAAATAAATGAGCTTGGGAGGTGAACTGGGAGCTACTCCCCTCAAGCACAGCCTGCATTCAGCTTTGTAAAATCCTACAGGTTTATGCTAATAGAGCTGGGAGTAAACTGAGCCAGGCTGGCACATCTGGCCATGCACCACCATCCCAGAGCAGAGCCAGCCAGGATTTTGCATGACAATGGCTGACTGCAGAAGTAAAGTCTGGGCAAAGCTTTGGTGGCATCTATTTATAACCCGCTCACCACCACCGACACCCTCCTGCTCTGGACACTGGCACCCCAGCCAGCCCTTCTGCTTTCTTTTCACCTCCCTTTTTGCACCTTACCTTCTCAAGCTTTGCTTCCCTAGGGAAGCAATCCAGAGCTGCTGGTTTGCAGACATGTCCACACAACACCCCCAAGGCAGGAACGTGCATCAGAATATATTCACATGGGATTTGCTATAAAGAAGCAAAACAATTCCAGGAGGCTTGACACGCTGCCTGTGATGTGGTGTGTGTGTCCATAGATCTGTATAAACCTGCTGAAGGTGGTGTGGTGACAGTTCAGCACCCCAGCCTTGTGTCTCACTTCTCACAGCAGCACATCACGCTTGTCGCTTTGGATGGACTAATCAACCTTTAAAGCAGAGGCTGTTTGAGGACAAGAGATGCCTGGAAGACTCATGTGCCTTTATGAGGATTAAAGTGCCACCTTAGGTTGTCCAAGAAGCCTTTTCCCCATGGAGCCAGTGAACATCTCAGCCTGTGAGGCTGTGGGAATCACGGTAGCACTGAGGATATGTTACTACTTATGCACCAGTGGCACAAACATTGAAGCTCTTAATTCTTGCAGACCAAATGAGCAATATTTCAGAAAACCAGCTTGTTGTATGATCAACACTAAAGTGTCAATTTGGCAAAAATTAAAGCTTCTGTAGGCTTTTCTTCCCTCCAGATTCCCCTCAGAGCTTAGACTCTGCTTCTATGCAAGCCCTGTACCTGCTTCAACTTTTAAATTTGATATCATACTCAATATATATATAGTCAATAGCATTAGAAACCTTCCTAGACAGCACCCTGCTAAACTCCTACTCGGGGTCTACACCCTCTGTGCAAGAGTGGCTTGCAGCAGACCACCACTTAATAGGCTGTTTAATCCTAGCAGAGAGATACTCTGTGGACACTGGGCTGTACCTAGGTGAAGACTGCTGACATTAACCTTGTGCACCCGCTGGCACCGAAACTCTCCAGAGCAGGGAAAGCACCAAGAGGTGAGCAAACCATCACCAGCACAGAAACTGGTCTGCATCTTGCAGAAGAAAATAGGATGCATTCATTTCCTCACTGGGGTCCTGCTGATCTTGACCTGGCATCTCCCAAGGGCTCCCTCTATCCAGAAGCTGGAGATATCTGTTGTACAGCAATTCCTTACCTCTCTAGCCTAAGGTGGAAAGGCTGTGGTGAAACCCAAGACCCGATATGCCATTTCAAACCAATTTTACCAAAGCCTGTTGCTCAAAGGGACAGTTCCACCTGCTCCAGCCCTCAGTGGCCCCTGATTTATCCCAGCATCCTTGCTGATGGCAAAGCCCAGCTGATGTGGAAAGGTGTTTCAATATACAATTGAAATTAGTAGCATCAAAGATTCGCATCAGCCATCTGCCCTGCATCGAGGTGACCCTAAAACTAGCTTATTTGAAGTTGTCTTCTCAGATGTGTAGCTCATACCTCTGGAATCCCCTTATGGACTTGGACTCTAAGACTTAGAAAGCCCCAAATGGAACTGATTCATCTGTAACCTTAATTTGGGGTGAAAAAAAAAAAAAACAAACAGCCCCAAAAATAAAGCCAGGACTGCACAAGCCTGAAAGCAACTCACGCACTTCAGGTACTTTTCTTCGTTAAAGCATTAACCCAGGGCACACAGCAGACATCAGCAATCCCTGAAGAGACCGAGTCCCACTCTCTGCAGTCCATGGAGAATTGCATCCCCTTTTTTCAGCACTGTTTCTGCCCAAACTACCTTTAAGTTTCAGAGTACACTATATTCCGCCTACAGGAGGCTGAAAACTGTATTCCTTTTCTTTTCCAAAGGTTTTAGCGCTCCCATTTGCAGGGAAAGGACACTGCATAAGAACACACCTCGATCTTCCCACCTGTGGGACCTCCCAGCTCTCCAGCTTTGCTTTAGTGCTCCAGGTAGGGTGATTAGGCAGACAAACTGCAAACTCATACGGGGTCCTCGGCTACAAGACTTTAAAAAAGGCAGATCTCATCTCAGTCACACCAGAATTAAGGAATTTTATCTCACCAGCCTCCTCAGAGGGCTTCCCCATCCATCATGTAAGCCAGTGGGACTGATAAACACAAGCGGAGCGTGTCCCTTTCCCTCTGGTACTGCAGAGAGGAGAGGAACAGCAGTGTCGACACAGAAAGGGACAAAGCAGGGACAAGGCTGGATTCAGCTGGTGGGGCACCACATGGCTCCCTTCTCCCTGCTCTCTTCTCAAGCAGGAGTGACAGGTAAGAGTCTGGGTACCATTCTTGTCCTTGCAAAACTCGCTCTCCAGTGGCAGCTCCAATCCCCAGCTTTTACCAAATAATATCCAAAAAATCTGCACTTTTTTTCATTTCAAGTTTTCTGATGGGATAAGTGGGGTTCTCTGAAAGCCACAGTGAAATAGGTGCCAGAATCAAAAGGAAAAGCAAACAGAGAATAGGAACCAAATCGGGATGGTTTGCCTGAGGCCTCAGCACCTGTTGGAACCACAATCCGCCTGGGGCTGAACACTGTCTTCACCAACAGGCTGTGAAAGTGCCACCGGAGACGACTGCGGTCCCGGCAGCCCAGGGACGCTGGTGACAAAGGGCAGGGAAATCCCATGGCTGCAGATGATGGCTTTAATGCATGCAGGGGCTATTTAAAACGCTCCCTTTCCAGGGAGAAAGGACTCAAAACTGAGGAGAAGCAAGTGTAAGTCTCTGTTATTGCTCTGGACCTTGGAGGGGTCGCTCTGACCCTAGAGACTTCACAGATATCCTGTGGGACAAGCTCTCCATCAGATTTCACTGCTCTATATCACGACACCTGCTAGAAAGCAGGCAGCTCAGGTTCCGGCAGCACTGCTGCCTGTGCTGCACAACATCCAGAACATGACCCAGCTTGTTCAGCAGTCACTGGTATATTTTTTGCATGGTGCCACACAGCCCGGATTCTCTCACTGTAAAATGGGAATAAGCCCCTGGCCTCACTGCAGAGGGATGGGCAGACTGGCACATCCATCACCAGAGAGTCCCAGGCACTGCATAATGAAATGAGAAGTATCCAGAATAAAAAAATGGCACTGGAAAAGCTTTAGCTAGGATTCTTTTCTGCAAGGTGACACTGTGCCAGTCTGCCAGCACCCACCACGAGGCAGACGGGACACAAACAAACCCCACACGTCTCTGTCCAGATGGGTAACGAGTCGGAACAGCACTGATCCCTCCTTTGCCAAAGCAGTCAACCTCCTGGGCAATAAACTCCACCACAAAGAGATGATCCACACTGAGCTTTACACCCCATGCAGTTAGCAGTTTCCTGAGCAGAGGGAATTATCAGAATACTTTTACTTACTTATTTATTAATAAAACAAGAGACAAGACCCTCCAGGAGTTGGGAAAAAGCAGCCCATCCCCAAAAGTGCACCCTGACTGAAGTGACAGCTCCTACAGGACTGGTGTTTCAGTTACAGCTTCAAGGGCCCTAAAAGCTTTCCAGCACTGGAAAAGACCAGACCAGCAATCTGGACAGAAAACCGATTCATAAATCCTGGAAACATAAATGATCCGCCTGCCAATTCCGACACGATGCTCCCGACTCCAAGACCCACACATGCCAGGAGCCTGCACAGAGGGCTCCCCCAGCAATCCATGTTAAGAACAGGGAGCGAGAGCATCCCCCCTCCCACTCTGCCTCCAAAAACAGCCTAAATTACCCTTATTTGCCCAAACTTTACCAAATTACTTCCACATCACCTCCACATCCACTGGGAGAACTACCACATCACATCGAAACTTTTCAAACCAGTTCACCTACCTTAACAAGAAGGGAAGCGATTAGGATGAGACTCTGAGGAGAGAAAACGTTGCTGCCTTTTGCAAAGGGCCTGAAAAACTGCTAACTTCACCCAGGCAGGCAAGAAAAGACCCTAAAAAGAGATTTTCTGTTCCCAAAGCTCCAGCATGGGCTGACATAAGGTTGCCAAGGCACCTTAACGTGAGAAAGGAATTTTACAGGTGCTTTAAAATTACTAAATTAAGGCAAGGTGTCACTTTATTACACGGTATTAGAGACACCAACACTTTAGAACAACGTGCACCTCCCTGAAACTGTTTTTTTAAGTCCAAGTTCAGAGCAGAAGACTGAAGTGCAGATAGAGCCATACAGAAATAAGGTGGGCATTTCCTGCTTGTTTACTGACCTCTTCCCCTTTAGCACGACTGATGGGTATAAAAGCAACAAGTTTGGAAAGAAACCTAAGGCATTAGAGCATAAACCAGCATAGGAACTAGGTTTTGATTCCTCTGGACAGCACAGGAGGTTAAAAATCCTAGCAAAGCTCATGATGCCTTTGATTGCTTGTCCCAGCGCTATTTTAGACAGGCTATTTGTGTCGTTTTAGTGGTGCAAATAAATGCACTTTGTCTGGGAGGGACTTACTGAATAGGCATTATTTGCACTACAAAAACTCAATCTGGGGAAAATGCAGGAAAAGGAGGATTGAGCTACGCAGCCTGCAAGTATACTCCTATGTTTAAGCCCATCTGAAGCCTACTGCAATTCCAGGCAAACACCAAACACCCTGTTGACGGAGGAGGAGCGACCCGGAGAGTTAAAAACCAGGGCTGAGATCCAGAGTGTGAGGCTCCAGGAAGTTCAAGGCATAAAAAAAGGATGGCAGCTTGCTATTAAAAAAAATAACGCGTGGGAGAGGAGCTCCCTGGTTTCCATAGATCCATACATTGCTCCAACAGGTCCTTGTGCGTGGAGGCGGGGTCGAGGTGGAAAACTGCAGCAGGGGCTTGGAGAGGGGATTCCTGAGAAAGGTGGAGGGTCCTCCAACCCCCACCCCGGGCAGGTGAAAACAAATGCTTTCAACAGCAACTCCTCCGGGAAGTTTAGGTGGGAGGAAGGCACCGAGGCCAGGACCCCGCCATCCCCAGGGAGGGCAGCGGGGACGAGGAGGGGCACAAGGGACCGGGGCCTCGGGACGCCTCCAACCGGGGGAAGGCGGGGCAGGGACAGGAGACCGGGATCCCCCCCTTAAGCGTCGGGTGGTAGCGGGGGGCACGGAGGGGAGACGCGACAGGGGCAGGGACCCTCCTATCCCCTCAGGGGGGCAGGAAAGTGGGACAGAAGACCAGGATCCCCCCCATGCCCGTGCAGGGGCGGGGAGAAAGGACCGGTTTTGGGACCGCCCCATCGCTGGGGGGAGGGGGGGGCGGGGAAAAGGGACCGGGACCCTCCCACCCTCATCCCGGGGTGGGGGGGCGGAGAAGGGGGACAGGGGCCGAGATCCCCATCCCCTTCGGCAGTGCGGAGGGGAGCAGGGGGCCAGGATAGCCCCAGTCCTCGAGGGGGTGGGAAGAGGCGGTGGCGGGCAGACCGGGATCCCTCATCGCCGGGGGGGTCGGGGACAGGGGCCGGGACCCTCCCATTCCCCTAGGGAGGCAGAGAGAGGGGCAGAGGACCAGGATCCTCGCTCCCATCCCCGTTCGAAGGGCGGGCTGAGAGAAGAGGGGACCCGGGCTGGGAAACCCATTACCGAGGGGAGGACGGGGAGGGGGCGGGGAGACAGGACAGCAACCGGGACCCTCATTCCCTTGGAGCGGTGGGGAAGGGGGACAGGTGGCGGGGATCGCCCCAATCCGCGGCGAGGGGCGGCAGCGCGGGTCACGGAGCGGAGACAGGGGATCAGGGCAGGGAGCGGCACCGGCCAGGGAGCACCGGGACAGGAGACCGAGGCCGAGACCCCCCCATCCCCTTGTGGGGCGGCGGGGGACGAGGACAAGGAACCGGGACGCCCCCCTCCATCCGCATGAGGTGGCGGCGGAAGAGCACGAAGGGTGGACAAGGGACCAGGGTCGGGAACCCCTATCCCCGTGGTGGTGGGAATGTGGGGAGAAGACACCGAGGGTGGGATTCCTTTGGGGTCAGTGGAAGGCGGGGACAGGGGATCGGGACACCACTCCCCACCCCCCATCCCCTTGGGGGGCGGGGACAGAGGACGGGACCGGGAGCGCCCCCATCCCCGTGGCGGGCGGGGACAGAGGACGGGAATGGGAGCACCCGCCATCCCCGTGGGGTGGCGGTGGAGGGCACGAAGTGCTGGGACAGGGGACCGGCCTCCCCATTCCCTTGTGGGGTGTTGTGGGGTGGCGGGGGGCAGGGACAGGAGATCGGGATCCCCCCCGCCAACCGCCATCGGGTGGCGGCGGGGGGAAAAGGAGGGGAACAGGGGACCGAGGCCAGGATTCTCCTCATCTCCGGGAGGTGGGGAGGGGGGACAGAGAACTCATCCCTCTATCTCTGGGGTGGGGAGGGACCCCCTCATTCCCTTAGGGGGCGGGGGACCCCCCCACACCATTCCCGTGGGGTGGCGACGGGGGACACGGAGGGGGGAACAGGGGAGTGGGATCCCCTCCTCATCCCCGTGGGGCGCCGCCGGGGGGCACGGAGGAGGGATAGGGGGTGGTGAGCGGAGACACGGGACCAGGGCCGGGAACCCCCCCGCGATCCCCAGGTTTGGGGGGGGGGGGGGGGGGGGGGGGGGAAGGGGGCGGACGGCACCGGGGCCAGGACTCCCCCGATCGCTGTGTGGTGGCGGCGGGGGGCACGGAGGGGGGGGGGGTTCCAGGGTACCGGGGCGGGGAGCGGCACCGTGCGGAGGGCGGCGGGAGGAGGCGGGGCGCAGGGAGGAGGAGGCGGCGCCGCCCGCCTCCCCGCCGCCGCCGCTCGCTCCGCCCGCCGCTCCCGCCATGCCGGGGCCGGGACACCGGGCCCACACCCCCTCCCATCACACCCCCTCCTCCTCCTCCAGACACACACACACATCCCCCCCCCCAAAGCTCCCCGGAGGGACATGCGGTTACCGGATCGCCCCCCTCGCGCCCCCGCCGCACCGGCGCCAGGCCCCGCCCTCCCCAACGGATCGCGGGGCCTTAACGATCGCCTCCCCCACCTCGCCCCCCGCCGCCGCCTTCCCACCCCCCGTCCCCGTTACCTCAAAGCGGGGCCTGGCAACGGCCGAGTCGCCCTCAGGACGCGGGGGTGCGGCGAGGAGCGGGGAAGGGGGAGTCCCCCGCGCCCCTCCTCCTGCAGAAGGAGGGAGGGAAGGCGGGGCCGGCGGCGGAGGGGGGGGTTAAAACGGAGTAACCGGGCCGTGGGCCGCAGCGGCGGAGCGCTGCCCGCTTCTCTGTTCCCCGGGAAATCCCGCCCCTCCCCGCGCACGCCGAGGGAGGGGAGACCCGCGCGCTGATTGGTAGAATCGCACGCCCGTTACCGGCTCCTTCAATCAGCACCTTCTCCCCGCCCACCTCACCCGCCCCTATTGGCTGCGATGCCCAGGAAGGGGATGCGGAGAGGAAAAGGGAGGGGGGCAGCGGGGGGTGAGTGAGGGGGAGCGACCGCCGAAGAAAAATGTCCGTATAAGCAGCGCGCCCCGCCTACCGCGCATCCCTATTGGCCGAGGGCGGAAAACGCTAGCCAATCGGAGGGCGGCGAACGCAATCGTCACGGACGGG
>JAUMJJ010000018.1:0-160925 GCA_033556795.1 Tapera naevia
GTTGGGGGGGGGGGGGGGGGGGGGGGGAAGCTCAATGAACACAGTTTGGGAGAAAATACCCGGTTTTGGTGGGAAAATGAACCCCTTTTGCGTGGAAAAAAAACGATTTTGTGGAAAATTAACCCAGTTTAGGGGGAAAAACCCTATTTTGGGGGAAATGATTCCAGTTTGGTAACGGAAAAATTGAACCCATTTTGGGGGAAAAAAATCCAATTTAGAGGAAAATGAACCCAGTTTTGGGGGGAGAACCCAATTTTAGGGGAAATGAAGCCAGTTTGGGGAAAAAAAAAACAATTTTGGGGAAAATGAACCCAGTTGGGAGGAGAAACCCGATTTTAGGGAAAATGAACCCAGTTTCGTGGAAAAAAAAATCGATTTGGCAAAAATGAACCCAGTTTGGGGTGGGAAAACCTGATTTTGGGGAAAATGAACCCAGTTCTGGTGGGAAAACTCGATTTTGGAAAAAAATTGAACTCATTTTGAGTGGAGAAACCCGAATTTGGGGAAAATAAAAGCAGCTTGAGGGGATAAAAGTCTGATTTGAGCAAAAATTAACCCTGTTCAGGGGATAAACCCGATTTTGGAGCTAATGAACCTAGGCTGGGGGGATAAAACCCGATTTTGAGGAACATGAACCCAGTTTGGGGGAGAAAAACTGATTTGAGGGAAACTGAACCCAGTTTAGGGCCAAAAATTTATTTTGGGGAAAATGAAACTTTTTTTTGTTTTGGGAAAAAACAAATTTTGGGGAAAATAAACCCAGTTTTGGGGAAAAAAAAAAGGATTTTGTGGAAAATTAACCCAGTTTGGGGGGGAACCCAATTTGAGGGAAAATGAATGCAGTTTCTGGGGAGAAACCCGATTTTAGGGAAAATGAACCCAGTTTCGTGGAAAAACCGATTATGGCCAAATTGAACCAAGTTTGGGGAGGAAAAAATTGAACCAAGTTTGGGAGGAAAACCTTATTTTCGGGAAAATGAATCCACTTCAGATGGGAAAACCCGATCATGGAAAAATAATGAACTCATTTTGGGGAAATAACTAAACTGGGTTCACTTTTTTTCCATAATCGTTTTTTTCCACACAAACTAGTTTAATTTCCCCAAAATCAGTTTTTTTCTCCCTAAACTGGTTTCATGTTACCCAAAATCGTGTTTTTTTCCCTTAAACTGGGTTCATTTTCCCCAAAATCAAGGATTTCCCCCCCCAACTGGGTTCATTTTTCCCCAAATCGGCTTTTACCCCTAAAATGGGTTAATTTTCCCTCAAATCAAGTTTTCTCCCCACAAACTGCATTCATTCTCCCCAAAATAAAAATTTTCCCACCAAACTTGGTTCATTTCTTTCCATAATCGGGTTTTTTCCCCCCAACCTGGGTTCATTGTCCCCAAAACGAGCTTTTTCCTCCCAAACTGGTTTCACTTCCCCAAAATCAGGTTTCTCACCTAACTGGGTTCATTTTCCCTCAAATCGGGTTTTTCCTCCCAAACCCAAACTGGGTTCATTTTCCCCATTATCGTATTTATGCCAAAACTGGGTTAATTTTCCCCAAAATCTGGTTTATCGCCATAAACTGTGTTTAATTTTCCCCAAAATGGTGTGTCCCCCCCACCAACTGGATTCATTTTGTCCAAAATCGAGTTTTCCCCACAAACTGGGCTCATTTTCCCAACAGTAGTATATTCCCCCCAAAATTGTTTCATTTTCCCCAAAATTGGGTTTTCACCACCAAACTGGGTTTTTTCCCCAAAATAGTATTTTCCCAAGCAAAATTCGTTCATTTTCGTTTTCATTTTTCCCCCAAAACTGTTGCCATTTTCCTCTACATCGGGTTTTCCCCCTAAACTGGGTTAATTGTCCCCAAAATCGGGATATTCCGCCCAAAAACTGGGTTCTTTTTCCCCATAATCGTGTTTCGGGAAAATGAACCGAGTTTGGGAGGTAAAAACCCGATTATGGGGAAAATGAAGTCAATTTGGGCGGAAAAAAAAAAAACATGATTTTTGGAGAAACTATACAAAGTTTGGAATGAAAACAAACCCCAATTTTTGGGAAATGAATGCAGTTTGGGGGAAACCCGATTTCAAGCAAAATTAACCCAGTTTGGGTTAATTTTCAACACAGTTTGGGGGGAAAACCCAAAATCATTTTCCCTAAAATCCTTTTTTCCCCTAAAACTGAGTGCATTTTCACACAAATCAGGTTTTTCCTCTCCAAACTGGGTTCATTTCCCTCAAAATCGGGTTTTATCCCCCCAACCTTAGTTCATTATCTTCAAAATCGGGTTTATCCCCCTGAACAGGGTTAATTTTTGCTCAAATCAGACTTTTATCCCCTCAAGCTGCTTTTATTTTCCCCAAAATCGGTTCTCCACTCAAAATGAGTTCAATTTTTTTCCAAAATCGAGTTTTCCACCAGAACTGGGTTCATTTTCCCCAAAATCAGGTTTTCCCACCCCAAACTGGGTTCATTTTTGCCCAAATCGATTTTTTTTCCCACAAAACTGGGTTCATTTTCCCTAAAATCGGGTTTCTCCTCCCAACTGGGTTCATTTTCCCCAAAACTGTATTTTTTTCCCCAAACTGTCCTCATTTCCCCTAAAATTGGGGTCTCCCCACAAAACTGGATTCATTTTCCCCATAATCAGCTTTTTCCTCCGAAACTGGGTTCATTTTCCTCAAAATCCTTTTCCCCCCCCCAAACTGGTGAATTTTCACACAAATCAGTTTTTCCTCTCCAAACTGGGTTCATTTTCCCCAAAATCTGGTATTTCATCTCCACTCTGGGTTCAATTTTCCCAAAATGGAATTTTTTCCTCCCAAACTGGCTTCATTTTCCCCAAAATCATTTTTTTCCCCAAAACTGGGTTCATTTTCCCCAAAATCATTTTTTTCCCCAAATCTGGGTTCATTTTCCCCATAATAAGCTTTTTTTTCTTCCAAAACTGGGTTCATCTTCCGCAAAATTCATTTCCCCCCCAAAACTGGATGCATTTTCACACAAATTAGGGTTTCCCCTCCAAACAGTGTTCATTTTCCCCAAAATCTTCTATTTCCACTCCACACTGGGTTCATTTTCCCCAAAATCGGTTTTCTTCATCCCAAACCAGGTTCATTTTCCCCAAAATCTGTTTTTTTCTACTAAAACTGGGTTCGTTTTGCTACAAATTTGGTTTTTCTCCCCGAAAATGCGTTCATTTTCCACAAAATCCGTATTTTTACCCAATTACTGCGTTCCTTTTCCCAAAATGTTTTTTTTTCCAACAAAACTTGGTTAATTTCCCTACAAATTGGGTTCCCCCCCAAATTGTGTTCATTTTCCCAAAAATCAATTTTTTTCTCAATTACTGGGTTCATTTTCCCCAAAATCGTTTTTTTCCCCACAAAACTGGATTTTTTTTCTCAAAAACGATTTTTTTCCCCCAAAATGGGTTGATTTACCCCACAATCAGTTTTTTTTCTCCCAAACCGGGTTCATTCTCCCCAAAATCTGGTATTTCCCCTCCACACTGAGTTTATTTTCCCAAAAATCTTCTATTTCATCTCCACTCTATGTTCAATTTCCCCAAAATGGAATTTTTCTCCTCCCACACTGCGTTCCTTTTCCCCAAAATGAGGGGTTTTTTCCCCATTATTGGGTTCATTTTCCCCAAAATCTGGTATTTCCCATCCACACTGGGTTCATTTTCGCCAAAATCTGTTTCTTTCTTCCAAACTGGTTCATTTTCCCAAAAATCCATTTTCCCCCCAAAACTGGGTGCATTTGCACAGAAATCAGGTTTTCCCCTCCAAAGAGTGTTCCTTTTCCCCAAAATCTTCTGCTTCCACTTCACACTGGGTTCCTTTTCTCCAAAATCAGGGCTTTTTTTCCCCAATTACTGGGTTCATTATCCCCAAAATCTGGTATTTCCCCCCCAAACTGGATTCGTTTTCCCAAAATCGAGGGTTTTTTCCCCAAACTGGGTTCATTTTCCTCGAAATCGGGTTTTATGCCCCCCCCAACCTTAGTTCATTATCTTCAAAATCGGGTTTATCCCCCTGAACAGGGTTAATTTTTGCTCAAATCAGATTTTATCCCCTCAAGCTGCTTTTATTTTCCCCAAAATTGGGTTTCTCCACTCAAAATGAGTTCAATTTTTTCCAAAATCGAGTTTTCCCAGCAGAACTGGGTTCATTTTCCCCAAAATCAGGTTTTCCCACCCCAAACTGGGTTCATTTTTGCCAAAATCGATTTTTTTTTCCACGAAACTGGGTTCATTTTCCCTAAAATCGGGTTTCTCCTCCCAACTGGGTTCATTTTCCCCAAAATTGTTTTTTTTTCCCCCAAACTGGCTTCATTTCCCCTAAAATTGGGGTTCTCCCCCCAAAACTGGGTTCATTTTCCTCTAAATTTAATTTTTTTCCCCCAAAATGGGTTCATTTTCCTCTAAATTGGATTTTTTTCCCCCAAAATGGGTTCATTTTTTCCGTTACCCATTTTTCCCCGCAAACTGGAATCATTTCCCCCAAAATAGGGGTTTTCCCCCTAAACTGGGTTAATTTTCCACAAAATCTTTTTTTTTCCACGCAAAAGGGTTTCATTTTCCCACCAAAACCGGGTATTTTCTCCCAAACTGGGTTCATTTCCCCTCAAATTGAGTTTTTCCTCACTTAGTGGGTTCATTTTCCCTAAAATCGGGTTCTCCCCCCAAAACTGGATTCATTTTCCCCAAAATAGAGCTTCTCCCCCCCCCCCCCAAGTGGGTTAATTTTCCTCAAAATCGTTTTTTCCCCCAAAAACGGGTTTGTTTTCCCTAAAATTGTGTTTTTTCTCCTGAAACTTGGTTCATTTCCCCTAAAATATGGTTTTCCCCCCAAACTGGGTTCTTTTTCCCCAAAATCGGGGGTTTGCACCCCAAATTGAGTCCATTTTCCCCCAAATCATCTTTATCCCCCTAAACTGGGTTAATTTTCCCCCAAATCGGGGTTTTATCCCCAAAATCTGTGTTCATTTCTTGCAAAATTTTGGGAAAGTGAACCCAGTTTAGGAGAAAAACCCGATTTTGGGGAAAATCAATCCAGTTTGCGGGGAAAAAAATGGATAATGGGGAAAATTAACCCAGTTTTGGGGAGAAAAACCCGATTTTAGGGAAAACGAAGCCAGTTTCATGGAAAAACCCGATTATGGCAAAAATGAACCCAGTTTGGGGAGGAAAAAAACCTGATTTTGGGGAAAATGAACCCAGTGCTGATGGGAAAACCCGATTATGGAAAAAAATGAACTCATTCTGTGGGAAAAACCCAAACTGGGTCCATTTGTTTTCCATAATCGAGTTTTTCCACACAAACTAGTTTAATTTCTGCCAAAATCAGTTTTTCCCTCCCCAAACTAGTTTCATTTTACCCAAAATCGCGTTTTGTCCCTTAAACTGGGTTCATTTTCCCCAAAATCAAGGATTTTCCCCCCCTTACTGGGTTCATTTTCCCCCAAATCGGCCTTTACTCCTAAAATTGGTTAATTTTCCCTCCAATCAGGTTTTCTCCCCGCAAACTGCTTTCATTCTCCCCAAAATAAGAATTTTCCCACAAAACTTGGTTCATTTTCCCACAATCAAGTTTTTTTTTCCCCTAACTGGGTTCATTTTTTTTCCATAATCGGGTCTTTCCCCCCCAACCTGGGTTCATTGTCCCCAAAATGAGCTTTTTCCTCCCAAACTGGTTTCACTTCTCCCAAAATCCGGTTTTCTCGCCAAACTGGGTTCATTTTGCCTACAGTTTCTCTACAGTTCATTTTCTCTACAGTTTGTAGAGGCTGATGAGAATACACAGGAAAACAGGGTTCCCTCGTCCTTGCAGTATGAGCAGATCATCTGATAATTTGCCTATGAATTACATGTGATGCTAGAAATCGGAACTGAGTGTTTCTCAAGGAGGCAAGAAGAGGACTGCCGGGAAGTCTGTGGAACCGCAGCCAGAGACAGGTTTTTGAGAAGTTTCAGTTTACAGAGCTAGCCGCTAAGAGAAGGCGCTGTCTCAGGACCAATGATTGTTCGTCAGAGAGGCACGAAACAGAATGCTGGGAAGTCTGTGGAACCGCAGCCAAAGACAGCTTTCTGAGCGGCTTCAGTTTAGAGAGCTAGCCGGTAAGAGAAGGCGCTGTCTCCGGATCAAAGAAATGTTTGCAGTCGGAGCTTGATGTGAAAGCCGGGGAACCTCTGTGAAGGGTGCTCAACAAAGCAAGAGCAACTCCTCTGTTTTCCTGTATTTGTTAGCCATCGAGAGAGGAATAACCCTGCCGGATATACGCTTTTTCATTGTAGAATTAGTGATGGATGAACCACATTACATTTCACACAAATCAGGTTTTCCCCTTCAAACTGGGTTCATTTTCCCCAAAATATTTTTTTTTCACTACACACTATGTTCATTTTCCCCAAAATCGGATTTTTTTCCTCCCAAACTCTGTTCATTTTCCCCAAAATTGGATTTTTTTCCTTTCAAACTGGGTTCATTATCCCCCAAATCTGTTTCCCCCAGTTTTGGAAAGAAAAAAAAAAAAAAATCTGATTTTGGGGAAAATGTACCCAGTTAGGGGGGAAAAACCAACTTTTAGAGAAAATAATCCCAGTTAGATGGGAAAATCCTCATTTGTGAGAAATTGAAAGCCAGTTTGGGATGAAAGAAACACGATTTTGGGGAAAATGAAAGCCAGTTTGGGAGGTAAAAACCCGATTATGGGGAAAATGAAGTCAATTTGGGCGGAAAAATAAAACATGATTTTTGGAGAAACTATACAACGTTTGGGATGAAAACAAACCCCAATTTTTGGGAAATGAATGCAGTTTGGGAAAAACCAGATTTCAGGCAAAATTAACCCAGTTTGGGTTAATTTTCAACACAGTTTGGGGGGAAAACCCAAAATCATTTTCCCTAAAATCCTTTTTTCCCCTAAAACTGAGTGCATTTTCACACAAATCAGGTTTTTCCTCTCCATACTGGGTTCATTTTCCCCAAAATATTTTTTTTCCCCAAAACCGGGTTCATTTTCCTCAAAAACGGGTTTCTTCCCCCAAACTCTGTTCATTTTCCCCAAACTATATTTTTCTTCCCCCTCCAAACTGAATTCATTTTCCTCAAAATCTGAAATGACTGTTCGTCAGAGAGGCAAGAGACAGAATGCTGGGATGTCTTTGAACCGCGGCCAAAGACAGCTTTCTGAGCGGCTTCAGTTTAGAGAGCTAGCCGGTAAGAGAAGGCGCTGTCTCCGGATCAAAGAAATGTTTGCAGCCGGGGGCTGGTGTGAAAGCCGGGGAAACACTGTGAAGGCTGCTCAACGAAGCAAGAGCAGCTCCTCTCTTTGCCTGTATTTGTCAGCCTTCGAGAAAGAAATACCCTGCCGGTTAAATGCCTTCTCTCCTAGCAGCAATTCATGGAAGAAAATTCCAGGATTCTTTAAAATCAAGGGGTTAGTTTCTGCTCTCGCTTGGAGACACACAAAACCGTGCAGTTCACAGAATGTGCTGTGGATTCTCTGGCTCTTGGGTACCACCTTTCAGCAGAAAGAGTTTGCAGAAGCTGATTGGAATCAACAGGAAAAAAGGGATCTCTCGTCCTTGAACACGAACAGATCATCTGATTATTTGTCTTTTAAATACATTTTTTAGGAGACTGAGTGTCATGCTAATACATTTCCAAAAAAAGCAAGTTCATGAGGGAGAAAGATTTTAGATTCGTGTGCATGCGCTGTGATGTGATGCTAGAAATCTGAAATGACTGTTTTTTTCTCCCCAAACTGGTTTCATTTTGCCCAAAATCGGGTTTTGTCCCTTAAACTGGGTGCATTTTCCCCATAAACGATGATTTCCTCCCCCCCCCCCCCCAAACTGTGTTAATTTTCCACAAAAGTTTAATTTTCCCCCCAATCTGGTTTCATTTTCCTCAAAATCGGTTTTACCCCCTAACTAACAAGTTGATTGTTAAACAACCCGGACTTGTTCATCCATGAAAAGCTGCTACAAGAAAAAGCATATACCCTGCAGGGTATTCTGTCTCGAGGGCTTACAAAAACAGGCGAACAGAGAAGCTGCAGCCTTGAGCAGGCTTCACTCTGTTTCTCTGGCTTTCACACCAAGCTCCGGCTGCAAACATTACTTGGGTCCGGAGACAGCGCCTTCTCTTACCGGCTAGCTCTGTAAACTGAAACGGCTCAAAAAGCTGTCTCTGGCCGCGGTTCCACGGCCTTCCCGGCAGTCTGCTTCTTACCTCCTTGAGGAACACTCATTTCCGATTTCTAGCATCACATCACAGCGCATCCAAATGAGTCTAAAATCCCTCATAATCTTGCTATTTGGGAAATATTTTAGCATGACATTTCATCTTCTACCAATGTTATTAAAGGGCAAATTATCAGATGATCTGCTCGTGCTTCAAGTACGAGGGATCCCTCTCTTCCTGTGCATTCTCATCAGCCTCTGCAAACTCTTAGTGCTGAAACGTGTTACCACGGCAGGCAGGGAATCCACAGGACATTCTCTGAACTGCACGAGTTTGTGTTTCCTCGAAGGGAGAGCAGAAACTAACGCCTTGATTTTAAAGAATCCAGTAATGTTTTACCATGAATAGCTGCTAGAAGATCAAGCATTTTACCGGTAGGGTATTCCTCTCTCGAGGGCTTTCAAATACAGGCAAACAGAGGCGCTGCTCTTGCTTTCTTGAGCAGCCTTCACAGTGTTTCCCTGGCTTTCACACCAGGCTCCGGCTGCAAACATTACGTTGGTCCGGAGACAGCGCCTTCTCTTAGCGGCTAGCTCTGTAAACTGAAACTTCTCAAAAACCTGTCTCTGGCTGCGGTTCCACAGACTTCCCGGCAGTCGTCTTCTTGCCTCCTTGAGAAACACTCAGTTCCGATTTCTAGCATCACATGTAATTCATAGGCAAATTATCAGATGATCTGCTCATGCTGCAAGAACGAGGGAACCCTGTTTTCCTGTGTATTCTCATCAGCCTCTACAAACTGTAGAGAAAATGAACTGTAGAGAAACTGTAGGCAAAATGAACCCAGTTTGGCGAGAAAACCGGATTTTGGGAGAAGTGAAACCAGTTTGGGAGGAAAAAGCTCATTTTGGGGACAATGAACCCAGGTTGGGGGGGAAAGACCCGATTATGGAAAAAAAATGAACCCAGTTAGGGAAAAAAAAAAACTTGATTGTGGGAAAATGAACCAAGTTTTGTGGGAAAATTCTTATTTTGGGGAGAATGAAAGCAGTTTGCGGGGAGAAAACCTGATTGGAGGGAAAATTAACCAATTTTAGGAGTAAAGGCCGATTTGGGGGAAAATGAACCCAGTAAGGGGGGGAAAATCCTTGATTTTGGGGAAAATGAACCCAGTTTAAGGGACAAAACGCGATTTTGGGTAAAATGAAACTAGTTTGGGGAGGGAAAAACTGATTTTGGCAGAAATTAAACTAGTTTGTGTGGAAAAACTCGATTATGGAAAACAAATGGACCCAGTTCGGGTTTTTCCCACAGAATGAGTTCATTTTTTTCCATAATCGGCTTTTCCCATCAGCACTGGGTTCATTTTCCCCAAAATCAGGTTTTTTTCCTCCCCAAACTGGGTTCATTTTTGCCATAATCGGGTTTTTCCATGAAACTGGGTTCATTTTCCCTAAAATCGGGTTTCTCTCCCCAAAACTGGGTTAATTTTCCCCATTATCCATTTTTTTCCCCGCAAACTGGATTGATTTTCCCCAAAATCGGGTTTTTTCTCCTAAACTGGGTTCACTTTCCCAAAATTTTGCAAGAAATGAACACAGATTTTGGGGAAAAAAACCCGATTTTGGGGGAAAATTAACCCAGTTTAGGGGGATAAAGATGATTTGGGGGAAAAATGGACTCAATTTGGGGTGCAAACCCTCGATTTTGGGGAAAAAGAACCCAGTTTGGGGGGAAAAACAAATTTTAGGGGAAATGAACCAAGTTTCGGGAGAAAAAACACGATTTTAGGGGAAACAAACCCGTTTTTGGGGGAAAAAACGATTTTGAGGAAAATTAACCCAGTTTAGGGGGTTAAACCCTATTTTGGGGGAAATGATTCCAGTTTGCGGGGAAAAATGGGTAACGGAAAAAATGAACCCATTTTGGGGGAAAAAAATCCAATTTAGAGGAAAATGAACCCAGTTTTGGGGGGAGAACCCCAATTTTAGGGGAAATGAAGCCAGTTTGGGGGAAAAAAAAACAATTTTGGGGAAAATGAACCCAGTTGGGAGGAGAAACCCGATTTTAGGGAAAATGAACCCAGTTTTGTGGGAAAAAAAAATCGATTTTGGCAAAAATGAACCCAGTTTGGGGTGGGAAAACCTGATTTTGGGGAAAATGAACCCAGTTCTGGTGGGAAAACTCGATTTTGGAAAAAAATTGAACTCATTTTGAGTGGAGAAATCCGATTTTGGGGAAAATAAAAGCAGCTTGAGGGGATAAAAATCTGATTTGAGCAAAAATTAACGCTGTTCAGGGGGATAAACCCGATTTTGAAGATAATGAACTAAGGTTGGGGGGGGCATAAAACCCGATTTTGAGGAAAATGAACCCAGTTTGGGGAAAAAAACTCGATTTTGGGGAAAATGAATCCAGTTTGGGGCGGAAATACCAGATTTTGGGGATAATGAACCCAGTAATTGGGGGAAAAAAAACCCCTGATTTTGGAGAAAAGGAACCCAGTGTGAAGTGGAAACAGAAGATTTTGGGGAAAAGGAACACTGTCTGGAGGGGAAAACCTGATTTCTGTGCAAATGCACCCAGTTTTGGGGGGAAAAATGGATTTTTGGGGAAAATGAACCCAGTTTGGGAAGAAAAAAACAGATTTTGGCGAAAATGAACCCAGTGTGGATGGGAAATACCAGATTTTGGGGAAAATGAACCCAATAATGGGGAAAAAAACTCCTGATTTTGGGAAAAAGGAACGCAGTGTGGGAGGAGAAAAATTCCATTTTGGGGAAATTGAACATAGAGTGGAGATGAAATAGAAGATTTTTGGGAAAATAAACTCAGTGTGGAGGGGAAATACCAGATTTTGGGGAGAATGAACCCGGTTTGGGAGAAAAAAAACTGATTGTGGGGTAAATCAACCCATTTTGGGGGAAAAAAATCGTTTTTGAGAAAAAAAATCCCAGTTTTGTGGGGAAAAAAAACGATTTTGGGGAAAATGAACCCAGTAATTGAGAAAAAAATTGATTTTTGGGAAAATGAACACAGTTTGGGGGGGGAACCCAATTTGTAGGGAAATTAACCAAGTTTTGTTGGAAAAAAAAAACATTTTGGGAAAAGGAACGCAGTAATTGGGTAAAAATACGGATTTTGTGGAAAATGAACGCATTTTCGGGGAGAAAAACCAAATTTGTAGCAAAACGAACCCAGTTTTAGTAGAAAAAAACAGATTTTGTGGAAATGAACCTGGTTTGGGATGAAGAAAACCCGATTTTGGGGAAAATGAACCCAGTGTGGAGGGGAAATACCAGCTTTTGGGGAAAATGAACCCAGTGTGGAGTGGAAATAGAAGATTTTGGGGAAAATGAACACTGTTTGGAGGGGAAACCCTAATTTGTGTGAAAATGCATCCAGTTTTGGGGGGGGAAATGAATTTTGCGGAAGATGAACCCAGTTTTGGAAGAAAAAAAAGCTTATTATGGGGAAAATGGACCCAGTTTTGGGGAAAAAAATGATTTTGGGGAAAATGAACCCAGTTTTGGGGAAAAAAATGATTTTGGGGAAAATGAACCCAGTTTGGGAGGAAAAAATTCCATTTTGGGAAAATTGAACCCAGAGTGGAGATGAAATACCAGATTTTGGGGAAAATGAACCCAGTTTGGAGAGGAAAAACTGATTTGTGTGAAAATTCACCCAGTTTGGGGGGGAAAAAAAGGATTTTGAGGAAAATGAACCCAGTTTCGGAGGAAAAAGCTGATTATGGGGAAACTGAATCCAGTTTTGTGGGGAGAACCCCAATTTCAGGGGAAATGAGGCCAGTTTGGGGAAAAAAATACAGTTTTGGGGAAAATGAACCCAGTTGGGAGGAGAAACCCGATTTTAGGGAAAATGAACCCAGTTTTGTGGGAAAAAAAATCGATTTTGGCAAAAATGAACCTGGGTTAATTTTCCCCATTATCCATTTTTTTTCCCCGCAAACTGGATTGATTTTCCCCAAAATCGGGTTTTTCTCCTAAACTGGGTTCACTTTCTCAAAATTTTGCAAGAAATGAACACAGATTTTGGGGAAAAAAACCCGATTTTGGGGGAAAATTAACCCAGTTTAGGGGGATAAAGATGATTTTGGGGAAAAATGGACTCAATTTGGGGTGCAAACCCTCGATTTTGGGGAAAAAGAACCCAGTTTGGGGGGAAAAACAAATTTTAGGGGAAATGAACCAAGTTTCGGGAGAAAAAACACGATTTTAGGGGAAACAAACCCGTTTTTTTGGGGAAAAAAAGGATTTTGAGGAAAATTAACCCATTTTAGGGGGAAAAACCCTATTTTGGGGGAAATGATTCCAGTTTGCGGGGAAAAATGGGTAACGGAAAAAATGAACCCATTTTGGGGGAAAAAAATCCAAATTAGAGGAAAATGAACCCAGTTTTGTGGGGAGAACCCCAATTTTAGGGGAAATGAAGCCAGTTTGGGGGAAAAAAAAACAATTTTGGGGAAAATGAACCCAGTTGGGAGGAGAAACCCGATTTTAGGGAAAATGAACCCAGTTTTGTGGGAAAAAAAAATCGATTTTGGCAAAAATGAACCCAGTTTGGGGTGGGAAAACCTGATTTTGGGGAAAATGAACCCAGTTCTGGTGGGAAAACTCGATTTTGGAAAAAAATTGAACTCATTTTGAGTGGAGAAATCCGATTTTGGGGAAAATAAAAGCAGCTTGAGGGGATAAAAATCTGATTTGAGCAAAAATTAACGCTGTTCAGGGGGATAAACCCGATTTTGAAGATAATGAACTAAGGTTGGGGGGGCATAAAACCCGATTTTGAGGAAAATGAACCCAGTTTGGGGAAAAAACCTCGATTTTGGGGAAAATGAATCCAGTTTGGGGCGGAAATACCAGATTTTGGGGATAATGAACCCAGTAATTGGGGGAAAAAAAACCCCTGATTTTGGAGAAAAGGAACCCAGTGTGAAGTGGAAACAGAAGATTTTGGGGAAAAGGAACACTGTCTGGAGGGGAAAACCTGATTTCTGTGCAAATGCACCCAGTTTTGGGGGGAAAAATGGATTTTTGGGGAAAATGAACCCAGTTTGGGAAGAAAAAAACAGATTTTGGCGAAAATGAACCCAGTGTGGATGGGAAATACCAGATTTTGGGGAAAATGAACCCAATAATGGGGTAAAAAACCCCTGATTTTGGGAAAAAGGAACGCAGTGTGGGAGGAGAAAAATTCCATTTTGGGGAAATTGAACATAGAGTGGAGATGAAATAGAAGATTTTTGGGAAAATAAACTCAGTGTGGAGGGGAAATACCAGATTTTGGGGAGAATCAACCCGGTTTGGGAGAAAAAAAGCTGATTGTGGGGTAAATCAACCCATTTTGGGGGAAAAAAATCGTTTTTTGAGAAAAAAAATCCCAGTTTTGTGGGGAAAAAAAACGATTTTGGGGAAAATGAACCCAGTAATTGAGAAAAAAATTGATTTTTGGGAAAATGAACACAGTTTGGGGGGGGAACCCAATTTGTAGGGAAATTAACCAAGTTTTGTTGGAAAAAAAAACATTTTGGGAAAAGGAACGCAGTAATTGGGTAAAAATACGGATTTTGTGGAAAATGAACGCATTTTCGGGGAGAAAAACCAAATTTGTAGCAAAACGAACCCAGTTTTAGTAGAAAAAACCAGATTTTCGGGAAAATGAACCTGGTTTGGGATGAAGAAAACCCGATTTTGGGGAAAATGAACCCAGTGTGGAGGGGAAATACCAGCTTTTGGGGAAAATGAACCCAGTGTGGAGTGGAAATAGAAGATTTTGGGGAAAATGAACACTGTTTGGAGGGGAAACCCTAATTTGTGTGAAAATGCATCCAGTTTTGGGGGGGGGAAATGAATTTTGCGGAAGATGAACCCAGTTTTGGAAGAAAAAAAAGCTTATTATGGGGAAAATGGACCCAGTTTTGGGGAAAAAAATGATTTTGGGGAAAATGAACCCAGTTTTGGGGAAAAAAATGATTTTGGGGAAAATGAAGCCAGTTTGGGAGGAAAAAATTCCATTTTGGGAAAATTGAACCCAGAGTGGAGATGAAATACCAGATTTTGGGGAAAATGAACCCAGTTTGGAGAGGAAAAACTGATTTGTGTGAAAATTCACCCAGTTTGGGGGGGAAAAAAAGGATTTTGAGGAAAATGAACCCAGTTTCGGAGGAAAAAGCTGATTATGGGGAAAATGAATCCAGTTTTGTGGGGAGAACCCCAATTTCAGGGGAAATGAGGCCAGTTTGGGGAAAAAAAATACAGTTTTGGGGAAAATGAACCCATTTGGGAGGAGAAACCCGATTTTAGGGAAAATGAACCCAGTTTTGTGGAAAAAAAAATCGATTTTGGCAAAAATGAACCCAGTTTGGGGTGGGAAAACCTGATTTTGGGGAAAATGAACCCAGTTCTGGTGGGAAAACTCGATTTTGGAAAAAAATTGAACTCATTTTGAGTGGAGAAACCCGATTTTGGGGAAAATAAAAGCAGCTTGAGGGGATAAAAGTCTGATTTGAGCAAAAATTAACCCTGTTCAGGGGGATAAACCCGATTTTGAAGATAATGAACAAAGGTGGGGGGGGGGCATAAAACCCGATTTTGAGGAAAAGGAACCCAGTTTGGGGAAAAAAACCTCGATTTTGGGGAAAATGAATCCAGTTTGGGGGGGAAATACCAGATTTTGGGGATAATGAACCCAGTAATTGGGGAAAAAAAACCCCTGATTTTGGAGAAAAGGAACCCAGTGTGAAGTGGAAACAGAAGATTTTGGGGAAAAGGAACACTGTTTGGAGGGGAAAACCTGATTTCTGTGCAAATGCACCCATTTTTGGGGGGGAAAATGGATTTTTGGGGAAAATGAACCCAGTTTGGGAAGAAAAAAACAGATTTTGGCGAAAATGAACCCAGTGTGGATGGGAAATACCAGATTTTGGGGAAAATGAACCCAATAATGGGGAAAAAACCCCTGATTTTGGGGAAAAGGAACGCAGTGTGGGAGGAGAAAAATTCCATTTTGGGGAAATTGAACATAGAGTGGAGATGAAATAGAAGATTTTTGGGAAAATAAACTCAGTGTGGAGGGGAAATACCAGATTTTGGGGAGAATGAACCCGGTTTGGGAGAAAAAAAGCTGATTGTGGGGTAAATCAACCCATTTTGGGGGAAAAAAATCGTTTTTGAGAAAAAAAATCCCAGTTTTGTGGGGAAAAAAATCGATTTTGGGGAAAATGAACCCAGTAATTGAGAAAAAAATTGATTTTTGGGAAATGAACACAGTTTGGGGGGGGGAACCCAATTTGTAGGGAAATTAACCAAGTTTTGTTGGAAAAAAAAACATTTTGGGAAAAGGAACGCAGTAATTGGGTAAAAATACGGATTTTGTGGAAAATGAACGCATTTTCGGGGAGAAAAACCAAATTTGTAGCAAAACGAACCCAGTTTTAGTAGAAAAAAACAGATTTTGGGGAAATGAACCTGGTTTGGGATGAAGAAAACCCGATTTTGGGGAAAATGAACCCAGTGTGGAGGGGAAATACCAGCTTTTGGGGAAAATGAACCCAGTGTGGAGTGGAAATAGAAGATTTTGGGGAAAATGAACACTGTTTGGAGGGGAAACTCTAATTTGTGTGAAAATGCATCCAGTTTTGGGAAGGGGGAATGAATTTTGCGGAAGATGAACCCAGTTTTGGAAGAAAAAAAGCTTATTATGGGGAAAATGAACCCAGTTTTGGGGAAAAAATGATTTTGGGGAAAATGAACCCAGTTTTGGGGAAAAAAATGATTTTGGGGAAAATGAAGCCAGTTTGGGAGGAAAAAATTCCATTTTGGGAAAATTGAACCCAGAGTGGAGATGAAATACCAGATTTGGGGGAAAATGAACCCAGTTTGGAGAGGAAAAACTGATTTGTGTTAAAATTCACCCAGTTTGGGGGGGGGGGGAAAGGATTTTGAGGAAAATGAACCCAGTTTCGGAGGAAAAAAGCTGATTATGGGGAAAATGAATCCAGTTTTGTGGGGAGAACCCCAATTTTAGGGGTAATGAGGCCAGGTTGGGGGAAAAAAATACAGTTTTGGGGAAAATGAACCCAGTTGGGAGGAGAAACCCGATTTTAGGGAAAATGAACCCAGTTTTGTGGAAAAAAAAATCGATTTTGGCAAAAATGAACCCAGTTTGGGGTGGGAAAACCTGATTTTGGGGAAAATGAACCCAGTTCTGGTGGGAAAACTCGATTTTGGAAAAAAATTGAACTCATTTTGAGTGGAGAAACCCGATTTTGGGGAAAATAAAAGCAGCTTGAGGGGATAAAAGTCTGATTTGAGCAAAAATTAACCCTGTTCAGGGGGATAAACCCGATTTTGAAGATAATGAACTAAGGTTGGGGGGGGCATAAAACAAGATTTCGAGGAAAATGAACCCAGTTTGGGGAAAAAAACCTCGATTTTGGGTAAAATGAATCCAGTTTGGGGGCGGAAATACCAGATTTTGGGGATAATGAACCCAGTAATTGGGGAAAAAAAAACCCCTGATTTTGGAGAAAAGGAACCCAATGTGAAGTGGAAACAGAAGATTTTGGGGAAAAGGAACACTGTTTGGAGGGGAAAACCTGATTTCTGTGCAAATGCACCCAGTTTTGGGGGGAAAAATGGATTTTTGGGGAAAATGAACCCAGTTTGGGAAGAAAGAAACAGATTTTGGCGAAAATGAACCCAGTGTGGATGGGAAATACCAGATTTTGGGGAAAATGAACCCAATAATGGGGAAAAAAACCCTGATTTTGGGGAAAAGGAACGCAGTGTGGGAGGAGAAAAATTCCATTTTGGGGAAATTGAACATAGAGTGGAGATGAAATAGAAGATTTTTGGGAAAATAAACTCAGTGTGGAGGGGAAATACCAGATTTTGGGGAGAATGAACCCGGTTTGGGAGGAAAAAAAGCTGATTGTGGGGTAAATCAACCTATTTTGGGGGAAAAAAATCGTTTTTGAGAAAAAAAATCCCAGTTTAGTGGGGAAAAAAACCGATTTTGGGGAAAATGAACCCAGTAATTGAGAAAAAAATTGATTTTTGGGAAATGAACACAGTTTGGGGGGGGAACCCAATTTGTAGGGAAATTAACCAAGTTTTGTTGGAAAAAAAAACATTTTGGGAAAAGGAACGCAGTAATTGGGTAAAAATACGGATTTTGTGGAAAATGAACGCATTTTCGGGGAGAAAAACCAAATTTGTAGCAAAACGAACCCAGTTTTAGTAGAAAAAACCAGATTTTCGGGAAAATGAACCTGGTTTGGGATGAAGAAAACCCGATTTTGGGGAAAATGAACCCAGTGTGGAGGGGAAATACCAGCTTTTGGGGAAAATGAACCCAGTGTGGAGTGGAAATAGAAGATTTTGGGGAAAATGAACACTGTTTGGAGGGGAAACCCTAATTTGTGTGAAAATGCATCCAGTTTTGGCAGGGGGGAAATGAATTTTGCGGAAGATGAACCCAGTTTTGGAAGAAAAAAAGCTTATTATGGGGAAAATGAACCCAGTTTTGGGGAAAAAAATGATTTTGGGGAAAATGAACCCAGTTTTGGGAAAAAAAATGATTTTGGGGAAAATGAAGCCAGTTTGGGAGGAAAAAATTCCATTTTGGGAAAATTGAACCCAGAGTGGAGATGAAATACCAGATTTTGGGCAAAATGAACCCAGTTTGGAGAGGAAAAACTGATTTGTGTGAAAATTCACCCAGTTTGGGGGGGGGGGGGGAAGGATTTTGAGGAAAATGAACCCAGTTTCGGAGGACAAAGCTGATTATGGGGAAAATGAATCCAGTTTTGTGGGGAGAACCCCAATTTCAGGGGAAATGAGGCCAGTTTGGGGGAAAAAAATACAGTTTTGGGGAAAATGAACCCAGTTGGGAGGAGAAACCCGATTTAAGGGAAAAAGAACACAGTTTTGTGGAAAAAAAAATCGATTTTGGCAAAAATGAACCCAGTTTGGGGTGGGAAAACCTGATTCTGTGGAAACAGAAGATTTTGGGGAAAAGGAACACTCTTTTGAGGGGAAAACCTGATTTCTGTGCAAATGCACCCAGTTTTGGGAGGGGAAATGGATTTTTGGGGAAAATGAACCCAGTTTGGGAAGAAAAAAACAGATTTTGGCGAAAATGAACCCAGTGTGGATGGGAAATACCAGATTTTGGGGAAAATGAACCCAATAATGGGGAAAAAAACCCCTGATTTTGGGGAAAAGGAACGCAGTGTGGGAGGAGAAAAATTCCATTTTGGGGAAATTGAACATAGAGTGGAGATGAAATAGAAGATTTTTGGGAAAATAAACTCAGTGTGGAGGGGAAATACCAGATTTTGGGGAGAATGTACCCGGTTTGGGAGAAAAAATGCTGATTGTGGGGTAAATCAACCCATTTTGGGGGAAAAAAATCGTTTTTGAGAAAAAAAATCCCAGTTTTGTGGGGAAAAAAAACGATTTTGGGGAAAATGAACCCAGTAATTGAGAAAAAAATTGATTTTTGGGAAATGAACACAGTTTGGGGGGGGAACCCAATTTGTAGGGAAATTAACCAAGTTTTGTTGGAAAAAAAACATTTTGGGAAAAGGAACGCAGTAATTGGGTAAAAATACGGATTTTGTGGAAAATGAACGCATTTTCGGGGAGAAAAACCAAATTTGTAGCAAAACGAACCCAGTTTTAGTAGAAAAAAACAGATTTTGGGGAAAATGAACCTGGTTTGGGATGAAGAAAACCCGATTTTGGGGAAAATGAACCCAGTGTGGAGGGGAAATACAGCTTTTGGGGAAAATGAACCCAGTGTGGAGTGGAAATAGAAGATTTTGGGGAAAATGAACACTGTTTGGAGGGGAAACCCTAATTTGTGTGAAAATGCATCCAGTTTTGGGGGGGGGAAATGAATTTTGCAGAAGATGAACACAGTTTTGGAAGAAAAAAAGCTTATTATGGGGAAAATGAACCCAGTTTTGGGGAAAAAAATGATTTTGGGGAAAATGAACCCAGTTTGGGAGGAAAAAAATTCCATTTTGGGAAAATTGAACCCAGAGCGGAGATGAAATACCAGATTTTGGGGAAAATGAACCCAGTTTGGAGAGGAAAAACTGATTTGTGTGAAAATTCACCCAGTTTGGGGGGGGGAAAAAGGATTTTGAGGAAAATGAACCCAGTTTCGGAGGAAAAAAGCTGATTATGGTGAAAATGAATCCAGTTTTGTGGGGAGAACCCCAATTTTAGGGGAAATGAGGCCAGTTTGGGGGAAAAAAATACAGTTTTGGGGAAAATGAACCCAGTTGGGAGGAGAAACCCGATTTTAGGGAAAATGAACCCAGTTTCGTGGGAAAAAAAAATCAAATTTGGCAAAAAATGAACCCAGTTTGGGGAGGGAAAACCTGATTTTGGGGAAAATGAAAGCAGTTTGGGGGATAAAAATCTGATTTGAGCAAAAATTAATCCTGTTCAGGGGGATAAACCCGATTTTGAAGATAATGAACCTAGGTTGGGGGGATAAAACCCGATTTTGAGGAAAATGAACCCAGTTTGGGGGAAAAAACTGATTTGAGGGAAACTGAACCCAGTTTAGGGCCAAAAATTTATTTTGGGGAAAATGAAACTTTTTTTTGTTTTGGGAAAAAACAAATTTTGGAGAAAATAAACCCAGTTTTGGGGGGAAAAAAAAGGATTTTGTGGAAAATGAACCCAGTTTGGGAGGGGCACCCAATTTGAGGGAAAATGAATGCAGTTTCTGGGGAGAAACCCGATTTTAGGGAAAATGAACCCAGTTTCGTGGAAAAACCGATTATGGCCAAATTGAACCAAGTTTGGGGAGGAAAAACCCTATTTTCGGGAAAATGAATCCAGTTCAGATGGGAAAACCCGATCATGGAAAAATAATGAACTCATTTTGGGCAAAATAACCAAACTGGGTTCACTTTTTTTCCATAATCGTTTTTTTCCACACAAACTAGTTTAATTTCCCCAAAATCAGTTTTTTTCTCCCTAAACTGGTTTCATGTTACCCAAAATCGTGTTTTTTTCCCTTAAACTGGGTTCATTTTCCCCAAAATCAAGGATTTCCCCCCCCAACTGGGTTCATTTTTCCCCAAATCGGCTTTTACCCCTAAAATGGGTTAATTTTCCCTCAAATCAAGTTTTCTCCCCACAAACTGCATTCATTCTCCCCAAAATAAAAATTTTCCCGCCAAACTTGGTTCATTTTCTTTCCATAATCTGGTTTTTTCCCCCCAACCTGGGTTCATTGTCCCCAAAACGAGCTTTTTCCTCCCAAACTGGTTTCACTTCCCCCAAAATCAGGTTTCTCACCTAACTGGGTTCATTTTCCCTCAAATCGGGTTTTTCCTCCCAAACCCAAACTGGGTTCATTTTCCCCATTATCTTTTTTTATGCCAAAACTGGGTTAATTTTCCCCAAAATCTGGTTTATCGCCATAAACTGTGTTTAATTTTCCCCCAAAATGGTGTGTCCCCCCCACCAACTGGATTCATTTTGTCCAAAATCGAGTTTTCCCCACAAACTGGGCTCATTTTCCCAACAGTAGTATATTCCCCCCAAAATTGTTTCATTTTCCCCAAAATTGGGTTTTCCCCAACAAACTGGGTTCTTTCCCCAAAATAGTATTTTCCCAAGCAAAATTCGTTCATTTTCCCCAATATTGGTTTTTTTTCCCCCAAAACTGTTGCCATTTTCCTCTACATCGGGTTTTCCCCCTAAACTGGTTTAATTGTCCCCAAAATCAGGTTATTCCGCCCAAAAACTGGGTTCATTTTCCCCATAATCGGGTTTATCCCACAAACAGATTTCACTTTCCCCAATACCGTTTTTTCCCCCAAAACTGTGTTCATTTTCCACAAAACCGGGGGTTCCCCCACACCAAATAGCAAGTTTCTGTCTGTTCCTCAGGGAGACAAGAAGCAGACTGCCGGGAAGTCTGTGGAACCGCGGCCAGAGACAGCTTTCTGAGACGTTTCAGTTCACAGAGCTAGCCGCTAAGAGAAGGCGCTGTCTCCAGACCAAAGTAATCTTTGCAGCCGGAGCCTGGTGTGAAAGCTAGGAAAACACTGTGAAGGCTGCTCAAGAAAGCAAGAGCAGCTCCTCTCTTTGCCTGTATTTGAAAGCCCTCGAGAGAGGAATACCCTACCGGTAAAATGCCTGCTCTTCTAGCAGCTATTCATGGAAGAACATTCTTGGATTTTTTTAAAACACAGTTTGGGGGGAAAACCCAAAATCATTTTCCCTAAAATCCTTTTTTTCCCTAAAACTGAGTGCATTTTCAATCAAATCAGGTTTTTCCTCTCCATACTGGGTTCATTTTCCCCAAAATATTTTTTTTTCCCAAAACCGGGTTCATTTTCCTCAAAAACGGGTTTCTTCCCCCAAACTCTGTTCATTTTCCCCAAAATATATTTTTCTTCCCCCTCCAAACTGAATTCATTTTCCTCAAAATCTGAAATGACTGTTCGTCAGAGAGGCAAGAAACAGAATGCTGGGATGTCTTTGAACCGCGGCCAAAGACAGCTTTCTGAGCGGCTTCAGTTTAGAGAGCTAGCCGGTAAGAGAAGGCGCTGTCTCCGGATCAAAGAAATGTTTGCAGCCGGGGGCTGGTGTGAAAGCCGGGGAAACACTGTGAAGGCTGCTCAACGAAGCAAGAGCAACTCCTCTCTTTGCCTGTATTTGGCAGCCTTCGAGAAAGGAATACCCCGCCGGTTAAATGCCTTCTCTCCTAGCAGCAATTCATGGAAGAACATTCCAGGATTCTTTAAAATCAAGGGGTTACTTTCTGCTCTCCCTTGGAGAAACACAAAGCCGTGCAGTTCAGAGAATGTGCTGTGGATTCCCTGCCTGCTGTGGTACCACGTTTCAGCAGAAACAGTTTGCAGAGGCTGATGGAATGCACAGGAAAACAGAGAACCTTCGCCCTTGAGACACGAGCACATCATCTGATAATTAGCCCTTTAATTACATTGTTAGAAAATGAAGTCATGCTAAAACATTTCCAAAACAGCAAGATTGTGAGGGAGAAATATTTTAGATTCATGTGCATGAGCTGTGAAGTGATGGTAGAAGTCTGAAAAGTCTGTTCGTCAGAGAGGCAAGAAGGAGACTGCCGGGATGTCTGTGGAACCGCGGCCAGAGACAGCTTTCTGAGCGGCTTCAGTTTAGAAAGCTAGCGGGTAAGCGAAGGCACTGTCTCCGGATCAAAGAAATGTTTGCAGCCGTAGTCTGCTGTTAAAGCCGCGGAAACACTGTGAAGGCTGCTCAAGAAAGCAAGAGCAACTCCTCTGTTTGCCTGTCTTTGTCAGCCTTCGAGAGAGGAATACCCTGCCCGTAAAATGCTTTCTCTCCTAGCAGCGATTCATGGAAGAAAATTCCAGGATTCTTTAAAATCAAGGGGTTAGTTTCTGCTCTCGCTTGGAGACACACAAAACCGTGCAGTTCACAGAATGTGCTGTGGATTCTCTGGCTCTTGGGTACCACCTTTCAGCAGAAAGAGTTTGCAGAAGCTGATTGGAATCAACAGGAAAAAAGGGATCTCTCGTCCTTGAACACGAACAGATCACCTGATTATTTGTCTTTTAAATACATTTTTTAGGAGACTAAGTGTCATGCTGATACATTTCCAAAAAAAGCAAGTTCATGAGGGAGAAAGATTTTTAGATTCGTGTGCATGCGCTGTGATGTGATGCTAGAAATCTGAAATGACTGTTTTTTTCTCCCCAAACTGGTTTCATTTTGCCCAAAATCGGATTTTGTCCATTAAACTAGGTGCATTTTCCCCATAATCGATGATTATCCCTCCCCCCCCCCCAAACTGGGTTAATTTTCCCCAAAAGTGGAATTTCCCCCCAATCTGGTTTCATTTTCCTCAAAATCGGTTTTACCCCCTAACTAACAAGTTGATTGTTAAACAACCCGGACTTGTTCATCCATGAATAGCTGCTACAAGAAAAAGCATATACCCTGCAGGGTATTCTGTCTCGAGGGCTTACAAAAACAGGCGAACAGAGAAGCTGCAGGCTTCACTCTGTTTCTCTGGCTTTCACACCAAGCTCTGGCTGCAAACATTACTTTGGTCCGGAGACAGTGCCTTCTCTTACCGGCTAGCTCTGTAAACTGAAACGGCTTAAAAAGCTGTCTCTGGCCGCGGTTCCACGGCCTTCCCGGCAGTCTGCTTCTTACCTCCTTGAGGAACACTCATTTCCGATTTCTAGCATCACATCACAGCGCATCCAAATGAGTCTAAAATCCCTCATAATCTTGCTATTTGGGAAATATTTTAGCATGACATTTCATCTTCTAACAATGTTATTAAAGGGCAAATTATCAGATGATCTGCTCGTGCTTCAAGTACGAGGGATCCCTCTCTTCCTGTGCATTCTCATCAGCCTCTGCAAACTCTTAGTGCTGAAACGTGTTACCACGGCAGGCAGGGAATCCACAGGACATTCTCTGAACTGCACGAGTTTGTGTTTCCTCGAAGGGAGAGCAGAAACTAACGCCTTGATTTTAAAGAATCCAGTAATGTTTTACCATGAATAGCTGCTAGAAGATCAAGCATTTTACCGGTAGGGTATTCCTCTCTCGAGGGCTTTCAAATACAGGCAAACAGAGGAGCTGCTCTTGCTTTCTTGAGCAGCCTTCACAGTGTTTCCCTGGCTTTCACACCAGGCTCCGGCTGCAAACATTACATTGGTCCGGAGACAGCGCCTTCTCTTACCGGCTAGCTCTGTAAACTGAAACTTCTCAAAAACCTGTCTCTGGCTGCGGTTCCACAGACTTCGCCGCAGTCGTCTTCTTGCCTCCTTGAGAAACACTCAGTTCCGATTTCTAGCATCACATGTAATTCATAGGCAAATTATCAGATGATCTGCTCATGCTGCAAGGACGAGGGAACCCTGTTTTCCTGTGTATTCTCATCAGCCTCTACAAACTGTAGAGAAAATGAACTGTAGAGAAACTGTAGGCAAAATGAACCCAGTTTGGCGAGAAAACTGGATTTTGGGGGAAGTGAAACCAGTTTGGGAGGAAAAAGCTAATTTTGGGGACAATGAACCCAGGTTGGGGGGAAAAAACCCGATTATGGAAAAAAAATGAACCCAGTTAGGGAAAAAAAAAACTTGATTGTGGGAAAATGAACCAAGTTTTGTGGGAAAATTCTTATTTTGGGGAGAATGAAAGCAGTTTGCGGGGAGAAAACCTGATTGGAGGGAAAATTAACCAATTTTAGGAGTAAAGGCCGATTTGGGGGAAAATGAACCCAGTAAGGGGGGGAAAATCCTTGATTTTGGGGAAAATGAACCCAGTTTAAGGGACAAAACGCGATTTTGGGTAAAATGAAACTAGTTTGGGGAGGGAAAAACTGATTTTGGCAGAAATTAAACTAGTTTGTGTGGAAAAACTCGATTATAGAAAACAAATGGACCCAGTTTGGGTTTTTCCCACAGAATGAGTTCATTTTTTTCCATAATCGGGTTTTCCCATCAGCACTGGGTTCATTTTCCCCAAAATCAGGTTTTTTTCCTCCCCAAACTGGGTTCATTTTTGCCATAATCGGGTTTTTCCATGAAACTGGGTTCATTTTCCCTAAAATCGGGTTTCTCTCCCCAAAACTGGGTTAATTTTCCCCATTATCCATTTTATCCCCGCAAACTGGATTGATTTTCCCCAAAATCGGGTTTTTTCTCCTAAACTGGGTTCACTTTCCCAAAATTTTGCAAGAAATGAACACAGATTTTGGGGAAAAAACCCGATTTGGGGGAAAATTAACCCAGTTTAGGGGGATAAAGATGATTTGGGGGAAAAATGGACTCAATTTGGGGTGCAAACCCCCGATTTTGGGGAAAAAGAACCCAGTTTGGGGGGAAAACCAAATTTTAGGGGAAATGAACCAAGTTTCTGGAGAAAAAACACGATTTTAGGGGAAACAAATACGTTTTTTGGGGAAAAAACGATTTTGAGGAAAATTAACCCAGTGGGGGGGGGGGGGGGGGGGGGGGGGGGGAAGCTCTATTTTGGGGAAAATGAATCCAGTTTTGGGGGGAGAACCCGATTTTAGGGAAAATGAACCCAATAAGTGAGGAAAAAATCAATTTGAGGGGAAATGAACCCAGTTTGGGAGAAAATACCCGGTTTTGGTGGGAAAATGAACCCCTATTGCGTGGAAAAAAAAGATTTTGTGGAAAATCGTTCCACAAAACCCAGTTTAGGGGGAAAAACCCTATTTTGGGGGAAATGATTCCAGTTTGCGGGGAAAAATGGGTAACGGAAAAATTGAACCCATTTTGGGGGAAAAAAATCCAATTTAGAGGAAAATGAACCCAGTTTTGGGGGGAGAACCCCAATTTTAGGGGAAATGAAGCCAGTTTGGGGGAAAAAAATACAGTTTTGGGGAAAATGAACCCAGTTGGGAGGAGAAACCCGATTTTAGGGAAAATGAACCCAGTTTTGTCGGAAAAAAAAATCGATTTTGGCAAAAATGAACCCAGTTTGGGGTGGGAAAACCTGATTTTGGGGAAAATGAACCCAGTTCTGGTGGGAAAAGTCGATTTTGGAAAAAAAATTGAACTCATTTTGAGTGGAGAAACCCGATTTTGGGGAAAATAAAAGCAGCTTGAGGGGATAAAAATCTGATTTGAGCAAAAATTAACCCTGTTCAGGGGGATAAACCCGATTTTGAAGATAATGAACTAAGGTTGGGGGGGGCATAAAACCCGATTTTGAGGGAAATGAACCCAGTTTGGGGAAAAAACCTCGATTTTGGGGAAAATGAACCCAGTAATTGAGAAAAAAATTGATTTTTGGGAAATGAACACAGTTTGAGGAAGGAACCCAATTTGTAGGGAAATTAACCAAGTTTTGTTGGAAAAAAAACATTTTGGGAAAAGGAACGCAGTAATTGGGTAAAAATACGGATTTTGTGCAAAATGAACGCATTTTCGGGGAGAAAAACCAAATTTGTAGCAAAACGAACCCAGTTTTAGTAGAAAAAACAGATTTTGGGGAAATGAACCTGGTTTGGGATGAAGAAAACCCGATTTTGGGGAAAATGAACCCAGTGTGGAGGGGAAATACCAGCTTTTGGGGAAAATGAACCCAGTGTGGAGTGGAAATAGAAGATTTTGGGGAAAACGAACACTGTTTGGAGGGGAAACCCTAATTTGTGTGAAAATGCATCCAGTTTTGGGGGGGGGAAATGAATTTTGCGGAAGATGAACCCAGTTTTGGAAAAAAAAAAGCTTATTATGGGGAAAATGAACCCAGTTTTGGGGAAAAAAAAAGATTTTGGGGAAAATGAACCCAGTTTGGGAGGAAAAAATTCCATTTTGGGAAAATTGAACCCAGAGTGGAGATGAAATACCAGATTTTGGGGAAAATGAACCCAGTTTGGAGAGGAAAAACTGATTTGTGTGAAAATTCACCCAGTTTGGGGGGGGAAAAAGGATTTTGAGGAAAATGAACCCAGTTTAGGGGGAAAAACCCTATTTTGGGGGAAATGATTCCAGTTTTGTGGGGAGAACCCCAATTTCAGGGGAAATGAGGCCAGTTTAGGGGAAAAAAATACAGTTTTGGGGAAAATGAACCCAGTTGGGAGGATAAACCCGATTTTAGGGAAAATGAACCCAGTTTTGTGGGAAAAAAAATCGATTTTGGCAAAAATGAACCCAGTTTGGGATGGGAAAACCTGATTTTGGGGAAAATGAACCCAGTTCTGGTGGGAAAACTCGATTTTGGAAAAAAATTGAACTCATTTTGAGTGGAGAAACCCGATTTTGGGGAAAATAAAAGCAGCTTGAGGGGATAAAAGTCTGATTTGAGCAAAAATTAACCCTGTTCAGGGGGATAAACCCGATTTTGAAGATAATGAACTAAGGTTGGGGGGGGCATAAAACCCGATTTTGAGGAAAATGAACCCAGTTTGGGGAAAAAAACTCGATTTTGGGGAAAATGAATCCAGTTTGGGGGGGAAATACCAGATTTTGGGGATAATGAACCCAGTAATTGGGGATAAAAAACCCCTGATTTTGGAGAAAAGGAACCCAGTGTGAAGTGGAAACAGAAGATTTTGGGGAAAAGGAACACTCTTTGGAGGGGAAAACCTGATTTCTGTGCAAATGCACCCAGTTTTGGGGGGAAAAATGGATTTTTGGGGAAAATGAACCCAGTTTGGGAAGAAAAAAACAGATTTTGGTGAAAATGAACCCAGTGTGGATGGGAAATACCAGATTTTGGGGAAAATGAACCCAATAATGGGGAAAAAACCCCTGATTTTGGGGAAAAGGAACGCAGTGTGGGAGGAGAAAAATTCCATTTTGGGGAAATTGAACATAGAGTGGAGATGAAATAGAAGATTTTTGGGAAAATAAACTCAGTGTGGAGGGGAAATACCAGATTTTGGGGAGAATGAACCCGGTTTGGGAGAAAAAAAAGCTGATTGTGGGGTAAATCAACTCATTTTGGGGGAAAAAAATCGTTTTTGAGAAAAAAAATCCCAGTTTAGTGGGGAAAAAAAACGATTTTGGGGAAAATGAACCCAGTAATTGAGAAAAAAATTGATTTTTGGGAAAATGAACACAGTTTGGGGGGGGAACCCAATTTGTAGGGAAATTAACCAAGTTTTGTTGGAAAAAAAAACATTTTGGGAAAAGGAACGCAGTAATTGGGTAAAAATACGGATTTTGTGGAAAATGAACGCATTTTCGGGGAGAAAAACCAAATTTGTAGCAAAACGAACCCAGTTTTAGTAGAAAAAAACAGATTTTGGGGAAATGAACCTGGTTTGGGATGAAGAAAACCCGATTTTGGGGAAAATGAACCCAGTGTGGAGGGGAAATACCAGCTTTTGGGGAAAATGAACCCAGTGTGGAGTGGAAATAGAAGATTTTGGGGAAAACGAACACTGTTTGGAGGGGAAACCCTAATTTGTGTGAAAATGCATCCAGTTTTGGGGGGGGGAAATGAATTTTGCGGAAGATGAACCCAGTTTTGGAAGAAAAAAAGCTTATTATGGGGAAAATGAACCCAGTTTTGGGGAAAAAAAATGATTTTGGGGAAAATAAACTCAGTTTTGGGAAAAAAAATGATTTTGGGGAAAATGAACCCAGTTTGGGAGGAAAAAATTCCATTTTGGGAAAATTGAACCCAGAGTGGAGATGAAATACCAGATTTTGGGGAAAATGAACCCAGTTTGGAGAGGAAAAACTGATTTGTGTGAAAATTCACCCAGTTTGGGGGGGAAAAAAAGGATTTTGAGGAAAATGAACCCAGTTTCGGAGGAAAAAGCTGATTATGGGGAAAATGAATCCAGTTTTGTGGGGAGAACCCCAATTTTAGGGGAAATGAGGCCAGTTTGGGGGAAAAAAATACAGTTTTGGGGAAAATGAACCCAGTTGGGAGGAGAAACCCGATTTTAGGGAAAATGAACCCAGTTTTGTGGAAAAAAAAAATCGATTTTGGCAAAAATGAACCCAGTTTGGGGTGGGAAAACCTGATTTTGGGGAAAATGAACCCAGTTCTGGTGGGAAAACTCGATTTTGGAAAAAAATTGAACTCATTTTGAGTGGAGAAACCCGATTTTGGGGAAAATAAAAGCAGCTTGAGGGGATAAAAGTCTGATTTGAGCAAAAATTAACCCTGTTCAGGGGGATAAACCCGATTTTGAAGATAATGAACTAAGGTTGGGGGGGGCATAAAACCCGATTTTGAGGAAAATGAACCCAGTTTGGGGAAAAAAACCTCGATTTTGGGTAAAATGAATCCAGTTTGGGGGGGAAATACCAGATTTTGGGGATAATGAACCCAGTAATTGGGGAAAAAAAACCCCTGATTTTGGAGAAAAGGAACCCAGTGTGAAGTGGAAACAGAAGATTTTGGGGAAAAGGAACACTGTTTGGAGGGGAAAACCTGATTTCTGTGCAAATGCACCCAGTTTTGGGGGGAAAAATGGATTTTTGGGGAAAATGAACCCAGTTTGGGAAGAAAAAAACAGATTTTGGCGAAAATGAACCCAGTGTGGATGGGAAATACCAGATTTTGGGGAAAATGAACCCAATAATGGGGAAAAAAACCCTGATTTTGGGGAAAAGGAACGCAGTGTGGGAGGAGAAAAATTCCATTTTGGGGAAATTGAACATAGAGTGGAGATGAAATAGAAGATTTTTGGGAAAATAAACTCAGTGTGGAGGGGAAATACCAGATTTTGGGGAGAATGAACCCGGTTTGGGAGAAAAAAAAGCTGATTGTGGGGTAAATCAACCCATTTTGGGGGAAAAAAATCGTTTTTGAGAAAAAAAATCCCAGTTTAGTGGGGAAAAAAAACGATTTTGGGGAAAATGAACCCAGTAATTGAGAAAAAAATTGATTTTTGGGAAATGAACACAGTTTGGGGGGGGAACCCAATTTGTAGGGAAATTAACCAAGTTTTGTTGGAAAAAAAAACATTTTGGGAAAAGGAACGCAGTAATTGGGTAAAAATACGGATTTTGTGGAAAATGAACGCATTTTCGGGGAGAAAAACCAAATTTGTAGCAAAACGAACCCAGTTTTAGTAGAAAAAAACAGATTTTGGGGAAATGAACCTGGTTTGGGATGAAGAAAACCCGATTTTGGGGAAAATGAACCCAGTGTGGAGGGGAAATACCAGCTTTTGGGGAAAATGAACCCAGTGTGGAGTGGAAATAGAAGATTTTGGGGAAAACGAACACTGTTTGGAGGGGAAACCCTAATTTGTGTGAAAATGCATCCAGTTTTGGGGGGGGGAAATGAATTTTGCGGAAGATGAACCCAGTTTTGGAAGAAAAAAAGCTTATTATGGGGAAAATGAACCCAGTTTTGGGGAAAAAAAATGATTTTGGGGAAAATAAACTCAGTTTTGGGAAAAAAAATGATTTTGGGGAAAATGAACCCAGTTTGGGAGGAAAAAATTCCATTTTGGGAAAATTGAACCCAGAGTGGAGATGAAATACCAGATTTTGGGGAAAATGAACCCAGTTTGGAGAGGAAAAACTGATTTGTGTGAAAATTCACCCAGTTTGGGGGGGAAAAAAAGGATTTTGAGGAAAATGAACCCAGTTTCGGAGGAAAAAGCTGATTATGGGGAAAATGAATCCAGTTTTGTGGGGAGAACCCCAATTTTAGGGGAAATGAGGCCAGTTTGGGGGAAAAAAATACAGTTTTGGGGAAAATGAACCCAGTTGGGAGGATAAACCTGATTTTAGGGAAAATGAACCCAGTTTTGTGGAAAAAAAAATCGATTTTGGCAAAAATGAACCCAGTTTGGGGTGGGAAAACCTGATTTTGGGGAAAATGAACCCAGTTCTGGTGGGAAAACTCGATTTTGGAAAAAAATTGAACTCATTTTGAGTGGAGAAACCCGATTTTGGGGAAAATAAAAGCAGCTTGAGGGGATAAAAGTCTGATTTGAGCAAAAATTAACCCTGTTCAGGGGGATAAACCCGATTTTGAAGATAATGAACTAAGGTTGGGGGGGGCATAAAACCCGATTTTGAGGAAAATGAACCCAGTTTGGGGAAAAAAACCTCGATTTTGGGGAAAATGAATCCAGTTTGGGGGGGAAATACCAGATTTTGGGGATAATGAACCCAGTAATTGGGGAAAAAAAAACCCTGATTTTGGAGAAAAGGAACCCAGTGTGAAGTGGAAACAGAAGATTTTGGGGAAAAGGAACACTCTTTGGAGGGGAAAACCTGATTTCTGTGCAAATGCACCCAGTTTTGGGGGGAAAAATGGATTTTTGGGGAAAATGAACCCAGTTTGGGAAGAAAAAAACAGATTTTGGCGAAATTGAACCCAGTGTGGATGGGAAATACCAGATTTTGGGGAAAATGAACCCAATAATGGGGAAAAAACCCCTGATTTTGGGGAAAAGGAACGCAGTGTGGGAGGAGAAAAATTCCATTTTGGGGAAATTGAACATAGAGTGGAGATGAAATAGAAGATTTTTGGGAAAATAAACTCAGTGTGGAGGGGAAATACCAGATTTTGGGGAGAATGAACCCGGTTTGGGAGAAAAAAAAGCTGATTGTGGGGTAAATCAACTCATTTTGGGGGAAAAAAATCGTTTTTGAGAAAAAAAATCCCAGTTTAGTGGGGAAAAAAAACGATTTTGGGGAAAATGAACCCAGTAATTGAGAAAAAAATTGATTTTTGGGAAAATGAACACAGTTTGGGGGGGGAACCCAATTTGTAGGGAAATTAACCAAGTTTTGTTGGAAAAAAAAACATTTTGGGAAAAGGAACGCAGTAATTGGGTAAAAATACGGATTTTGTGGAAAATGAACGCATTTTCGGGGAGAAAAACCAAATTTGTAGCAAAACGAACCCAGTTTTAGTAGAAAAAAACAGATTTTGGGGAAATGAACCTGGTTTGGGATGAAGAAAACCCGATTTTGGGGAAAATGAACCCAGTGTGGAGGGGAAATACCAGCTTTTGGGGAAAATGAACCCAGTGTGGAGTGGAAATAGAAGATTTTGGGGAAAACGAACACTGTTTGGAGGGGAAACCCTAATTTGTGTGAAAATGCATCCAGTTTTGGGGGGGGGAAATGAATTTTGCGGAAGATGAACCCAGTTTTGGAAGAAAAAAAGCTTATTATGGGGAAAATGAACCCAGTTTTGGGGAAAAAAAATGATTTTGGGGAAAATAAACTCAGTTTTGGGAAAAAAAATGATTTTGGGGAAAATGAACCCAGTTTGGGAGGAAAAAATTCCATTTTGGGAAAATTGAACCCAGAGTGGAGATGAAATACCAGATTTTGGGGAAAATGAACCCAGTTTGGAGAGGAAAAACTGATTTGTGTGAAAATTCACCCAGTTTGGGGGGGAAAAAAAGGATTTTGAGGAAAATGAACCCAGTTTCGGAGGAAAAAGCTGATTATGGGGAAAATGAATCCAGTTTTGTGGGGAGAACCCCAATTTTAGGGGAAATGAGGCCAGTTTGGGGGAAAAAAATACAGTTTTGGGGAAAATGAACCCAGTTGGGAGGATAAACCTGATTTTAGGGAAAATGAACCCAGTTTTGTGGAAAAAAAAATCGATTTTGGCAAAAATGAACCCAGTTTGGGGTGGGAAAACCTGATTTTGGGGAAAATGAACCCAGTTCTGGTGGGAAAACTCGATTTTGGAAAAAAATTGAACTCATTTTGAGTGGAGAAACCCGATTTTGGGGAAAATAAAAGCAGCTTGAGGGGATAAAAGTCTGATTTGAGCAAAAATTAACCCTGTTCAGGGGGATAAACCCGATTTTGAAGATAATGAACTAAGGTTGGGGGGGGCATAAAACCCGATTTTGAGGAAAATGAACCCAGTTTGGGGAAAAAAACCTCGATTTTGGGTAAAATGAATCCAGTTTGGGGGGGAAATACCAGATTTTGGGGATAATGAACCCAGTAATTGGGGAAAAAAAACCCCTGATTTTGGAGAAAAGGAACCCAGTGTGAAGTGGAAACAGAAGATTTTGGGGAAAAGGAACACTGTTTGGAGGGGAAAACCTGATTTCTGTGCAAATGCACCCAGTTTTGGGGGGGAAAATGGATTTTTGGGGAAAATGAACCCAGTTTGGGAAGAAAAAAACAGATTTTGGCGAAAATGAACCCAGTGTGGATGGGAAATACCAGATTTTGGGGAAAATGAACCCAATAATGGGGAAAAAAACCCTGATTTTGGGGAAAAGGAACGCAGTGTGGGAGGAGAAAAATTCCATTTTGGGGAAATTGAACATAGAGTGGAGATGAAATAGAAGATTTTTGGGAAAATAAACTCAGTGTGGAGGGGAAATACCAGATTTTGGGGAGAATGAACCCGGTTTGGGAGAAAAAAAGCTGATTGTGGGGTAAATCAACCCATTTTGGGGGAAAAAAATCGTTTTTGAGAAAAAAAATCCCAGTTTTGTGGGGAAAAAAAACGATTTTGGGGAAAATGAACCCAGTAATTGAGAAAAAAATTGATTTTTGGGAAAATGAACACAGTTTGGGGGGGGAACCCAATTTGTAGGGAAATTAACCAAGTTTTGTTGGAAAAAAAACATTTTGGGAAAAGGAACGCAGTAATTGGGTAAAAATACGGATTTTGTGGAAAATGAACGCATTTTCGGGGAGAAAAACCAAATTTGTAGCAAAACGAACCCAGTTTTAGTAGAAAAAAACAGATTTTGGGGAAATGAACCTGGTTTGGGATGAAGAAAACCCGATTTTTGGGGAAAATGAACCCAGTGTGGAGGGGAAATACCAGCTTTTGGGGAAAATGAACCCAGTGTGGAGTGGAAATAGAAGATTTTGGGGAAAACGAACACTGTTTGGAGGGGAAACCCTAATTTGTGTGAAAATGCATCCGGTTTTGGGGGGGGGAAATGAATTTTGCGGAAGATGAACCCAGTTTTGGAAGAAAAAAAGCTTATTATGGGGAAAATGAACCCAGTTTTGGGGAAAAAAATGATTTTGGGGAAAATGAACCCAGTTTGGGAGGAAAAAAAATCCATTTTGGGAAAATTGAACCCAGAGTGGAGATGAAATACAAGATTTTGGGGAAAATGAACCCAGTTTGGAGAGGAAAAAATGATTTGTGTGAAAATTCACCCAGTTTGGGGGGGAAAAAAAGGATTTTGAGGAAAATGAACCCAGTTTCGGAGGAAAAAAGCTGATTATGGGGAAAATGAATCCAGTTTTGTGGGGAGAACCCCAATTTCAGGGGAAATGAGGCCAGTTTGGGGGAAAAAAATACAGTTTTGGGGAAAATGAACCCAGTTGGGAGGAGAAACCCGATTTTAGGGAAAATGAACCCAGTTTCATGGGAAAAAAAAAATCAAATTTGGCAAAAAATGAACCCAGTTTGGGGAGGGAAAACCTGATTTTGGGGAAAATGAAAGCAGTTTGGGGGATAAAAATCTGATTTGAGCAAAAATTAATCCTGTTCAGGGGGATAAACCCGATTTTGAAGATAATGAACCTAGGTTGGGGGGATAAAACCCGATTTTGAGGAAAATGAACCCAGTTTGGGGGAAAAAAACTGATTTGAGGGAAACTGAACCCAGTTTAGGGCCAAAAATTTATTTTGGGGAAAATGAAACTTTTTTTTGTTCTGGGAAAAAACAAATTTTGGGGAAAATAAACCCAGTTTTGGGGGGAAAAAAAAGGATTTTGTGGAAAATGAACCCAGTTTGGGAGGGGCACCCAATTTGAGGGAAAATGAATGCAGTTTCTGGGGAGAAACCCGATTTTAGGGAAAATGAACCCAGTTTCGTGGAAAAACCGATTATGGCCAAATTGAACCAAGTTTGGGGAGGAAAAACCTTATTTTCGGGAAAATGAATCCAGTTCAGATGGGAAAACCCGATCATGGAAAAATAATGAACTCATTTTGGGCGAAATAACCAAACTGGGTTCACTTTTTTTCCATAATCGAGTTTTTCCACACAAACTAGTTTAATTTCCCCAAAATCAGTTTTTTTCTCCCTAAACTGGTTTCATGTTACCCAAAATCGTGTTTTTTTCCCTTAAACTGGGTTCATTTTCCCCAAAATCAAGGATTTCCCCCCCCAACTGGGTTCATTTTTCCCCAAATCGGCTTTTACCCCTAAAATGGGTTAATTTTCCCTCAAATCAAGTTTTCTCCCCACAAACTGCATTCATTCTCCCCCAAATAAAAATTTTCCCACCAAACTTGGTTCATTTTCTTTCCATAATCGGGTTTTTTCCCCCCAACCTGGGTTCATTGTCCCCAAAACGAGCTTTTTCCTCCCAAACTGGTTTCACTTCCCCCAAAATCAGGTTTCTCACCTAACTGGGTTCATTTTCCCTCAAATCGGGTTTTTCCTCCCAAACCAAAACTGGGTTCATTTTCCCCATTATCGTTTTTTTATGCCAAAACTGGGTTAATTTTCCCCAAAATCTGGTTTATCGCCATAAACTGTGTTTAATTTTCCCCCAAAATGGTGTGTCCCCCCCACCAACTGGATTCATTTTGTCCAAAATAGAGTTTTCCCCACAAACTGGGCTCATTTTCCCAACAGTAGTATATTCCCCCCAAAATTGTTTCATTTTCCCCAAAATTGGGTTTTCCCCAACAAACTGGGTTCTTTCCCCAAAATAGTATTTTCCCAAGCAAAATTCGTTCATTTTCCCCAATATTGGTTTTTTTTTCCCCAAAAACTGTTGCCATTTTCCTCTACATCGGGTTTTCCCCCTAAACTGGGTTAATTGTCCCCAAAATCGGGTTATTCCGCCCAAAAACTGGGTTCATTTTCCCCATAATCGGGTTTATCCCACAAACAGATTTCACTTTCCCCAATACCGTTTTTTCCCCCAAAACTGTGTTCATTTTCCACAAAACCGGGGGTTCCCCCACCCCAAATAGCAAGTTTCTGTCTGTTCCTCAGGGAGACAAGAAGCAGACTGCCAGGAAGTCTGTGGAACCGCGGCCAGAGACAGCTTTCTGAGACGTTTCAGTTCACAGAGCTAGCCGCTAAGAGAAGGCGCTGTCTCCGGACCAAAGTAATGTTTGCAGCCGGAGCCTGGTGTGAAAGCTAGGGAAACACTGTGAAGGCTGCTCAAGAAAGCAAGAGCAACTCCTCTCTTTGCCTGTATTTGTAAGCCCTCGAGAGAGGAATACCCTACCGGTAAAATGCCTTCTCTTCTAGCAGCTATTCATGGAAGAACATTCTTGGATTTTTTTAAAACCAAGGGGCTAGTTTCTGCTCTCCCTTGGAGAAAACACAAACCCGTGCAGTTCAGAGAATGTGCTGTGGATTCCCTGCCTGCTGTGGTAACACGTTTCAGCAGAAACAGTTTGCAGAGGCTGATGAGAATGCACAGGAAAACAGAGATCCTTCGCCCTTGAAGCACGAGCAGATCATCTGATAATTAGCCCTTTAATTACATTGTTAGAAGATGAAATGTCATGCTAAAACATTTCCAAAATAGCAAGTTTATGAGGGAGAAATATTTTAGATTCATGTACATGAGCTGTGATGTAGAAATCTGAAAAGACTGATCGTCAGAGAGGCAAGAAGCAGACTGCCGAGAACTCCCTGGAACCGCGGCCAGAGACAGCTTTCTGAGCGGCTTCAGTTTAGAGAGCTAGCCGGTAAGCGAAGGCGCTGTCTCTGGATCAAAGAAATGTTTGCAGCCGGAGCTTGATGTGAAAGCCGGGGAACCACTGTGAAGGGTGCTCAACAAAGCAAGAGCAACTCCTCTGTTTTCCTGTATTTGTTAGCCATCGAGAGAGGAATAACCCTGCCGGATATACGCTTTTTCATTGTAGAATTAGTGATGGATGAACCACATTACATTTCACACAAATCAGGTTTTCCCCTTCAAACTGGGTTCATTTTCCCCAAAATATTCTTTTTTCACTCCACACTATGTTCATTTTCCCCAAAATGGGATTTTTTTCCTCCCAAACTCTGTTCATTTTCCCCAAAATTGGATTTTTTCCTTTCAAACTGGGTTCATTATCCCCCAAATCTGTTTCCCCCAGTTTTGGAGAGAAAAAAAAAAAAAAAATCTGATTTTGGGGAAAATGTACCCAGTTAGGGGGGAAAACCCACTTTTAGAGAAAATGAACCCAGTTAGATGGGAAAATCCTCATTTGTGAGAAATTGAAAGCCAGTTTGGGATGAAAGAAACACGATTTTGGGGAAAATGAAGTCAATTTGGGCGGAAAAATAAAACATGATTTTTGGAGAAACTATACAACGTTTGGGAGGAAAACAAACCCCAATTTTTGGGAAATGAATGCAGTTTGGGGGAAACCCGATTTCAGGCAAAATTAACCCAGTTTGGGTTAATTTTCAACACAGTTTGGGGGGAAAACCCAAAATCATTTTCCCTAAAATCCTTTTTTCCCTAAAACTGAGTGCATTTTCACACAAATCAGGTTTTTCCTCTCCATACTGGGTTCATTTTCCCCAAAATATTTTTTTTCCCCAAAACCGGGTTCATTTTCCTCAAAAACGGGTTTCTTCCCCCAAACTCTGTTCATTTTCCCCAAAATATATTTTTCTTCCCCCTCCAAACTGAATTCATTTTCCTCAAAATCTGAAATGACTGTTCGTCAGAGAGGCAAGAAACAGAATGCTGGGATGTCTTTGAACCGCGGCCAAAGACAGCTTTCTGAGCGGCTTCAGTTTAGAGAGCTAGCCGGTAAGAGAAGGCGCTGTCTCCGGATCAAAGAAATGTTTGCAGCCGTAGTCTGCTGTTAAAGCCGCGGAAACACTGTGAAGGCTGCTCAAGAAAGCAAGAGCAACTCCTCTGTTTGCCTGTCTTTGTCAGCCTTCGAGAGAGGAATACCCTGCCCGTAAAATGCTTTCTCTCCTAGCAGCGATTCATGGAAGAAAATTCCAGGATTCTTTAAAATCAAGGGGTTAGTTTCTGCTCTCGCTTGGAGACACACAAAACCGTGCAGTTCACAGAATGTGCTGTGGATTCTCTGGCTCTTGGGTACCACCTTTCAGCAGAAAGAGTTTGCAGAAGCTGATTTGAATCAACAGGAAAAAAGGGATCTCTCGTCCTTGAACACGAACAGATAATCTGATTATTTGTCTTTTAAATAAATTTTAGGAGACTAAGTGTCATGCTGATACATTTCCAAAAAAAGCAAGTTCATGAGGGAGAAAGATTTTTAGATTCGTGTGCATGCGCTGTGATGTGATGCTAGAAATCTGAAATGACTGGTTTTTTCTCCCCAAAAAGGTTTCATTTTGCCCAAAATCGGGTTTTGTCCCTTAAACTAGGTGCATTTTCCCCATAATCGATGATTTCCCCTCCCCCCCCCCCCCCCAAACTGGGTTAATTTTCCCCAAAAGTGGAATTTCCCCCCAATCTGGTTTCATTTTCCTCAAAATCGGTTTTACCCCCTAACTAACAAGTTGATTGTTAAACAACCCGGACTTGTTCATCCATGAATAGCTGCTACAAGAAAAAGCATATACCCTGCAGGGTATTCTGTCTCGAGGGCTTACAAAAACAGGCGAACAGAGAAGCTGCAGGCTTCACTCTGTTTCTCTGGCTTTCACACCAAGCTCCGGCTGCAAACATTACTTTGGTCCGGAGACAGCACCTTCTCTTACCAGCTAGCTCTGTAAACTGAAATGGCTTAAAAAGCTGTCTCTGGCCGCGGTTCCACGGCCTTCCCGGCAGTCTGCTTCTTACCTCCTTGAGGAACACTCATTTCCGATTTCTAGCATCACATCACAGCGCATCCAAATGAGTCTAAAATCCCTCATAATCTTGCTATTTGGGAAATATTTTAGCATGACATTTCATCTTCTAACAATGTTATTAAAGGGCAAATTATCAGATGATCTGCTCGTGCTTCAAGTACGAGGGATCCCTCTCTTCCTGTGCATTCTCATCAGCCTCTGCAAACTCTTAGTGCTGAAACGTGTTACCACGGCAGGCAGGGAATCCACAGGACATTCTCTGAACTGCACGAGTTTGTGTTTCCTCGAAGGGAGAGCAGAAACTAACGCCTTGATTTTAAAGAATCCAGTAATGTTTTACCATGAATAGCTGCTAGAAGATCAAGCATTTTACCGGTAGGGTATTCCTCTCTCGAGGGCTTTCAAATACAGGCAAACAGAGGAGCTGCTCTTGCTTTCTTGAGCAGCCTTCACAGTGTTTCCCTGGCTTTCACACCAGGCTCCGGCTGCAAACATTACATTGGTCCGGAGACAGCGCCTTCTCTTACCGGCTAGCTCTGTAAACTGAAACTTCTCAAAAACCTGTCTCTGGCTGCGGTTCCACAGACTTCGCCGTAGTCGTCTTCTTGCCTCCTTGAGAAACACTCAGTTCCGATTTCTAGCATCACATGTAATTCATAGGCAAATTATCAGATGATCTGCTCATGCTGCAAGAACGAGGGAACCCTGTTTTCCTGTGTATTCTCATCAGCCTCTACAAACTGTAGAGAAAATGAACTGTAGAGAAACTGTAGGCAAAATGAACCCAGTTTGGCGAGAAAACCGGATTTTGGGGGAAGTGAAACCAGTTTGGGAGGAAAAAGCTCATTTTGGGGACAATGAACCCAGGTTGGGGGGGAAAGACCCGATTATGGAAAAAAAAATGAACCCAGTTAGGGAAAAAAAAAAACTTGATTGTGGGAAAATGAACCAAGTTTTGTGGGGAAATTCTTATTTTGGGGAGAATGAAAGCAGTTTGCGGGGAGAAAACCTGATTGGAGGGAAAATTAACCAATTTCAGGAGTAAAGGCCGATTTGGGGGAAAATGAACCCAGTAAGGGGGGGAAAATCCTTGATTTTGGGGAAAATGAACCCAGTTTAAGAGACAAAACGCGATTTTGGGTAAAATGAAACTAGTTTGGGGAGGGAAAAACTGATTTTGGCAGAAATTAAACTAGTTTGTGTGGAAAAACTCGATTATGGAAAACAAATGGACCCAGTTTGGGTTTTTCCCACAGAATGAGTTCATTTTTTTCCATAATCGGCTTTTCCCATCAGCACTGGGTTCATTTTCCCCAAAATCAGGTTTTTTTCCTCCCCAAACTGGGTTAATTTTTGCCATAATCGGGTTTTTCCATGAAACTGGGTTCATTTTCCCTAAAATCGGGTTTCTCTCCCCAAAACTGGGTTAATTTTCCCCATTATCCATTTTTTTCCCCGCAAACTGGATTGATTTTCCCCAAAATCGGGTTTTTTCTCCTAAACTGGGTTCACTTTCCCAAAATTTTGCAAGAAATGAACACAGATTTTGGGGAAAAAAACCCGATTTGGGGGAAAATTAACCCAGTTTAGGGGGATAAAGATGATTTGGGGGAAAAATGGACTCAATTTGGGGTGCAAACCCCCGATTTTGGGGAAAAAGAACCCAGTTTGGGGGGAAAACCAAATTTTAGGGGAAATGAACCAAGTTTCGGGAGAAAAAACACGATTTTAGGGGAAACAAACCCGTTTTTTGGGGAAAAAACGATTTTGAGGAAAATTAACCCAGTGGGGGGGGGGGGGGGGGGGGGGGGGGAAGCTCTATTTTGGGGAAAATGAATCCAGTTTTGGGGGGAGAACCCGATTTTAGGGAAAATGAACCCAATAAGTGAGGAAAAACTCAATTTGAGGGGAAATGAACCCAGTTTAGGAGAAAATACCCGGTTTTGGTGGGAAAATGAACCCCTTTTGCGTGGAAAAAAATGATTTTGTGGAAAATTAACCCAGTTTAGGGGGAAAAACCCTATTTTGGGGGAAATGATTCCAGTTTGCGGGGAAAAATGGATAACGGAAAAAATGAACCCATTTTGGGGGAAAAAAATCCAATTTAGAGGAAAATGAACCCAGTTTTGGGGGGAGAACCCCAATTTTAGGGGAAATGAAGCCAGTTTGGGGGAAAAAAATACAGTTTTGGGGAAAATGAACCCAGTTGGGAGGAGAAACCCAATTTTAGGGAAAATGAACCCAGTTTTGTGGGAAAAAAAATCGATTTTGGCAAAAATGAACCCAGTTTGGGGTGGGAAAACCTGATTTTGGGGAAAATGAACCCAGTTCTGGTGGGAAAACTCGATTTTGGAAAAAAATTGAACTCATTTTGAGTGGAGAAACCCGATTTTGGGGAAAATAAAAGCAGCTTGAGGGGATAAAAATCTGATTTGAGCAAAAATTAACCCTGTTCAGGGGGATAAACCCGATTTTGAAGATAATGAACTAAGGTTGGGGGGGGCATAAAACCCGATTTTGAGGGAAATGAACCCAGTTTGGGGAAAAAACCTCGATTTTGGGGAAAATGAATCCAGTTTGGGGGGGAAATACCAGATTTTGGGGATAATGAACCCAGTAATTGGGAAAAAAAAAACCCTGATTTTGGAGAAAAGGAACCCAGTGTGAAGTGGAAACAGAAGATTTTGGGGAAGAGGAACACTGTCTGGAGGGGGAAACCTGATTTCTGTGCAAATGCACCCAGTTTTGGGGGGAAAAATGGATTTTTGGGGAAAATGAACCCAGTTTGGGAAGAAAAAAACAGATTTTGGCGAAAATGAACCCAGTGTGGATGGGAAATACCAGATTTTGGGGAAAATGAACCCAATAATGGGGAAAAAAAACCCTGATTTTGGGGAAAAGGAACGCAGTGTGGGAGGAGAAAAATTCCATTTTGGGGAAATTGAACATAGAGTGGAGATGAAATAGAAGATTTTTGGGAAAATAAACTCAGTGTGGAGGGGAAATACCAGATTTTGGGGAGAATGTACCCGGTTTGGGAGAAAAAAAGCTGATTGTGGGGTAAATCAACTCATTTTGGGGGAAAAAAATCGTTTTTGATAAAAATAATCCCAGTTTAGTGGGGAAAAAAAACGATTTTGGGGAAAATGAACCCAGTAATTGAGAAAAAAATTGATTTTTGGGAAAATGAACACAGTTTGGGGGGGGAACCCAATTTGTAGGGAAATTAACCAAGTTTTGTTGGAAAAAAAACATTTTGGGAAAAGGAACGCAGTAATTGGGTAAAAATGCGAATTTTGTGGAAAATGAACGCATTTTCGGGGAGAAAAACCAAATTTGTAGCAAAACGAACCCAATTTTAGTAGAAAAAAACAGATTTTGGGGAAAATGAACCTGGTTTGGGATGAATAAAACCCGATTTTGGGGAAAATGAACCCAGTGTGGAGGGGAAATACCAGCTTTTGGGGAAAATGAACCCAGTGTGGAGTGGAAATAGAAGATTTTGGGGAAAATGAACACTGTTTGGAGGGGAAACCCTAATTTGTGTGAAAATGCATCCAGTTTTGGGGGGGGGGAAATGAATTTTGCAGAAGATGAACCCAGTTTTGGAAGAAAAAAAGCTTATTATGGGGAAAATGAACCCAGTTTTGGGGAAAAAATGATTTTGTGGAAAATGAACCCAGTTTTGGGGAAAAAATGATTTTGGGGAAAATGAACCCAGTTTGGGAGGAAAAAATTCCATTTTGGGAAAATTGAACCCAGAGTGGAGATGAAATACCAGATTTTGGGGAAAATGAACCCAGTTTGGAGAGGAAAAACTGATTTGCGTGAAAATTCACCCAGTTTGGGGGGGGGGAAAAGGATTTTGAGGAAAATGAACCCAGTTTCGGAGGAAAAAGCTGATTATGGGGAAAATGAATCCAGTTTTGTGGGGAGAACCCCAATTTCAGGGGAAATGAGGCCAGTTTGGTGGAAAAAATTACAGTTTTGGGGAAAATGAACCCAGTTGGGAGGAGAAACCCGATTTTAGGGAAAATGAACCCAGTTTTGTGGAAAAAAAAAATCGATTTTGGCAAAAATGAACCCAGTTTGGGGTGGGAAAACCTGATTTTGGGGAAAATGAACCCAGTTCTGGTGGGAAAACTCGATTTTGGAAAAAAATTGAACTCATTTTGAGTGGAGAAACCCGATTTTGGGGAAAATAAAAGCAGCTTGAGGGGATAAAAGTCTGATTTGAGCAAAAATTAACCCTGTTCAGGGGGATAAACCCGATTTTGAAGATAATGAACTAAGGTTGGGGGGGGCATAAAACCCGATTTTGAGGAAAAGGAACCCAGTTTGGGGAAAAAAACCTCGATTTTGGGGAAAATGAATCCAGTTTGGGGGGGAAATACCAGATTTTGGGGATAATGAACCCAGTAATTGGGGAAAAAAAACCCCTGATTTTGGAGAAAAGGAACCCAGTGTGAAGTGGAAACAGAAGATTTTGGGGAAAAGGAACACTCTTTGGAGGGGAAAACCTGATTTCTGTGCAAAGGCACCCAGTTTTGGGGGGAAAAATGGATTTTTGGGGAAAATGAACCCAGTTTGGGAAGAAAAAAACAGATTTTGGCGAAAATGAACCCAGTGTGGATGGGAAATACCAGATTTTGGGGAAAATGAACCCAATAATGGGGAAAAAAAACCCTGATTTTGGGGAAAAGGAACGCAGTGTGGGAGGAGAAAAATTCCATTTTGGGGAAATTGAACATAGAGTGGAGATGAAATAGAAGATTTTTGGGAAAATAAACTCAGTGTGGAGGGGAAATACCAGATTTTGGGGAGAATGTACCCGGTTTGGGAGAAAAAATGCTGATTGTGGGGTAAATCAACTCATTTTGGGGGAAAAAAATCGTTTTTGAGAAAAATAATCCCAGTTTTGTGGGGAAAAAAAACGATTTTGGGGAAAATGAACCCAGTAATTGAGAAAAAAATTGATTTTTGGGAAAATGAACACAGTTTGGGGGGGGAACCCAATTTGTAGGGAAATTAACCAAGTTTTGTTGGAAAAAAAACATTTTGCGAAAAGGAACGTAGTAATTGGGTAAAAATACGGATTTTGTGGAAAATGAACGCATTTTTGGGGAGAAAAACCAAATTTGTAGCAAAACGAACCCAGTTTTAGTAGAAAAAAAACAGATTTTGGGGAAAATGAACCTGGTTTGGGATGAAGAAAACCCGATTTTGGGGAAAATGAACCCAGTGTGGAGGGGAAATACCAGCTTTTGGGGAAAATGAACACTGTTTGGAGGGGAAACCCTAATTTGTGTGAAAATGCATCCAGTTTTGGGGGGGGGGAAATGAATTTTGTGGAAGATGAACCCAGTTTTGGAAGAAAAAAAGCTTATTATGGGGAAAATGAACCCAGTTTTGGGGAAAAAAATGATTTTGGGAAAAAATGAACCCAGTTTGGGAGGAAAAAATTCCATTTTGGGAAAATTGAACCCAGAGTGGAGATGAAATACCAGATTTTGGGGAAAATGAACCCAGTTTGGAGAGGAAAAACTGATTTGTGTGAAAATTCACCCAGTTTGGGGGGGAAAAAAAGGATTTTGAGTAAAATGAACCCAGTTTCGGAGGAAAAAGCTGATTATGGGGAAAATGAATCCAGTTTTGTGGGGAGAACCCCAATTTCAGGGGAAATGAGGCCAGTTTGGGGGAAAAAATACAGTTTTGGGGAAAATGAACCCAGTTGGGAGGAGAAACCCGATTTTAGGGAAAATGAACCCAGTTTCGTGGGAAAAATAAATCGATTTTGGCAAAAAATGAACCCAGTTTGGGGAGGGAAAACCTGATTTCGGGGAAAATGAAAGCAGTTTTGGGGATAAAAATCTGATTTGAGCAAAAATTAATCCTGTTTCAGGGGGATTAACCCGATTTTGAAGATAATGAACTAAGGTTGGTGGGGGGATAAAACCCGATTCTGAGGAAAATGAAACCAGTTTGGGGAAAAAAAACTCGATTTTGGGGAAAATGAATCCAGTTTGGGGGGGAAATACCAGATTTTGGGGATAATGAACCCAGTAATTGCGGAAAAAAAAACCCGATTTTGGAGAAAAGGAACCCAGTGTGAAGTGGAAACAGAAGATTTTGGGGAAGAGGAACACTGTTTGGAGGGGAAAACCTGATTTCTGTGCAAATGCACCCAGTTTTGGGGGGAAAAATGGATTTTTGGGGAAAATGAACCCAGTTTGGGAAGAAAAAAACAGATTTTGGCGAAAATGAACCCAGTGTGGATGGGAAATACCAGATTTTGGGGAAAATGAACCCAATAATGGGGAAAAAAACCCTGATTTTGGGGGAAAGGAATGCAGTGTGGGAGGAGAAAAATTCCATTTTGGGGAAATTGAACATAGAGTGGATGTGAAATAGAAGATTTTTGGGAAAATAAACTCAGTGTGGAGGGGAAATACCAGATTTTGGGGAGAATGAACCCGGTTTGGGAGAAAAAAAGCTGATTGTGGGGTAAATCAACCCATTTTTGGGGAAAAAAATCGATTTTGAGAAAAAAAATCCCAGTTTTGTGGGGAAAAAACGATTTTGGGGAAAATGAACCCAGTAATTGAGAAAAAAATTGATTTTTGGGAAAATGAACACAGTTTGGGGGGGAACCCATTTTGTAGGGAAATTAACCAAGTTTTGTTGGAAAAAAAAACATTTTGGGAAAAGGAACGCAGTAATTGGGTAAAAATATGGATTTTCTGGAAAATGAACGCATTTTTGGGGAGAAAAACCAAATTTGTAGCAAAACGAACCCGGTTTTAGTAGAAAAAAAACAGATTTTGGGGAAAATGAACCTGGTTTGGGATGAAGAAAACCCGATTTTGGGGAAAATGAACCCAGTGTGGAGGGGAAATACCAGCTTTTGGGGAAAATGAACCCAGTGTGGAGTGGAAATAGAAGATTTTGGGGAAAATGAACACTGTTTGGAGGGGAAACCATAATTTGTGTGAAAATGCATCCAGTTTTGGGGGGGGAAATGAATTTTGCGGAAGATGAACCCAGTTTTGGAAGAAAAAATCTTATTATGGGAAAAATGAACCCAGTTTTGGGGAAAAAATGATTTTGGGGAAAATGAACCCAGTTTGGGAGGAAAAAAATCCATTTTGGGAAAATTGAACCCAGAGTGGAGATGAAATACAAGATTTTGGGGAAAATGAACCCAGTTTGGAGAGGAAAAACTGATTTGTGTGAAAATTCACCCAGTTTGGGGGGGAAAAAAAGGATTTTGAGGAAAATGAACCCAGTTTCGGAGGAAAAAAGCTGATTATGGGGAAACTGAATCCAGTTTTGTGGGAGAACCCCAATTTTAGGGGAAATGAAGCCAGTTTGTGGGAAAAAAATACAGTTTTGGGGAAAATGAACCCAGTTGGGAGGAGAAACCCGATTTTAGGGAAAATGAACCCAGTTTCGTGGGAAAAATAAATCGAATTTGGCAAAAAATGAACCCAGTTTGGGGTGGGAAAACCTGATTTTGGGGAAAATGAAAGCAGTTTGGGGGATAAAAATCTGATTTGAGCAAAAATTAATCCTGTTCAGGGGGATAAACCCGATTTTGAAGATAATGAACCTAGGTTGGGGGGATAAAACCCGATTTTGAGGAAAATGAACCCAGTTTGGGGGAAAAAAACTGATTTGAGGGAAACTGAACCCAGTTTAGGGCCAAAAATTTATTTTGGGGAAAATGAAACTTTTTTTTGTTTTGGGAAAAAACAAATTTTGGGGAAAATAAACCCAGTTTTGGGGGGAAAAAAAAGGATTTTGTGGAAAATGAACCCAGTTTGGGAGGGGCACCCAATCTGAGGGAAAATGAATGCAGTTTCTGGGGAGAAACCCGATTTTAGGGAAAATGAACCCAGTTTCGTGGAAAAACCGATTATGGCCAAATTGAACCAAGTTTGGGGAGGAAAAACCTTATTTTTGGGAAAATGAATCCAGTTCAGATGGGAAAACCCGATCATGGAAAAATAATGAACTCATTTTGGGCGAAATAACCAAACTGGGTTCACTTTTTTTCCATAATCGTTTTTTCCACACAAACTAGTTTAATTTCCCCAAAATCGGTTTTTTTCTCCCTAAACTGGTTTCATGTTACCCAAAATCGTGTTTTTTTTCCCTTAAACTGGGTTCATTTTCCCCAAAATCAAGGATTTCCCCCCCCAACTGGGTTCATTTTTCCCCAAATCGGCTTTTACCCCTAAAATGGGTTAATTTTCCCTCAAATCAAGTTTTCTCCCCACAAACTTCATTCATTCATTCTCCCCAAAATAAAAATTTTCCCACCAAACTTGGTTCATTTTCTTTCCATAATCGGGTTTTTCCCCCCCAACCTGGGTTCATTGTCCCCAAAATGAGCTTTTCCCTCCCAAACTGGTTTCACTTCCCCCAAAATCAGGTTTCTCACCTAACTGGGTTCATTTTCCCTCAAATCGGGTTTTTCCTCCCAAACCCAAACTGGGTTCATTTTCCCCATTATCGTTTTTTTATGCCAAAACTGGGTTAATTTTCCCCAAAATCTGGTTTATCGCCATAAACTGTGTTTAATTTTCCCCCAAAATGGTGTGTCCCCCCCACCAACTGGATTCATTTTGTCCAAAATAGAGTTTTCCCCACAAACTGGGCTCATTTTCCCAACAGTAGTATATTCCCCCCAAAATTGTTTCATTTTCCCCAAAATTGGGTTTTCCCCAACAAACTGGGTTCTTTCCCCAAAATAGTATTTTCCCAAGCAAAATTCGTTCATTTTCCCCAAAATTGTTTTTTTTTTTCCCCCAAAACTGTTGCCATTTTCCTCTACATCGGGTTTTCCCCCTAAACTGGGTTAATTGTCCCCAAAATCGGGTTATTCCGCCCAAAAACTGGGTTCATTTTCCCCATAATCGGGTTTATCCCACAAACAGATTTCACTTTCCCCAATACCGTTTTTCCCCCAAAACTGTGTTCATTTTCCACAAAACCGGGGGTTCCCCCACCCCAAATAGCAAGTTTCTGTCTGTTCCTCAGGGAGACAAGAAGCAGACTGCCGGGAAGTCTCTGGAACCGCGGCCAGAGACAGCTTTCTGAGACGTTTCAGTTCACAGAGCTAGCCGCTAAGAGAAGGCGCTGTCTCCGGACCAAAGTAATCTTTGCAGCCGGAGCCTGGTGTGAAAGCTAGGGAAACACTGTGAAGGCTGCTCAAGAAAGCAAGAGCAGCTCCTCTCTTTGCCTGTATTTGAAAGCCCTCGAGAGAGGAATACCCTACCGGTAAAATGCCTGCTCTTCTAGCAGCTATTCATGGAAGAACATTCTTGGATTTTTTTAAAACCAAGGGGCTAGTTTCTGCTCTCCCTTGGAGAAAACACAAACCCGTGCAGTTCAGAGAATGTGCTGTGGATTCCCTGCCTGCTGTGGTAACACGTTTCAGCAGAAACAGTTTGCAGAGGCTGATGAGAATGCACAGGAAAACAGAGATCCTTCGCCCTTGAAGCACGAGCAGATCATCTGATAATTAGCCCTTTAATTACATTGTTAGAAGATGAAATGTCATGCTAAAACATTTCCAAAATAGCAAGTTTATGAGGGAGAAATATTTTAGATTCATGTACATGAGCTGTGATGTAGAAATCTGAAAAGACTGATCGTCAGAGAGGCAAGAAGCAGACTGCCGAGAACTCCCTGGAACCGCGGCCAGAGACAGCTTTCTGAGCGGCTTCAGTTTAGAGAGCTAGCCGGTAAGCGAAGGCGCTGTCTCTGGATCAAAGAAATGTTTGCAGCCGGAGCTTGATGTGAAAGCCGGGGAACCACTGTGAAGGGTGCTCAACAAAGCAAGAGCAACTCCTCTGTTTTCCTGTATTTGTTAGCCATCGAGAGAGGAATAACCCTGCCGGATATACGCTTTTTCATTGTAGAATTAGTGATGGATGAACCACATTACATTTCACACAAATCAGGTTTTCCCCTTCAAACTGGGTTCATTTTCCCCAAAATATTCTTTTTTCACTCCACACTATGTTCATTTTCCCCAAAATCGGATTTTTTTCCTCCCAAACTCTGTTCATTTTCCCCAAAATTGGATTTTTTTCCTTTCAAACTGGGTTCATTATCCCCCAAATCTGTTTCCCCCAGTTTTGGAGAGAAAAAAAAAAAAAAAATCTGATTTTGGGGAAAATGTACCCAGTTAGGGGGGAAAACCCACTTTTAGAGAAAATGAACCCAGTTAGATGGGAAAATCCTCATTTGTGAGAAATTGAAAGCCAGTTTGGGATGAAAGAAACACGATTTTGGGGAAAATGAAGTCAATTTGGGCGGAAAAATAAAACATGATTTTTGGAGAAACTATACAACGTTTGGGATGAAAACAAACCCCAATTTTGGGGAAATGAATGCAGTTTGGGGGAAACCCAATTTCAGGCAAAATTAACCCAGTTTGGGTTAATTTTCAACACAGTTTGGGGGGAAAACCCAAAATCATTTTCCCTAAAATCCTTTTTTCCCTAAAACTGAGTGCATTTTCACACAAATCAGGTTTTTCCTCTCCATACTGGGTTCATTTTCCCCAAAATATTTTTTTTCCCCAAAACCGGGTTCATTTTCCTCAAAAACGGGTTTCTTCCCCCAAACTCTGTTCATTTTCCCCAAAATATATTTTTCTTCCCCCTCCAAACTGAATTCATTTTCCTCAAAATCTGAAATGACTGTTCGTCAGAGAGGCAAGAAACAGAATGCTGGGATGTCTTTGAACCGCGGCCAAAGACAGCTTTCTGAGCGGCTTCAGTTTAGAGAGCTAGCCGGTAAGAGAAGGCGCTGTCTCTGGATCAAAGAAATGTTTGCAGCCGGGGGCTGGTGTGAAAGCCGGGGAAACACTGTGAAGGCTGCTCAACGAAGCAAGAGCAACTCCTCTCTTTGCCTGTATTTGTCAGCCTTCGAGAAAGGAATACCCTGCCGGTTAAATGCCTTCTCTCCTAGCAGCAATTCATGGAAGAACATTCCAGGATTCTTTAAAATCAAGGGGTTACTTTCTGCTCTCCCTTGGAGAAACACAAAGCCGTGCAGTTCAGAGAATGTGCTGTGGATTCCCTGCCTGCTGTGGTACCACGTTTCAGCAGAAACAGTTTGCAGGGGCTGATGGAATGCACAGGAAAACAGAGAACCTTCGCCCTTGAGAAACGAGCAGATCATCTGACAATTAGCCCTTTAATTACATTGTTAGAAAATGAAGTCATGCTAAAACATTTCCAAAACAGCAAGATTGTGAGGGAGAACTATTTTAGATTCATGTGCATGAGCTGTGAAGTGATGGTAGAAGTCTGAAAAGTCTGTTCGTCAGAGAGGCAAGAAGGAGACTGCCGGGATGTCTGTGAAACCGCGACCAGAGACAGCTTTCTGAGCGGCTTCAGTTTAGAAAGCTAGCGGGTAAGCGAAGGCACTGTCTCCGGATCAAAGAAATGTTTGCAGCCGTAGTCTGCTGTTAAAGCCGCGGAAACACTGTGAAGGCTGCTCAAGAAAGCAAGAGCAACTCCTCTGTTTGCCTGTCTTTGTCAGCCTTCGAGAGAGGAATACCCTGCCCGTAAAATGCTTTCTCTCCTAGCAGCGATTCATGGAAGAAAATTCCAGGATTCTTTAAAATCAAGGGGTTAGTTTCTGCTCTCGCTTGGAGACACACAAAACCGTGCAGTTCACAGAATGTGCTGTGGATTCTCTGGCTCTTGGGTACCACCTTTCAGCAGAAAGAGTTTGCAGAAGCTGATTGGAATCAACAGGAAAAAAGGGATCTCTCGTCCTTGAACACGAACAGATCACCTGATTATTTGTCTTTTAAATACATTTTTTAGGAGACTAAGTGTCATGCTGATACATTTCCAAAAAAAGCAAGTTCATGAGGGAGAAAGATTTTAGATTCGTGTGCATGCGCTGTGATGTGATGCTAGAAATCTGAAATGACTGTTTTTTTCGCCCCAAACTGGTTTCATTTTGCCCAAAATCGGGTTTTGTCCCTTAAACTAGGTGCATTTTCCCCATAATCGATGATTTCCCCTCCCCTCCTCCCAAACTGGGTTAATTTTCCCCAAAAGTGGAATTTCCCCCCAATCTGGTTTCATTTTCCTCAAAATCGGTTTTACCCCCTAACTAACAAGTTGATTGTTAAACAACCCGGACTTGTTCATCCATGAATAGCTGCTACAAGAAAAAGCATATACCCTGCAGGGTATTCTGTCTCTAGGGCTTACAAAAACAGGCGAACAGAGAAGCTGCAGCCTTGAGCAGGCTTCACTCTGTTTCTCTGGCTTTCACACCAAGCTCCGGCTGCAAACATTACTTTGGTCCGGAGACAGCACCTTCTTTTACCGGCTAGCTCTGTAAACTGAAACGGCTTAAAAAGCTGTCTCTGGCCGCGGTTTCACGGCCTTCCCGGCAGTCTGCTTCTTACCTCCTTGAGGAACACTCATTTCCGATTTCTAGCATCACATCACAGCGCATCCAAATGAGTCTAAAATCCCTCATAATCTTGCTATTTGGGAAATATTTTAGCATGACATTTCATCTTCTAACAATGTTATTAAAGGGCAAATTATCAGATGATCTGCTCGTGCTTCAAGTACGAGGGATCCCTCTCTTCCTGTGCATTCTCATCAGCCTCTGCAAACTCTTAGTGCTGAAACGTGTTACCACGGCAGGCAGGGAATCCACAGGACATTCTCTGAACTGCACGAGTTTGTGTTTCCTCGAAGGGAGAGCAGAAACTAACGCCTTGATTTTAAAGAATCCAGTAATGTTTTACCATGAATAGCTGCTAGAAGATCAAGCATTTTACCGGTAGGGTATTCCTCTCTCGAGGGCTTTCAAATACAGGCAAACAGAGGCGCTGCTCTTGCTTTCTTGAGCAGCCTTCACAGTGTTTCCCTGGCTTTCACACCAGGCTCCGGCTGCAAACATTACATTGGTCCGGAGACAGCGCCTTCTCTTACCGGCTAGCTCTGTAAACTGAAACTTCTCAAAAACCTGTCTCTGGCTGCGGTTCCACAGACTTCGCCGTAGTCGTCTTCTTGCCTCCTTGAGAAACACTCAGTTCCGATTTCTAGCATCACATGTAATTCATAGGCAAATTATCAGATGATCTGCTCATGCTGCAAGGACGAGGGAACCCTGTTTTCCTGTGTATTCTCATCAGCCTCTACAAACTGTAGAGAAAATGAACTGTAGAGAAACTGTAGGCAAAATGAACCCAGTTTGGCGAGAAAACCGGATTTTGGGGGAAGTGAAACCAGTTTGGGAGGAAAAAGCTCATTTTGGGGACAATGAACCCAGGTTGGGGGGAAAAAACCCGATTATGGAAAAAATATGAACCCAGTTAGGGAAAAAAAAACTTGATTGTGGGAAAATGAACCAAGTTTTGTGGGGAAATTCTTATTTTGTGGAGAATGAAAGCAGTTTGCGGGGAGAAAACCTGATTGGAGGGAAAATTAACCAATTTTAGGAGTAAAGGCCGATTTGGGGGGAAATGAACCCAGTAAGGGGGGGAAAATCCTTGATTTTGGGGAAAATGAACCCAGTTTAAGGGACAAAACGCGATTTTGGGTAAAATGAAACCAGTTTGGGGAGGGAAAAACTGATTTTAGCAGAAATTAAACTAGTTTGTGTGGAAAAACTCGATTATAGAAAACAAATGGACCCAGTTTGGGTTTTTCCCACAGAATGAGTTCATTTTTTTCCATAATCGGGTTTTCCCATCAGCACTGGGTTCATTTTCCCAAAAATCAGTTTTTTTTCCTCCCCAAACTGGGTTCATTTTTGCCATAATCGGGTTTTTCCATGAAACTGGGTTCATTTTCCCTAAAATCGGGTTTCTCTCCCCAAAACTGGGTAAATTTTCCCCATTATCCATTTTTTTCCCCGCAAACTGGATTGATTTTCCCCAAAATCGGGTTTTTTCTCCTAAACTGGGTTCACTTTCCCAAAATTTTGCAAGAAATGAACACAGATTTTGGGGAAAAAAACCCGATTTGGGGGAAAATTAACCCAGTTTAGGGGGATAAAGATTATTTGGGGGAAAAATGGACTCAATTTGGGGTGCAAAACCCCGATTTTGGGGAAAAAGAACCCAGTTTGGGGGGAAAACCAAATTTTAGGGGAAATGAACCAAGTTTCGGGAGAAAAAACACGATTTTAGGGGAAACAAACCCGTTTTTGGGGGAAAAAATGATTTTGAGGAAAATTAACCCAGTGTGTGTGTGTGTGGGGGGGGGGGGGGGAGTTCTATTTTGGGGAAAATGAATCCAGTTTTGGGGGGAGAACCCGATTTTAGGGAAAATGAACCCAATAAGTGAGGAAAAACTCAATTTGAGGGGAAATGAACCCAGTTTGGGAGAAAATACCCGGTTTTGGTGGGAAAATGAACCCCTTTTGCGTGGAAAAAAACGATTTTGTGGAAAATTAACCCAGTTTAGGGGGAAAACCCCTATTTTGGGGGAAATGATTCCAGTTTGCGGGGAAAAATGGGTAACGGAAGAAATGAACCCATTTTGGGGGAAAAAAATCCAATTTAGAGGAAAATGAACCCAGTTTTGGGGGGAGACCCCCAATTTTAGGGGAAATGAAGCCAGTTTGGGGGGAAAAAAAATTTTGGGGAAAATGAACCCAGTTGGGAGGAGAAACCCGGTTTTAGGGAAAATGAACCCAGTTTTGTGGAAAAAAAAAATCGATTTTGGCAAAAATGAACCCAGTTTGGGGTGGGAAAACCTGATTTTGGGGAAAATGAACCCAGTTCTGGTGGGAAAACTCGATTTTGGAAAAAAATTGAACTCATTTTGAGTGGAGAAATCCGATTTTGGGGAAAATAAAAGCAGCTTGAGGGGATAAAAGTCTGATTTGAGCAAAAATTAACCCTGTTCAGGGGGATAAACCCGATTTTGAAGATAATGAACTAAGGTTGGGGGGGGGCATAAAACCCGATTTTGAGCAAAATGAACCCAGTTTTGGGAAAAAAACCTCGATTTTGGGTAAAATGAATCCAGTTTGGGGGGGAAATACCAGATTTTGGGGATAATGAACCCAGTAATTTAGGGAAAAAAAACCCCTGATTTTGGAGAAAAGGAACCCAGTGTGAAGTGGAAACAGAAGATTTTGGGGAAAAGGAACACTGTCTGGAGGGGAAAACCTGATTTCTGTGCAAATGCACCCAGTTTTGGGGGGAAAAATGGATTTTTGGGGAAAATGAACCCAGTTTGGGAAGAAAAAAACAGATTTTGGCGAAAATGAACCCAGTGTGGATGGGAAATACCAGATTTTGGGGAAAATGAACCCAATAATGGGGAAAAAAACCCTCATTTTGGGGAAAAGGAATGCAGTGTGGGAGGAGAAAAGTTCCATTTTGGGGAAATTGAACATAGAGTGGAGATGAAATAGAACATTTTTGGGAAAATAAACTCAGTGTGGAGGGGAAATACCAGATTTTGGGGAGAATGAACCCGGTTTTGGAGAAAAAAAGCTGATTGTGGGGTATATCAACCCATTTTGGGGGAAAAAAATCAATTTTGAGAAAAAAAATCCCAGTTTTGTGGGGAAAAAAACCGATTTTGGGGAAAATGAACCCAGTAATTGAGAAAAAAAATGATTTTTGGGAAAATGAACACAGTTTGGGGGGGGAACCCAATTTGTAGGGAAATTAACCAAGTTTTGTTGGAAAAAAAAACATTTTGGGAAAAGGAACGCAGTAATTGGGTAAAAATACGGATTTTGTGGAAAATGAACGCATTTTCGGGGAGAAAAACCAAATTTGTAGCAAAACGAACCCAGTTTTAGTAGAAAAAAACAGATTTTGGGGAAAATGAACCTGGTTTGGGATGAAGAAAACCCGATTTTGGGGAAAATGAACCCAGTGTGGAGGGGAAATACCAGCTTTTGGGGAAAATGAGCCCAGTGTGGAGTGGAAATAGAAGATTTTGGGGAAAATGAACACTGTTTGGAGGGGAAACCCTAATTTGTGTGAAAATGCATCCAGTTTTGGGGGGGGAAATGAATTTTGCGGAAGATGAACCCAGTTTTGGAAGAAAAAAAAGCTTATTATGGGGAAAATGAACCCAGTTTTGGGGAAAAAAATGATTTTGGGGAAAATGAACCCAGTTTTGGGGAAAAAATGATTTTGGGGAAAATGAACACAGTTTGGGAGGAAAAAATTCCATTTTGGGAAAATTGAACCCAGAGTGGAGATGAAATACCAGATTTTGGGGAAAATGAACCCAGTTTGGAGAGGAAAAACTGATTTGTGTGAAAATTCACCCAGTTTGGGGGGGGAAAAAAGGATTTTGAGGAAAATGAACCCAGTTTCGGAGGAAAAAGCTGATTATGGGGAAAATGAATCCAATTTTGTGGGGAGAACCCCAATTTCAGGGGAAATGAGGCCAGTTTGGGGGAAAAAATTACAGTTTTGGGGAAAATGAACCCAGTTGGGAGGAGAAACCCGATTTTAGGGAAAATGAACCCAGTTTCATGGGAAAAAAAATCGATTTTGGCAAAAATGAACCCAGTTTGGGGTGGGAAAACCTGATTTTGGGGAAAATGAACCCAGTTCTGGTGGGAAAACTCGATTTTGGAAAAAAATTGAACTCATTTTGAGTGGAGAAACCCGATTTTGGGGAAAATAAAAGCAGCTTGAGGGGATAAAAGTCTGATTTGAGCAAAAATTAACCCTGTTCAGGGGGATAAACCCGATTTTGAAGATAATGAACTAAGGTTGGGGGGGGCATAAAACCCGATTTTGAGGAAAATGAACCCAGTTTGGGGAAAAAAAACTCGATTTTGGGTAAAATGAATCCAGTTTGGGGGGGAAATACCAGATTTTGGGGATAATGAACCCAGTAATTGGGGAAAAAAAACCCTTGATTTTGGAGAAAAGGAACCCAGTGTGAAGTGGAAACAGAAGATTTTGGGGAAAAGGAACACTGTTTGGAGGGGAAAACCTGATTTCTGTGCAAATGCACCCAGTTTTGGGGGGAAAAATGGATTTTTGGGGAAAATGAACCCAGTTTGGGAAGAAAAAAACAGATTTTGGCGAAAATGAACCCAGTGTGGATGGGAAATACCAGATTTTGGGGAAAATGAACCCAATAATGGGGAAAAAAACCCTGATTTTGGGGAAAAGGAACGCAGTGTGGGAGGAGAAAAATTCCATTTTGGGGAAATTGAACATAGAGTGGAGATGAAATAGAACATTTTTGGGAAAATAAACTCAGTGTGGAGGGGAAATACCAGATTTTGGGGAGAATGAACCCGGTTTTGGAGAAAAAAAGCTGATTGTGGGGTATATCAACCCATTTTGGGGGAAAAAAAATCGATTTTGAGAAAAATAATCCCAGTTTAGTGGGGAAAAAAAACGATTTTGGGGAAAATGAACCCAGTAATTGAGAAAAAAATTGATTTTTGGGAAATGAACACAGTTTGGGGGAGGAACCCAATTTGTAGGGAAATTAACCAAGTTTTGTTGGAAAAAAAACCATTTTGGGAAAAGGAACGCAGTAATTGGGTAAAAATACGGATTTTGTGGAAAATGAACGCATTTTTGGGGAGAAAAACCAAATTTGTAGCAAAACGAACCCAGTTTTAGTAGAAAAAAACAGATTTTGGGGAAAATGAACCTGGTTTGGGATGAAGAAAACCCGATTTTGGGGAAAATGAACCCAGTGTGGAGGGGAAATACCAGCTTTTGGGGAAAATGAACCCAGTGTGGAGTGGAAATAGAAGATTTTGGGGAAAATGAACACTGTTTGGAGGGGAAACCCTAATTTGTGTGAAAATGCATCCAGTTTTGGGGGGGGAAATGAATTTTGCGGAAGATGAACCCAGTTTTGGAAGAAAAAAAGCTTATTATGGGGAAAATGAACCCAGTTTTGGGGAAAAAAATGATTTTGGGGAAAATGAAGCCAGTTTGGGAGGAAAAAATTCCATTTTGGGAAAATTGAACCCAGAGTGGAGATGAAATACCAGATTTTGGGAAAAAAGAACCCAGTTTGAAGAGGAAAAACTGATTTGTGTGAAAATTCACCCAGTTTGGGTGGGGGGGGGGGAAAGGATTTTGAGGAAAATGAACCCAGTTTCGGAGGAAAAAGCTGATTATGGGGAAAATGAATCCAGTTTTGTGGGGAGAACCCCAATTTCAGGGGAAATGAGGCCAGTTTGGGGGAAAAAAATACAGTTTTGGGGAAAATGAACCCAGTTGGGAGGAGAAACCTGATTTTAGGGAAAATGAACCCAGTTTCGTGGGAAAAATAAATCGATTTTGGCAAAAAATGAACCCAGTTTGGGGTGGGAAAACCTGATTTTGGGGAAAATGAAAGCAGTTTTGGGGATAAAAATCTGATTTGAGCAAAAATTAATCCTGTTCAGGGGGATAAACCCGATTTTGAAGATAATGAACTAAGGTTGGTGGGGGGATAAAACCCGATTTTGAGGAAAATGAAACCAGTTTGGGGAAAAAACCTCGATTTTGGGGAAAATTAATCCAGTTTGGGGGGGAAACACCAGATTTTGGGGATAATGAACCCAGTAATTGGGGAAAAAAAAACCCTGATTTTGGAGAAAAGGAACCCAGTGTGAAGTGGAAACAGAAGATTTTGGGGAAAAGGAACACTCTTTGGAGGGGAAAACCTGATTTCTGTGCAAATGCACCCAGTTTTGGGGGGAAAAATGGATTTTTGGGGCAAATGAACCCAGTTTGGGAAGAAAGAAACAGATTTTGGCGAAAATGAACCCAGTTTGGGAAGAAAGAAACAGATTTTGGCGAAAATGAACCCAGTGTGGATGGGAAATACCAGATTTTGGGGAAAATGAACCCAATAATGGGAAAAAAACCCTGATTTTGGGGAAAAGGAAAGCAGTGTGGGAGGAGAAAAATTCCATTTTGGGGAAATTGAACATAGAGTGGAGATGAAATAGAACATTTTTGGGAAAATAAACTCAGTGTGGAGGGGAAATACCAGATTTTGGGGAGAATGAACCCGGTTTGGGAGAAAAAAAGCTGATTGTGGGGTAAATCAACCCATTTTGGGGAAAAAAATCGATTTTGAGAAAAAAAATCCCAGTTTTGTGGGGAAAAAAACCGATTTTGGGGAAAATGAACCCAGTAATTGAGAAAAAAAATGATTTTTGGGAAAATGAACACAGCTTGGGGGGGGAACCCAATTTGTAGGGAAATTAACCAAGTTTTGTTGGAAAAAATACATTTTGGGAAAAGGAATGCAGTAATTGGGTAAAAATACGGATTTTGTGGAAAATGAACGCATTTTTGGGGAGAAAAACCAAATTTGTAGCAAAATGAACCCAGTTTTAGTAGAAAAAAACAGATTTTGGGGAAAATGAACCTGGTTTGGGATGAAGAAAACCCGATTTTTGGGGAAAATGAACCCAGTGTGGAGGGGAAATACCAGCTTTTGGGGAAAATGAACCCAGTGTGGAGTGGAAATAGAAGATTTTGGGGAAAATGAACACTGTTTGGAGGGGAAATCCTAATTTGTGTGAAAATGCATCCAGTTTTGGGGGGGGGAAATGAATTTTGCGGAAGATGAACCCAGTTTTGGAAGAAAAAAAGCTTATTTTGGGGAAAATGAACCCAGTTTTGGGGAAAAAATGATTTTGGGGAATATGAACCCAGTTTGGGAGGAAAAAAATCCATTTTGGGAAAATTGAACCCAGAGTGGAGATGAAATACCAGATTTTGGGGAAAATGAACCCAGTTTGGAGAGGAAAAACTGATTTGTGTGAAAATTCACCCAGTTTGGGGGGGAAAAAAAGGATTTTGAGGAAAATGAACCCAGTTTCGGAGGAAAAAAGCTGATTATGGGGAAAATGAATCCAGTTTTGTGGGGAGAACCCCAATTTTAGGTGAAATGAGGCCAGTTTGGGGGAAAAAAATACAGTTTTGGGGAAAATGAACCCAGTTGGGAGGAGAAACCCGATTTTAGGGAAAATGAACCCAGTCTCGTGGGAAAAAAAAATCGAATTTGGCAAAAAATGAACCCAGTTTGGGGAGGGAAAACCTGATTTTGGGGAAAATGAAAGCAGTTTGGGGGATAAAAATCTGATTTGAGCAAAAATTAATCCTGTTCAGGGTGATAAACCCGATTTTGAAGATAATGAACCTAGGTTGGGGGGGGCATAAAACCCGATTTTGAGGAAAATGAACCCAGTTTGGGGGAAAAAAACTGATTTGATGGAAACTGAACCCAGTTTAGGGCCAAAAATTTATTTTGGGGAAAATGAAACTTTTTTTTGTTTTGGGAAAAAACAAATTTTGGAGAAAATAAACCCAGTTTTGGGGGGAAAAAAAAAGGATTTTGTGGAAAATGAACCCAGTTTGGGAGGGGCACCCAATTTGAGGGAAAATGAATGCAGTTTCTGGGGAGAAACCCGATTTTAGGGAAAATGAACCCAGTTTCGTGGAAAAACCGATTATGGCCAAATTGAACCAAGTTTGAGGAGGAAAAAAACCTTATTTTTGGGAAAATGAATCCAGTTCAGATGGGAAAACCCGATCATGGAAAAATAATGAACTCATTTTGGGGGAAATAACCAAACTGGGTTTACTTTTTTTCCATAATCTTTTTTTCCACACAAACTAGTTTAATTTCCCCAAAATCAGTTTTTTTCTCCCTAAACTGGTTTCATGTTACCCAAAATCGTGGTTTTTTCCCTTAAACTGGGTTCATTTTCCCCAAAATCAAGGATTTCCCCCCCCAACTGGGTTCATTTTTCCCCAAATCGGCTTTTACCCCTAAAAATGGGTTAATTTTCCCTCAAATCAAGTTTTCTCCCCACAAACTGCATTCATTCTCCCCCAAATAAAAATTTTCCCACCAAACTTGGTTCATTTTCTTTCCATAATCGGGTTTTTCCCCCCCAACCTGGGTTCATTGTCCCCAAAACGAGCTTTTTCCTCCCAAACTCGTTTCACTCCCCCCAAAATCAGGTTTCTCACCTAACTGGGTTCATTTTCCCTCAAATCGGGTTTTTCCTCCCAAACCCAAACTGGGTTCATTTTCCCCATTATCGTTTTTTTATGCCAAAACTGGGTTAATTTTCCCCAAAATCTGGTTTATCGCCATAAACTGTGTTTAATTTTCCCCCAAAATGGTGTGTCCCCCCCACCAACTGGATTCATTTTGTCCAAAATAGAGTTTTCCCCACAAACTGGGCTCATTTTCCCAACAGTAGTATATTCCCCCCAAAATTGTTTCATTTTCCCCAAAATTGGGTTTTCCCCACCAAACTGGGTTCTTTCCCCAAAATAGTATTTTCCCAAGCAAAATTCGTTCATTTTCCCCAATATTGTTTTTTTTTCCCCCAAAACTGTTGCCATTTTCCTCTACATCGGGTTTTCCCCCTAAACTGGGTTAATTGTCCCCAAAATCGGGATATTCCGCCCAAAAACTGGGTTCATTTTCCCCATAATCGGGTTTTCCCCACAAACAGATTTCACTTTCCCCAATACCGTTTTTTCCCCCAAAACTGTGTTCATTTTCCACAAAACCGGGGGTTCCCCCACCCCAAATAGCAAGTTTCTGTCTGTTCCTCAGGGAGACAAGAAGCAGACTGCCGGGAAGTCTGTGGAACCGCGGCCAGAGACAGCTTTCTGAGACGTTTCAGTTCACAGAGCTAGCCGCTAAGAGAAGGCGCTGTCTCCGGACCAAAGTAATGTTTGCAGCCGGAGCCTGGTGTGAAAGCTAGGGAAACACTGTGAAGGCTGCTCAAGAAAGCAAGAGCAACTCCTCTGTTTGCCTGTATTTGTAAGCCCTCGAGAGAGGAATACCCTACCGGTAAAATGCCTGCTCTTCTAGCAGCTATTCATGGAAGAACATTCTTGGATTTTTTTAAAACCAAGGGGCTAGTTTCTGCTCTCCCTTGGAGAAAACACAAACCCGTGCAGTTCAGAGAATGTGCTGTGGATTCCCTGCCTGCTGTGGTAACACGTTTCAGCAGAAACAGTTTGCAGAGGCTGATGAGAATGCACAGGAAAACAGAGATCCTTCGCCCTTGAAGCACGAGCAGATCATCTGATAATTAGCCCTTTAATTACATTGTTAGAAGATGAAATGTCATGCTAAAACATTTCCAAAATAGCAAGTTTATGAGGGAGAAATATTTTAGATTCATGTACATGAGCTGTGATGTAGAAATCTGAAAAGACTGATCGTCAGAGAGGCAAGAAGCAGACTGCCGAGAACTCCCTGGAACCGCGGCCAGAGACAGCTTTCTGAGCGGCTTCAGTTTAGAAAGCTAGCCGGTAAGCGAAGGCGCTGTCTCTGGATCAAAGAAATGTTTGCAGCCGGAGCTTGATGTGAAAGCCGGGGAACCACTGTGAAGGGTGCTCAACAAAGCAAGAGCAACTCCTCTGTTTTCCTGTATTTGTTAGCTATCGAGAGAGGAATAACCCTGCCGGATATACGCTTTTTCATTGTAGAATTAGTGATGGATGAACTACATTACATTTCACACAAATCAGGTTTTCCCCTTCAAACTGGGTTCATTTTCCCCAAAATATTCTTTTTTCACTCCACACTATGTTCATTTTCCCCAAAATCGGATTTTTTTCCTCCCAAACTCTGTTCATTTTCCCCAAAATTGGATTTTTTCCTTTCAAACTGGGTTCATTATCCCCCAAATCTGTTTCCCCCAGTTTTGGAGAGAAAAAAAAAAAATCTGATTTTGGGGAAAATGTACCCAGTTAGGGGGGAAAACCCACTTTTAGAGAAAATGAACCCAGTTAGATGGGAAAATCCTCATTTGTGAGAAATTGAAAGCCAGTTTGGGATGAAAGAAACACGATTTTGGGGAAAATGAAGTCAATTTGGGCGGAAAAATAAAACATGATTTTTGGAGAAACTATACAAGGTTTGGGATGAAAACAAACCCCAATTTTTGGGAAATGAATGCAGTTTGGGGGAAACCCGATTTCAGGCAAAATTAACCCAGTTTGGGTTAATTTTCAACACAGTTTGGGGGGAAAACCCAAAATCATTTTCCCTAAAATCCTTTTTTCCCTAAAACTGAGTGCATTTTCACACAAATCAGGTTTTTCCTCTCCATACTGGGTTCATTTTCCCCAAAATATTTTTTTTCCCCAAAACCGGGTTCATTTTCCTCAAAAACGGGTTTCTTCCCCCAAACTCTGTTCATTTTCCCCAAAATATATTTTTCTTCCCCCTCCAAACTGAATTCATTTTCCTCAAAATCTGAAATGACTGTTCGTCAGAGAGGCAAGAGACAGAATGCTGGGATGTCTTTGAACCGCGGCCAAAGACAGCTTTCTGAGCGGCTTCAGTTTAGAGAGCTAGCCGGTAAGAGAAGGCGCTGTCTCCGGATCAAAGAAATGTTTGCAGCCGGGGGCTGGTGTGAAAGCCGGGGAAACACTGTGAAGGCTGCTCAAGAAAGCAAGAGCAACTCCTCTCTTTGCCTGTATTTGTCAGCCTTCGAGAAAGGAATACCCTGCCGGTTAAATGCCTTCTCTCCTAGCAGCAATTCATGGAAGAACATTCCAGGATTCTTTAAAATCAAGGGGTTACTTTCTGCTCTCCCTTGGAGAAACACAAAGCCGTGCAGTTCAGAGAATGTGCTGTGGATTCCCTGCCTGCTGTGGTACCACGTTTCAGCAGAAACAGTTTGCAGGGGCTGATGGAATGCACAGGAAAACAGAGAACCTTCGCCCTTGAGACACGAGCAGATCATCTGATAATTAGCCCTTTAATTACATTGTTAGAAAATGAAGTCATGCTAAAACATTTCCAAAACAGCAAGATTGTGAGGGAGAAATATTTTAGATTCATGTGCATGAGCTGTGAAGTGATGGTAGAAGTCTGAAAAGTCTGTTCGTCAGAGAGGCAAGAAGGAGACTGCCGGGATGTCTGTGGAACCGCGGCCAGAGACAGCTTTCTGAGCGGCTTCAGTTTAGAAAGCTAGCGGGTAAGCGAAGGCACTGTCTCCGGATCAAAGAAATGTTTGCAGCCGTAGTCTGCTGTTAAAGCCGCGGAAACACTGTGAAGGCTGCTCAAGAAAGCAAGAGCAACTCCTCTGTTTGCCTGTCTTTGTCAGCCTTCGAGAGAGGAATACCCTGCCCGTAAAATGCTTTCTCTCCTAGCAGCGATTCATGGAAGAAAATTCCAGGATTCTTTAAAATCAAGGGGTTAGTTTCTGCTCTCGCTTGGAGACACACAAAACCGTGCAGTTCACAGAATGTGCTGTGGATTCTCTGGCTCTTGGGTACCACCTTTCAGCAGAAAGAGTTTGCAGAAGCTGATTGGAATCAACAGGAAAAAAGGGATCTCTCGTCCTTGAACACGAACAGATCACCTGATTATTTGTCTTTTAAATACATTTTTTAGGAGACTAAGTGTCATGCTGATACATTTCCAAAAAAAGCAAGTTCATGAGGGAGAAAGATTTTAGATTCGTGTGCATGCGCTGTGATGTGATGCTAGAAATCTGAAATGACTGTTTTTTTCTCCCCAAACTGGTTTCATTTTGCCCAAAATCAGGTTTTGTCCCTTAAACTGGGTGCATTTTCCCCATAATCGATGATTTCCCCTCCCCCCCCCCAAACTGGGTTAATTTTCCCCAAAAGTGGAATTTCCCCCCAATCTGGTTTCATTTTCCTCAAAATCGGTTTTACCCCCCAACTAACAAGTTGATTGTTAAACAACCCGGACTTGTTCATCCATGAATAGCTGCTACAAGAAAAAGCATATACCCTGCAGGGTATTCTGTCTCGAGGGCTTACAAAAACAGAAGAACAGAGAAGCTGCAGCCTTGAGCAGGCTTCACTCTGTTTCTCTGGCTTTCACACCAAGCTCCGGCTGCAAACATTACTTTGGTCCGGAGACAGCGCCTTCTCTTACCGGCTAGCTCTGTAAACTGAAACGGCTTAAAAAGCTGTCTCTGGCCGCGGTTCCACGGCCTTCCCGGCAGTCTGCTTCTTACCTCCTTGAGGAACTCTCATTTCCGATTTCTAGCATCACATCACAGCGCATCCAAATGAGTCTAAAATCCCTCATAATCTTGCTATTTGGGAAATATTTTAGCATGACATTTCATCTTCTACCAATGTTATTAAAGGGCAAATTATCAGATGATCTGCTCGTGCTTCAAGTACGAGGGATCCCTCTCTTCCTGTGCATTCTCATCAGCCTCTGCAAACTCTTAGTGCTGAAACGTGTTACCACGGCAGGCAGGGAATCCACAGGACATTCTCTGAACTGCATGAGTTTGTGTTTCCTCGAAGGGAGAGCAGAAACTAACGCCTTGATTTTAAAGAATCCAGTAATGTTTTACCATGAATAGCTGCTAGAAGATCAAGCATTTTACCGGTAGGGTATTCCTCTCTCGAGGGCTTTCAAATACAGGCAAACAGAGGAGCTGCTCTTGCTTTCTTGAGCAGCCTTCACAGTGTTTCCCTGGCTTTCACACCAGGCTCTGGCTGCAAACATTACATTGGTCCGGAGACAGCGCCTTCTCTTACCGGCTAGCTCTGTAAACTGAAACTTCTCAAAACCTTGTCTCTGGCTGCGGTTCCACAGACTTCGCCGCAGTCGTCTTCTTGCCTCCTTGAGAAACACTCAGTTCCGATTTCTAGCATCACATGTAATTCATAGGCAAATTATCAGATGATCTGCTCATGCTGCAAGGACGAGGGAACCCTGTTTTCCTGTGTATTCTCATCAGCCTCTACAAACTGTAGAGAAAATGAACTGTAGAGAAACTGTAGGCAAAATGAACCCAGTTTGGCGAGAAAACTGGATTTTGGGGGAAGTGAAACCAGTTTGGGAGGAAAAAGCTCATTTTGGGGACAATGAACCCAGGTTGGGGGGAAAAAACCCGATTATGGAAAAAAAATGAACCCAGTTAGGGAAAAAAAAAACTTGATTGTGGGAAAATGAACCAAGTTTTGTGGGGAAATTCTTATTTTGGGGAGAATGAAAGCAGTTTGCGGGGAGAAAACCTGATTGGAGGGAAAATTAACCAATTTTAGGAGTAAAGGCCGATTTGGGGGAAAATGAACCCAGTAAGGGGGGGAAAATCCTTGATTTTGGGGAAAATGAACCCAGTTTAAGGGACAAAACGCGATTTTGGGTAAAATGAAACTAGTTTGGGGAGGGAAAAACTGATTTTAGCAGAAATTAAACTAGTTTGTGTGGAAAAACTCGATTATAGAAAACAAATGGACCCAGTTTGGGTTTTTCCCACAGAATGAGTTCATTTTTTTCCATAATCGGGTTTTCCCATCAGCACTGGGTTCATTTTCCCCAAAATCAGGTTTTTTTCCTCCCCAAACTGGGTTCATTTTTGCCATAATCGGGTTTTTCCATGAAGCTGGGTTCATTTTCCCTAAAATCGGGTTTCTCTCCCCAAAACTGGGTTAATTTTCCCCATTATCCATTTTTTTCCCCGCAAACTGGATTGATTTTCCCCAAAATCGGGTTTTTTCTCCTAAACTGGGTTCACTTTCCCAAAATTTTGCAAGAAATGAACACAGATTTTGGGGAAAAAACCCGATTTGGGGGAAAATTAACCCAGTTTAGGGGGATAAAGATGATTTGGGGGAAAAATGGACTCAATTTGGGGTGCAAACCCCCGATTTTGGGGAAAAAGAACCCAGTTTGGGGGGAAAACCAAATTTTAGGGGAAATGAACCAAGTTTCGGGAGAAAAAACACGATTTTAGGGGAAACAAACCCGTTTTTGGGGGAAAAAATGATTTTGAGGAAAATTAACCCAGTGGGGGGGGGGGGGGGGGGGGAAGCTCTATTTTGGGGAAAATGAATCCAGTTTTGGGGGGAGAACCCGATTTTAGGGAAAATGAACCCAATAAGTGAGGAAAAACTCAATTTGAGGGGAAATGAACCCAGTTTGGGAGAAAATACCCGGTTTTGGTGGGAAAATGAACCCCTTTTGCGTGGAAAAAACCGATTTTGTGGAAAATTTACCCAGTTTAGGTGGAAAAACCCTATTTTGGGGGAAATGATTCCAGTTTGCGGGGAAAAATGGGTAACGGAAGAAATGAACCCATTTTGGGGGAAAAAAATCCAATTTAGAGGAAAATGAACCCAGTTTTTGGGGGAGACCCCCAATTTTAGGGGAAATGAAGCCAGTTTGGGGGGAAAAAAAAAAATTTTGGGGAAAATGAACCCAGTTGGGAGGAGAAACCCGGTTTTAGGGAAAATGAACCCAGTTTTGTGGAAAAAAAAATCGATTTTGGCAAAAATGAACCCAGTTTGGGGTGGGAAAACCTGATTTTGGGGAAAATGAACCCAGTTCTGGTGGGAAAACTCCATTTTGGAAAAAAATTGAACTCATTTTGAGTGGAGAAATCCGATTTTGGGGAAAATAAAAGCAGCTTGAGGGGATAAAAGTCTGATTTGAGCAAAAATTAACCCTGTTCAGGGGGATAAACCTGATTTTGAAGATAATGAACTAAGGTTGGGGGGGTCATGAAACCCGATTTTGAGGAAAATGAACCCAGTTTGGGGAAAAAAACCTCGATTTTGGGTAAAATGAATCCAGTTTGGGGGGGAAATACCAGATTTTGGGGATAATGAACCCAGTAATTTGGGGAAAGAAAACCCTGATTTTGGAGAAAAGGAACCCAGTGTGAAGTGGAAACAGAAGATTTTGGGGAAAAGGAACAGTGTCTGGAGGGGAAAACCTGATTTCTGTGCAAATGCACCGAGTTTTGGGGGGAAAAATGGATTTTTGGGGAAAATGAACCCAGTTTGGGAAGAAAAAAACAGATTTTGGGGAAAATGAACCCAGTGTGGAGGGGAAATACCAGCTTTTGGGGAAAATGAACCCAGTGTGGAGTGGAAATAGAAGATTTTGGGGAAAATGAACACTGTTTGGAGGGGAAACCCTAATTTGTGTGAAAATGCATCCAGTTTTGGGGGGGGAAATGAATTTTGCGGAAGATGAACCCAGTTTTGGAAGAAAAAAAAGCTTATTATGGGGAAAATGAACCCAGTTTTGGGGAAAAAATGATTTTTGGGAAAATGAACCCAGTTTTGGGGAAAAAATGATTTTGGGGAAAATGAACCCAGTTTGGGAGGAAAAAATTCCATTTTGGGAAAATTGAACCCAGAGTGGAGATGAAATACCAGATTTTGGGGAAAATGAACCCAGTTTGGAGAGGAAAAACTGATTTGTGTGAAAATTCACCCAGTTTGGGGGGGAAAAAAAGGATTTTGAGGAAAATGAACCCAGTTTCGGAGGAAAAAGCTGATTATGGGGAAAATGAATCCAATTTTGTGGGGAGAACCCCAATTTCAGGGGAAATGAGGCTAGTTTGGGGGAAAAAAATACAGTTTTGGGGAAAATGAACCCAGTTGGGAGGAGAAACCCGGTTTTAGGGAAAATGAACCCAGTTTTGTGGAAAAAAAAATCGATTTTGGCAAAAATGAACCCAGTTTGGGGTGGGAAAACATGATTTTGGGGAAAATGAACCCAGTTCTGGTGGGAAAACTCGATTTTGGAAAAAAATTGAACTCATTTTGAGTGGAGAAACCCGATTTTGGGGAAAATAAAAGCAGCTTGAGGGGATAAAAGTCTGATTTGAGCAAAAATTAACCCTGTTCAGGGGGATAAACCCGATTTTGAAGATAATGAACTAAGGTTGGGGGGGGCTTAAAACCCGATTTTGAGGAAAATGAACCCAGTTTGGGGAAAAAAACCTCGATTTTGGGTAAAATGAATCCAGTTTGGGGGGGAAATACCAGATTTTGGGGATAATGAACCCAGTAATTTGGGGAAAAAAAACCCTGATTTTGGAGAAAAGGAACCCAGTGTGAAGTGGAAACAGAAGATTTTGGGGAAAAGGAGCACTCTTTGGAGGGGAAAACCTGATTTCTGTGCAAATGCACCCAGTTTTGGGGGGAAAAATGGATTTTTGTGGAAAATGAACCCAGTTAGGGAAGAAAAAAACAGATTTTGGCGAAAATGAACCCAGTGTGGATGGGAAATACCAGATTTTGGGGAAAATGAACGCAATAACGGGGAAAAAAACCCTGATTTTGGGGAAAAGGAATGCTGTGTGGGAGGAGAAAAATTCCATTTTGGGGAAATTGAACATAGAGTGGAGATGAAATAGAACATTTTTGGGAAAATAAACTCAGTGTGGAGGGGAAATACCAGATTTTGGGGAGAATGAACCCGGTTTGGGAGAAAAAAAGCTGATTGTGGGGTAAATCAACCCATTTTGGGGGATAAAAATCGATTATGAGAAAAAAAATCCCAGTTTTGTGGGGAAAAAAACCCGATTTTGGGGAAAATGAACCCAGTAATTGAGAAAAAAATTGATTTTTGGGAAAATGAACACAGTTTGGGGGGGGAACCCAATTTGTAGGGAAATTAACCAAGTTTTGTTGGAAAAAAAAACATTTTGGGAAAAGGAACGCAGTAATTGGGTAAAAATACGGATTTTGTGGAAAATGAACGCATTTTTGGGGAGAAAAACCAAATTTGTAGCAAAACGAACCCAGTTTTAGTAGAAAAAAACAGATTTTGGGGAAATGAACCTGGTTTGGGATGAAGAAAACCCGATTTTGGGGAAAATGAACCCAGTGTGGAGGGGAAATACCAGCTTTTGGGGAAAATGAACCCAGTGTGGAGTGGAAATAGAAGATTTTGGGGAAAATGAACACTGTTTGGAGGGGAAACCCTAATTTGTGTGAAAATGCATCCAGTTTTGGCAGGGGGGAAATGAATTTTGTGGAAGATGAACCCAGTTTTGGAAGAAAAAAAAGCTTATTATGGGGAAAATGAACCCAGTTTTGGGGAAAAAATGATTTTGGGGAAAATGAACCCAGTTTGGGAGGAAAAAAATCCATTTTGGGAAAATTGAACTCAGAGTGGAGATGAAATACCAGATTTTGGGGAAAATGAACCCAGTTTGGAGAGGAAAACCTGATTTGTGTGAAAATTCACCCAGTTTGGGGGGGAAAAAAAGGATTTTGAGGAAAATGAACCCAGTTTCGGAGGAAAAAGCTGATTATGGGGAAAATGAATCCAGTTTTGTGGGGAGAACCCCAATTTTAGGGGAAATGAGGCCAGTTTGTGGGAAAAAAATACAGTTTTGGGGAAAATGAACCCAGTTGGGAGGAGAAACCCGATTTTAGGGAAAATGAACCCAGTTTCGTGGGAAAAATAAATCGATTTTGGCAAAAAATGAACCCAGTTTGGGGAGGGAAAACCTGATTTTGGGGAAAATGAAAGCAGTTTGGGGGATAAAAATCTGATTTGAGCAAAAATTAATCCTGTTCAGGGGGATAAACCCGATTTTGAAGATAATGAACCTAGGTTGGGGGGATAAAACCCGATTTTGAGGAAAATGAACCCAGTTTGGGGGGAAAAAAACTGATTTGAGGGAAACTGAACCCAGTTTAGGGCCAAAAATTTATTTTGGGGAAAATGAAACTTTTTTTTGTTTTGGGAAAAAACAAATTTTGGAGAAAATAAACCCAGTTTTGGGGGGAAAAAAAAAGGATTTTGTGGAAAATGAACCCAGTTTGGGAGGGGCACCCAATTTGAGGGAAAATGAATGCAGTTTCTGGGGAGAAACCCGATTTTAGGGAAAATGAACCCAGTTTCGTGGAAAAACCGATTATGGCCAAATTGAACCAAGTTTGGGGAGGAAAAACCTTATTTTTGGGAAAATGAATCCAGTTCAGATGGGAAAACCCGATCATGGAAAAATAATGAACTCATTTTGGGCGAAATAACCAAACTGGGTTCACTTTTTTTCCATAATCGTTTTTTTCCACACAAACTAGTTTAATTTCCCCAAAATCAGTTTTTTTCTCCCTAAACTGGTTTCATGTTACCCAAAATCGTGTTTTTTTTCCCTTAAACTGGGTTCATTTTCCCCAAAATCAAGGATTTCCCCCCCCAACTGGGTTCATTTTTCCCCAAATCGGCTTTTACCCCTAAAATGGGTTAATTTTCCCTCAAATCAAGTTTTCTCCCCACAAACTGCATTCATTCTCCCCCAAATAAAAATTTTCCCACCAAACTTGGTTCATTTTCTTTCCATAATCGGGTTTTTTCCCCCCAACCTGGGTTCATTGTCCCCAAAACGAGCTTTTTCCTCCCAAACTGGTTTCACTTCCCCCAAAATCAGGTTTCTCACCTAACTGGGTTCATTTTCCCTCAAATCGGGTTTTTCCTCCCAAACCCAAACTGGGTTCATTTTCCCCATTATCTTTTTTTATGCCAAAACTGGGTTAATTTTCCCCAAAATCTGGTTTATCGCCATAAACTGTGTTTAATTTTCCCCCAAAATGGTGTGTCCCCCCCACCAACTGGATTCATTTTGTCCAAAATAGAGTTTTCCCCACAAACTGGGCTCATTTTCCCAACAGTAGTATATTCCCCCCAAAATTGTTTCATTTTCCCCAAAATTGGGTTTTCCCCAACAAACTGGGTTCTTTCCCCAAAATAGTATTTTCCCAAGCAAAATTCGTTCATTTTCCCCAAAATTGTTTTTTTTTTCCCCCAAAACTGTTGCCATTTTCCTCTACATCGGGTTTTCCCCCTAAACTGGGTTAATTGTCCCCAAAATCGGGTTATTCCGCCCAAAAACTGGGTTCATTTTCCCCATAATTGGGTTTTCCCCACAAACAGATTTCACTTTCCCCAATACCGTTTTTTCCCCCAAAACTGTGTTCATTTTCCACAAAACCGGGGGTTCCCCCACCCCAAATAGCAAGTTTCTGTCTGTTCCTCAGGGAGACAAGAAGCAGACTGCCGGGAAGTCTGTGGAACCGCGGCCAGAGACAGCTTTCTGAGACGTTTCAGTTCACAGAGCTAGCCGCTAAGAGAAGGCGCTGTCTCCGGACCAAAGTAATATTTGCAGCCAGAGCCTGGTGTGAAAGCTAGGGAAACACTGTGAAGGCTGCTCAAGAAAGCAAGAGCAACTCCTCTGTTTGCCTGTATTTGTAAGCCCTCGAGAGAGGAATACCCTACCGGTAAAATGCCTGCTCTTCTAGCAGCTATTCATGGAAGAACATTCTTGGATTTTTTTAAAACCAAGGGGCTAGTTTCTGCTCTCCCTTGGAGAAAACACAAACCCGTGCAGTTCAGAGAATGTGCTGTGGATTCCCTGCCTGCTGTGGTAACACGTTTCAGCAGAAACAGTTTGCAGAGGCTGATGAGAATGCACAGGAAAACAGAGATCCTTCGCCCTTGAAGCACGAGCAGATCATCTGATAATTAGCCCTTTAATTACATTGTTAGAAGATGAAATGTCATGCTAAAACATTTCCAAAATAGCAAGTTTATGAGGGAGAAATATTTTAGATTCATGTACATGAGCTGTGATGTAGAAATCTGAAAAGACTGATCGTCAGAGAGGCAAGAAGCCGACTGCCGAGAACTCCCTGGAACCGCGGCCAGAGACAGCTTTCTGAGCGGCTTCAGTTTAGAGAGCTAGCCGGTAAGCGAAGGCGCTGTCTCTGGATCAAAGAAATGTTTGCAGCCGGAGCTTGATGTGAAAGCCGGGGAACCACTGTGAAGGGTGCTCAACAAAGCAAGAGCAACTCCTCTGTTTTCCTGTATTTGTTAGCCATCGAGAGAGGAATAACCCTGCCGGATATACGCTTTTTCATTGTAGAATTAGTGATGGATGAACCACATTACATTTCACACAAATCAGGTTTTCCCCTTCAAACTGGGTTCATTTTCCCCAAAATATTCTTTTTTGACTCCACACTATGTTCATTTTCCCCAAAATCGGATTTTTTCCTTTCAAACTGGGTTCATTATCCCCCAAATCTGTTTCCCCCAGTTTTGGAGAGAAAAATAAAACCTCTGATTTTTGGGAAAATGTACCCAGTTAGGGGGGAAAACCCACTTTTAGAGAAAATGAACCCAGTTAAATGGGAAAATCCTCATTTGTGAGAAATTGAAAGCCAGTTTGGGATTAAAGAAACACGATTTTGGGGAAAATGAACCGAGTTTGGGAGGTAAAAACCCGATTATAAGGAAATATAAATTAATTTGGGCGGAAAAAATAAAAAAAACATGATTTTTGGAGAAACTGTACAACGTTTGGGATGAAAACAAACCCCAATTTTTGGGAAATAAATGCAGTTTGGGGGAAACTCGATTTCAGGCAAAATTAACCCAGTTTGGGTTAATTTTCAACACAGTTTGGGGGGAAAACCCAAAATCATTTTCCCTAAAATCCTTTTTTCCCCTAAAACTGAGTGCATTTTCACACAAATCAGGTTTTTCCTCTCCATACTGGGTTCATTTTCCCCAAAATATTTTTTTTCCCCAAAACCGGGTTCATTTTCCTCAAAAACGGGTTTCTTCCCCCAAACTCTGTTCATTTTCCCCAAAATATATTTTTCTTCCCCCTCCAAACTGAATTCATTTTCCTCAAAATCTGAAATGACTGTTCGTCAGAGAGGCAAGAAACAGAATGCTGGGATGTCTTTGAACCGCGGCCAAAGACAGCTTTCTGAGCGGCTTCAGTTTAGAGAGCTAGCCGGTAAGAGAAGGCGCTGTCTCCGGATCAAAGAAATGTTTGCAGCCGGGGGCTGGTGTGAAAGCCGGGGAAACACTGTGAAGGCTGCTCAACGAAGCAAGAGCAACTCCTCTCTTTGCCTGTATTTGTCAGCCTTCGAGAGAGGAATACCCTGCCGGTTAAATGCCTTCTCTCCTAGCAGCAATTCATGGAAGAACATTCCAGGATTCTTTAAAATCAAGGGGTTACTTTCTGCTCTCCCTTGGAGAAACACAAAGCCGTGCAGTTCAGAGAATGTGCTGTGGATTCCCTGCCTGCTGTGGTACCACGTTTCAGCAGAAACAGTTTGCAGGGGCTGATGGAATGCACAGGAAAACAGAGAACCTTCGCCCTTGAGAAACGAGCAGATCATCTGACAATTAGCCCTTTAATTACATTGTTAGAAAATGAAGTCATGCTAAAACATTTCCAAAACAGCAAGATTGTGAGGGAGAAATATTTTAGATTCATGTGCATGAGCTGTGAAGTGATGGTAGAAGTCTGAAAAGTCTGTTCGTCAGAGAGGCAAGAAGGAGACTGCCGGGATGTCTGTGGAACCGCGGCCAGAGACAGCTTTCTGAGCGGCTTCAGTTTAGAAAGCTAGCGGGTAAGCGAAGGCACTGTCTCCGGATCAAAGAAATGTTTGCAGCCGTAGTCTGCTGTTAAAGCCGCGGAAACACTGTGAAGGCTGCTCAAGAAAGCAAGAGCAACTCCTCTGTTTGCCTGTCTTTGTCAGCCTTCGAGAGAGGAATACCCTGCCCGTAAAATGCTTTCTCTCCTAGCAGCGATTCATGGAAGAAAATTCCAGGATTCTTTAAAATCAAGGGGTTAGTTTCTGCTCTCGCTTGGAGACACACAAAACCGTGCAGTTCACAGAATGTGCTGTGGATTCTCTGGCTCTTGGGTACCACCTTTCAGCAGAAAGAGTTTGCAGAAGCTGATTGGAATCAACAGGAAAAAAGGGATCTCTCGTCCTTGAACAGGAACAGATCACCTGATTATTTGTCTTTTAAATACATTTTTTAGGAGACTAAGTGTCATGCTGATACATTTCCAAAAAAAGCAAGTTCATGAGGGAGAAAGATTTTAGATTCGTGTGCATGCGCTGTGATGTGATGCTAGAAATCTGAAATGACTGTTTTTTTCTCCCCAAACTGGTTTCATTTTGCCCAAAATCGGGTTTTGTCCCTTAAACTGGGTGCATTTTCCCCATAATCGATGATTTCCCCTCCCTCCCCCCCAAACTGGGTTAATTTTCCCCAAAAGTGGAATTTCCCCCCAATCTGGTTTCATTTTCCTCAAAATCGGTTTTACCCCCTAACTAACAAGTTGATTGTTAAACAACCCGGACTTGTTCATCCATGAATAGCTGCTACAAGAAAAAGCATATACCCTGCAGGGTATTCTGTCTCGAGGGCTTACAAAAACAGGCGAACAGAGAAGCTGCAGCCTTGAGCAGGCTTTACTCTGTTTCTCTGGCTTTCACACCAAGCTCCGGCTGCAAACATTACTTTGGTCCGGAGACAGCGCCTTCTCTTACCGGCTAGTTCTGTAAACTGAAACGGCTCAAAAAGCTGTCTCTGGCCGCGGTTCCACGGCCTTCCCGGCAGTCTGCTTCTTACCTCCTTGAGGAACACTCATTTCCGATTTCTAGCATCACATCACAGCGCATCCAAATGAGTCTAAAATCCCTCATAATCTTGCTATTTGGGAAATATTTTAGCATGACAATTAATCTTCTACCAATGTTATTAAAGGGCAAATTATCAGATGATCTGCTCGTGCTTCAAGTACGAGGGATCCCTCTCTTCCTGTGCATTCTCATCAGCCTCTGCAAACTCTTAGTGCTGAAACGTGTTACCATGGCAGGCAGGGAATCCACAGGACATTCTCTGAACTGCACGAGTTTGTGTTTCCTCGAAGGGAGAGCAGAAACTAACGCCTTGATTTTAAAGAATCCAGTAATGTTTTACCATGAATAGCTGCTAGAAGATCAAGCATTTTACCGGTAGGGTATTCCTCTCTCGAGGGCTTTCAAATACAGGCAAACAGAGGCGCTGCTCTTGCTTTCTTGAGCAGCCTTCACAGTGTTTCCCTGGCTTTCACACCAGGCTCCGGCTGCAAACATTACATTGGTCCGGAGACAGCGCCTTCTCTTACCGGCTAGCTCTGTAAACTGAAACTTCTCAAAAACCTGTCTCTGGCTGCGGTTCCACAGACTTCGCCGCAGTCGTCTTCTTGCCTCCTTGAGAAACACTCAGTTCCGATTTCTAGCATCACATGTAATTCATAGGCAAATTATCAGATGATCTGCTCATGCTGCAAGGACGAGGGAACCCTGTTTTCCTGTGTATTCTCATCAGCCTCTACAAACTGTAGAGAAAATGAACTGTAGAGAAACTGTAGGCAAAATGAACCCAGTTTGGCGAGAAAACCGGATTTTGGGGGAAGTGAAACCAGTTTGGGAGGAAAAAGCTCATTTTGGGGACAATGAACCCAGGTTGGGGGGAAAAAACCCGATTATGGAAAAAAAATGAACCCAGTTAGGGAAAAAAAAAACTTGATTGTGGGAAAATGAACCAAGTTTTGTGGGGAAATTCTTATTTTGGGGAGAATGAAAGCAGTTTGCGGGGAGAAAACCTGATTGGAGGGAAAATTAACCAATTTTAGGAGTAAAGGCCGATTTGGGGGAAAATGAACCCAGTAAGGGGGGGAAAATCCTTGATTTTGGGGAAAATGAAACTAGTTTGGGGAGGGAAAAACTGATTTTAGCAGAAATTAATCTAGTTTGTGTGGAAAAACTCGATTATAGAAAACAAATGGACCCAGTTCGGGTTTTTCCCACAGAATGAGTTCATTTTTTTCCATAATCGGCTTTTCCCATCAGCACTGGGTTCATTTTCCCCAAAATCAGGTTTTTTTCCTCCCCAAACTGGGTTCATTTTTGCCATAATCGGGATTTTCCATGAAACTGGGTTCATTTTCCCTAAAATCGGGTTTCTCTCCCCAAAACTGGGTTAATTTTCCCCATTATCCATTTTTTTCCCCGCAAACTGGATTGATTTTCCCCAAAATCGGGTTTTTCTCCTAAACTGGGTTCACTTTCTCAAAATTTTGCAAGAAATGAACACAGATTTTGGGGAAAAAAACCCGATTTGGGGGAAAATTAACCCAGTTTAGGGGGATAAAGATGATTTGGGGGAAAAATGGACTCAATTTGGGGTGCAAAACCCGATTTTGGGGAAAAAGAACCCAGTTTGGGGGGAAAACCAAATTTTAGGGGAAATGAACCAAGTTTCGGGAGAAAAAACACGATTTTAGGGGAAACAAACCCGTTTTTTGGGGAAAAAACGATTTTGAGGAAAATTAACCCAGTGGGGGGGGGGGGGGGGGGGGGGGGGGGGGGGGAACCTCTATTTTGGGGAAAATGAATCCAGTTTTGGGGGGAGAACCCGATTTTAGGGAAAATGAACCCAATAAGTGAGGAAAAACTCAATTTGAGGGGAAATGAACCCAGTTTGGGAGAAAATACCCGGTTTTGGTGGGAAAATGAACCCCTTTTGCGTGGAAAAAAACGATTTTGTGGAAAATTAACCCAGTTTAGGGGGAAAACCCCTATTTTGGGGGAAATGATTCCAGTTTGCGGGGAAAAATGGGTAACGGAAAAAATGAACCCATTTTGGGGGAAAAAATCCAATTTAGAGGAAAATGAACCCAGTTTTGGGGGGAGACCCCCAATTTTAGGGGAAATGAAGCCAGTTTGGGGGAAAAAAAAAATTCTTGGGAAAAATGAACCCAGTTGGGAGGAGAAATCCGGTTTTAGGGAAAATGAACCCAGTTTTGTGGAAAAAAAAATCGATTTTGGCCAAAATGAACCCAGTTTGGGGTGGGAAAACCTGATTTTGGGGAAAATGAACCCAGTTCTGGTGGGAAAACTCGATTTTGGAAAAAAATTGAACTCATTTTGAGTGGAGAAACCCGATTTTGGGGAAAATAAAAGCAGCTTGAGGGGATAAAAGTCTGATTTGAGCAAAAATTAACCCTGTTCAGGGGGATAAACCCGATTTTGAAGATAATGAACTAAGGTTGGGGGGGGCATAAAACCCGATTTTGAGGAAAATGAACCCAGTTCTGGGAAAAAAAACCTCGATTTTGGGTAAAATGAATCCAGTTTGGGGGGGAAATACCAGATTTTGGGGATAATGAACCCAGTAATTTGGGGAAAAAAAACCCTGATTTTGGAGAAAAGGAATCCAGTGTGAAGTGGAAACAGAAGATTTTGGGGAAAAGGAACACTGTCTGGAGGGGAAAACCTGATTTCTGTGCAAATGCACCCAGTTTTGGGGGGAAAAATGGATTTTTTGGGAAAATGAACCCAGTTTGGGAAGAAAAAAACAGATTTTGGGGAAAATGAACCCAGTGTGGAGGGGAAATACCAGCTTTTGGGGAAAATGAACCCAGTGTGGAGTGGAAATAGAAGATTTTGGGGAAAATGAACACTGTTTGGAGGGGAAACCCTAATTTGTGTGAAAATGCATCCAGTTTTGGGGGGGGAAATGAATTTTGCGGAAGATGAACCCAGTTTTGGAAGAAAAAAAAGCTTATTATGGGGAAAATGAACCCAGTTTTGGGGAAAAAAATGATTTTGGGGAAAATGAACCCAGTTTTGGGGAAAAAATGATTTTGGGGAAAATGAACCCAGTTTGGGAGGAAAAAATTCCATTTTGGGAAAATTGAACCCAGAGTGGAGATGAAATACCAGATTTTGGGGAAAATGAACCCAGTTTGGAGAGGAAAAACTGATTTGTGTGAAAATTCACCCAGTTTGGGGGGGAAAAAAAAGGATTTTGAGGAAAATGAACCCAGTTTCGGAGGAAAAAGCTGATTATGGGGAAAATGAATCCAGTTTTGTGGGGAGAACCCCAATTTCAGGGGAAATGAGGCCAGTTTGGGGGAAAAAAATACAGTTTTGGGGAAAATGAACCCAGTTAGGAGGAGAAACCCGATTTTAGGGAAAATGAACCCAGTTTTGTGGAAAAAAAAATCGATTTTGGCAAAAATGAACCCAGTTTGGGGTGGGAAAACCTGATTTTGGGGAAAATGAACCCAGTTCTGGTGGGAAAACTCGATTTTGGAAAAAAATTGAACTCATTTTGAGTGGAGAAACCCGATTTTGGGGAAAATAAAAGCAGCTTGAGGGGATAAAAGTCTGATTTGAGCAAAAATTAACCCTGTTCAGGGGATAAACCCGATTTTGAAGATAATGAACTAAGGTTGGGGGGGGCATAAAACCCGATTTTGAGGAAAATGAACCCAGTTTGGGGAAAAAAAACTCGATTTTGGGGAAAATGAATCCAGTTTGGGGGGGAAATACCAGATTTTGGGGATAATGAACCCAGTAATTTGGGGAAAAAAAAACCCTGATTTTGGAGAAAAGGAACCCAGTGTGAAGTGGAAACAGAAGATTTTGGGGAAAAGGAACACTGTTTGGAGGGGAAAACCTGATTTCTGTGCAAATGCACCCAGTTTTGGGGGGAAAAATGGATTTTTGGGGAAAATGAACCCAGTTTGGGAAGAAAAAAACAGATTTTGGCGAAAATGAACCCAGTGTGGATGGGAAATACCAGATTTTGGGGAAAATGAACCCAATAATGGGGAAAACCCCCTGATATTGGGGAAAAGGAACGCAGTGTGGGAGGAGAAAAATTCCATTTTGGAGAAATTGAACATAGAGTGGAGATGAAATAGAACATTTTTGGGAAAATAAACTCAGTGTGGAGGGGAAATACAAGATTTTGTGGAGAATGAACCCGGTTTGGGAGAAAAAAAGCTGATTGTGGGGTAAATCAACCCATTTTGGGGGAAAAAAATCGTTTTTGAGAAAAAAAATCCCAGTTTTGTGGGGAAAAAAAACGATTTTGGGGAAAATGAACCCAGTAATTGAGAAAAAAATTGATTTTTGGGAAAATGAACACAGTTTGGGGGGGGAACCCAATTTGTAGGGAAATTAACCAAGTTTTGTTGGAAAAAAAAACATTTTGGGAAAAGGAACGCAGTAATTGGGTAAAAATACGGATTTTGTGGAAAATGAACGCATTTTTGGGGAGAAAAACCAAATTTGTAGCAAAACGAACCCAGTTTTAGTAGAAAAAAACCAGATTTTGGGGAAAATGAACCTGGTTTGGGATGAAGAAAACCCGATTTTGGGGAAAATGAACCCAGTGTGGAGGGGAAATACCAGCTTTTGGGGAAAATGAACCCAGTGTGGAGTGGAAATAGAAGATTTTGGGGAAAATGAACACTGTTTGGAGGGGAAACCCTAATTTGTGTGAAAATGCATCCAGTTTTGGGGGGGGAAATGAATTTTGCGGAAGATGAACCCAGTTTTGGAAGAAAAAAAGCTTATTATGGGGAAAATGAACCCAGTTTTGGGGAAAAAAATGATTTTGGGGAAAATGAACCCAGTTTGGGAGGAAAAAAAATCCATTTTGGGAAAATTGAACCCAGAGTGGAGATGAAATACAAGATTTTGGGGAAAATGAACCCAGTTTGGAGAGGAAAAACTGATTTGTGTGAAAATTCACCCAGTTTGGGGGGGAAAAAAAGGATTTTGAGGAAAATGAACCCAGTTTCGGAGGAAAAAGCTGATTATGGGGAAAATGAATCCAGTTTTGTGGGGAGAACCCCAATTTCAGGGGAAATGAGGCCAGTTTGGGGGAAAAAATACAGTTTTGGGGAAAATGAACCCAGTTGGGAGGAGAAACCCGGTTTTAGGGAAAATGAACCCAGTTTTGTGGAAAAAAAAAATCGATTTTGGCAAAAATGAACCCAGTTTGGGGTGGGAAAACCTGATTTTGGGGAAAATGAACCCAGTTCTGGTGGGAAAACTCGATTTTGGAAAAAAATTGAACTCATTTTGAGTGGAGAAACCCGATTTTGGGGAAAATAAAAGCAGCTTGAGGGGATAAAAGTCTGATTTGAGCAAAAATTAACCCTGTTCAGGGGGATAAACCCGATTTTGAAGATAATGAACTAAGGTGGGGGGGGGCATAAAACCCGATTTTGAGGAAAATGAACCCAGTTTGGGGAAAAAAAACTCGATTTTGGGGAAAATGAATCCAGTTTGGGGGGGAAATACCAGATTTTGGGGATAATGAACCCAGTAATTGGGGAAAAAAAACCCCTGATTTTGGAGAAAAGGAACCCAGTGTGAAGTGGAAACAGAAGATTTTGGGGAAAAGGAACACTGTTTGGAGGGGAAAACCTGATTTCTGTGCAAATGCACCCAGTTTTGGGGGGGGAAATGGATTTTTGGGGAAAATGAACCCAGTTTGGGAAGAAAAAAACAGATTTTGGCGAAAATGAACCCAGTGTGGATGGGAAATACCAGATTTTGGGGAAAATGAACCCAATAATGGGGAAAAAAAACCCTGATTTTGGGGAAAAGGAACGCAGTGTGGGAGGAGAAAAATTCCATTTTGGGGAAATTGAACATAGAGTGGAGATGAAATAGAAGATTTTTGGGAAAATAAACTCAGTGTGGAGGGGAAATACCAGATTTTGGGGAGAATGAACCCGGTTTGGGAGAAAAAAAGCTGATTGTGGAGTAAATCAACCCATTTTGGGGGAAAAAATCGATTTTGAGAAAAATAATCCCAGTTTTGTGGGGAAAAAAAACGATTTTGGGGAAAATGAACCCAGTAATTGAGAAAAAAATTGATTTTTGGGAAAATGAACACAGTTTGGGGGGGGAACCCAATTAGTAGGGAAATTAACCAAGTTTTGTTGGAAAAAAAACATTTTGGGAAAAGGAACGCAGTAATTGGGTAAAAATACGGATTTTGTGGAAAATGAACGCATTTTTGGGGAGAAAAACCAAATTTGTAGCAAAACGAACCCAGTTTTAGTAGAAAAAAACAGATTTTGGGGAAAATGAACCTGTTTTGGGATGAAGAAAACCCGATTTTGGGGAAAATGTACCCAGTGTGGAGGGGAAATAGAAGATTTTGGGGAAAATGAACACTGTTTGGAGGGGAAACCCTAATTTGTGTGAAAATGCATCCAGTTTTGGGGGGGGAAATGAATTTTGCGGAAGATGAACCCAGTTTTGGAAGAAAAAAACTTATTATGGGGAAAATGAACCCAGTTTTGGGGAAAAAAATGATTTTGGGGAAAATGAAGCCAGTTTGGGAGGAAAAAATTCCATTTTGGGAAAATTGAACCCAGAGTGGAGATGAAATACCAGATTTTGGGGAAAATGAACCCAGTTTGGAGAGGAAAAACTGATTTGTGTGAAAATTCACCCAGTTTGGGGGGGAAAAAAAGGATTTTGAGGAAAATGAACCCAGTTTCGGAGGAAAAAGCTGATTATGGGGAAAATGAATCCAGTTTTGTGGGGAGAACCCCAATTTCAGGGGAAATGAGGCCAGTTTGGGGGAAAAAAATACAGTTTTGGGGAAAATGAACCCAGTTGGGAGGAGAAACCCGATTTTAGGGAAAATGAACCCAGTTTCGTGGAAAAAAAAAATCGATTTTGGCAAAAATGAACCCAGTTTGGGGTGGGAAAACCTGATTTTGGGGAAAATGAACCCAGTTCTGGTGGGAAAACTCGATTTTGGAAAAAAATTGAACTCATTTTGAGTGGAGAAACCCGATTTTGGGGAAAATAAAAGCAGCTTGAGGGGATAAAAGTCTGATTTGAGCAAAAATTAACCCTGTTCAGGGGGATAAACCCGATTTTGAAGATAATGAACTAAGGTTGGGGGGGGCATAAAACCCGATTTTGAGGAAAATGAACACAGTTTGGGGAAAAAAAACTCGATTTTGGGGAAAATGAATCCAGTTTGGGGGGGAAATACCGGATTTTGGGGATAATGAACCCAGTAATTGGGAGAAAAAAACCCCTGATTTTGGAGAAAAGGAACCCAGTGTGAAGTGGAAACAGAAGATTTTGGGGAAGAGGAACACTGTTTGGAGGGGAAAACCTGATTTCTGTGCAAATGCACCCAGTTTTGGGGGGAAAAATGGATTTTTGGGGAAAATGAACCCAGTTTGGGAAGAAAAAAACAGATTTTGGCGAAAATGAACCCAGTGTGGATGGGAAATACCAGATTTTGGGGAAAATGAACCCAATAATGGGGAAAAAAACCCTGATTTTGGGGAAAAGGAACGCAGTGTGGGAGGAGAAAAATTCCATTTTGGGGAAATTGAACATAGAGTGGAGATGAAATAGAACATTTTTGGGAAAATAAACTCAGTGTGGAGGGGAAATACCAGATTTTGGGGAGAATGAACCCGGTTTGGGAGAAAAAAAGCTGATTGTGGGGTAAATCAACCCATTTTGGGGGAAAAAAATCGATTTTGAGAAAAATAATCCCAGTTTTGTGGGGAAAAAAAACGATTTTGGGGAAAATGAACCCAGTAATTGAGAAAAAAATTGATTTTTGGGAAAATGAACACAGTTTGGGGGGGGAACCCAATTTGTAGGGAAATTAACCAAGTTTTGTTGGAAAAAAAAACATTTTGGGAAAAGGAACGCAGTAATTGGGTAAAAATACGGATTTTGTGGAAAATGAACGCATTTTTGGGGAGAAAAACCAAATTTGTAGTAAAACGAACCCAGTTTTAGTAGAAAAAAACAGATTTTGGGGAAAATGAACCTGGTTTGGGATGAAGAAAACCCGATTTTGGGGAAAATGAACCCAGTGTGGAGGGGAAATACCAGCTTTTGGGGAAAATGAACCCAGTGTGGAGTGGAAATAGAAGATTTTGGGGAAAATGAACACTGTTTGGAGGGGAAACCCTAATTTGTGTGAAAATGCATCCAGTTTTGGGGGGGGAAATGAATTTTGCGGAAGATGAACCCAGTTTTGGAAGAAAAAAAAGCTTATTATGGGGAAAATGAACCCAGTTTTGGGGAAAAAAATGATTTTGGGGAAAATGAACCCAGTTTTGGGGAAAAAATGATTTTGGGGAAAATGAACCCAGTTTGGGAGGAAAAAATTCCATTTTGGGAAAATTGAACCCAGAGTGGAGATGAAATACCAGATTTTGGGGAAAATGAACCCAGTTTGGAGAGGAAAAACTGATTTGTGTGAAAATTCACCCAGTTTGGGGGGGAAAAAAAGGATTTTGAGGAAAATGAACCCAGTTTCGGAGGAAAAAGCTGATTATGGGGAAAATGAATCCAGTTTTGTGGGGAGAACCCCAATTTCAGGGGAAATGAGGCCAGTTTGGGGGAAAAAATACAGTTTTGGGGAAAATGAACCCAGTTGGGAGGAGAAACCCGGTTTTAGGGAAAATGAACCCAGTTTTGTGGAAAAAAAAAATCGATTTTGGCAAAAATGAACCCAGTTTGGGGTGGGAAAACCTGATTTTGGGGAAAATGAACCCAGTTCTGGTGGGAAAACTCGATTTTGGAAAAAAATTGAACTCATTTTGAGTGGAGAAACCCGATTTTGGGGAAAATAAAAGCAGCTTGAGGGGATAAAAGTCTGATTTGAGCAAAAATTAACCCTGTTCAGGGGGATAAACCCGATTTTGAAGATAATGAACTAAGGTGGGGGGGGGCATAAAACCCGATTTTGAGGAAAATGAACCCAGTTTGGGGAAAAAAACCTCGATTTTGGGGAAAATGAATCCAGTTTGGGGGGGAAATACCAGATTTTGGGGATAATGAACCCAGTAATTGGGGAAAAAAAACCCCTGATTTTGGAGAAAAGGAACCCAGTGTGAAGTGGAAACAGAAGATTTTGGGGAAAAGGAACACTGTTTGGAGGGGAAAACCTGATTTCTGTGCAAATGCACCCAGTTTTGGGGGGAAAAATGGATTTTTGGGGAAAATGAACCCAGTTTGGGAAGAAAAAAACAGATTTTGGCGAAAATGAACCCAGTGTGGATGGGAAATACCAGATTTTGGGGAAAATGAACCCAATAATGGGGAAAAAAACCCTGATTTTGGGGAAAAGGAACGCAGTGTGGGAGGAGAAAAATTCCATTTTGGGGAAATTGAACATAGAGTGGAGATGAAATAGAAGATTTTTGGGAAAATAAACTCAGTGTGGAGGGGAAATACCAGATTTTGGGGAGAATGAACCCGGTTTGGGAGAAAAAAAGCTGATTGTGGAGTAAATCAACCCATTTTGGGGGAAAAAATCGATTTTGAGAAAAATAATCCCAGTTTTGTGGGGAAAAAAAACGATTTTGGGGAAAATGAACCCAGTAATTGAGAAAAAAATTGATTTTTGGGAAAATGAACACAGTTTGGGGGGGGAACCCAATTAGTAGGGAAATTAACCAAGTTTTGTTGGAAAAAAAACATTTTGGGAAAAGGAACGCAGTAATTGGGTAAAAATACGGATTTTGTGGAAAATGAACGCATTTTTGGGGAGAAAAACCAAATTTGTAGCAAAACGAACCCAGTTTTAGTAGAAAAAAACAGATTTTGGGGAAAATGAACCTGGTTTGGGATGAAGAAAACCCGATTTTGGGGAAAATGTACCCAGTGTGGAGGGGAAATAGAAGATTTTGGGGAAAATGAACACTGTTTGGAGGGGAAACCCTAATTTGTGTGAAAATGCATCCAGTTTTGGGGGGGGAAATGAATTTTGCGGAAGATGAACCCAGTTTTGGAAGAAAAAAAGCTTATTATGGGGAAAATGAACCCAGTTTTGGGGAAAAAAATGATTTTGGGGAAAATGAAGCCAGTTTGGGAGGAAAAAATTCCATTTTGGGAAAATTGAACCCAGAGTGGAGATGAAATACCAGATTTTGGGGAAAATGAACCCAGTTTGGAGAGGAAAAACTGATTTGTGTGAAAATTCACCCAGTTTGGGGGGGAAAAAAAGGATTTTGAGGAAAATGAACCCAGTTTCGGAGGAAAAAGCTGATTATGGGGAAAATGAATCCAGTTTTGTGGGGAGAACCCCAATTTCAGGGGAAATGAGGCCAGTTTGGGGGAAAAAAATACAGTTTTGGGGAAAATGAACCCAGTTGGGAGGAGAAACCCGATTTTAGGGAAAATGAACCCAGTTTCGTGGAAAAAAAAAATCGATTTTGGAAAAAATGAACCCAGTTTGGGGTGGGAAAACCTGATTTTGGGGAAAATGAACCCAGTTCTGGTGGGAAAACTCGATTTTGGAAAAAAATTGAACTCATTTTGAGTGGAGAAACCCGATTTTGGGGAAAATAAAAGCAGCTTGAGGGGATAAAAGTCTGATTTGAGCAAAAATTAACCCTGTTCAGGGGGATAAACCCGATTTTGAAGATAATGAACTAAGGTTGGGGGGGGCATAAAACCCGATTTTGAGGAAAATGAACACAGTTTGGGGAAAAAAAACTCGATTTTGGGGAAAATGAATCCAGTTTGGGGGGGAAATACCGGATTTTGGGGATAATGAACCCAGTAATTGGGAGAAAAAAAACCCTGATTTTGGAGAAAAGGAACCCAGTGTGAAGTGGAAACAGAAGATTTTGGGGAAGAGGAACACTGTTTGGAGGGGAAAACCTGATTTCTGTGCAAATGCACCCAGTTTTGGGGGGAAAAATGGATTTTTGGGGAAAATGAACCCAGTTTGGGAAGAAAAAAACAGATTTTGGCGAAAATGAACCCAGTGTGGATGGGAAATACCAGATTTTGGGGAAAATGAACCCAATAATGGGGAAAAAAACCCTGATTTTGGGGAAAAGGAACGCAGTGTGGGAGGAGAAAAATTCCATTTTGGGGAAATTGAACATAGAGTGGAGATGAAATAGAACATTTTTGGGAAAATAAACTCAGTGTGGAGGGGAAATACCAGATTTTGGGGAGAATGAACCCGGTTTGGGAGAAAAAAAGCTGATTGTGGGGTAAATCAACCCATTTTGGGGGAAAAAAATCGTTTTTGAGAAAAAAAATCCCAGTTTTGTGGGGAAAAAAAACGATTTTGGGGAAAATGAACCCAGTAATTGAGAAAAAAATTGATTTTTGGGAAAATGAACACAGTTTGGGGGGGGAACCCAATTTGTAGGGAAATTAACCAAGTTTTGTTGGAAAAAAAAACATTTTGGGAAAAGGAACGCAGTAATTGGGTAAAAATACGGATTTTGTGGAAAATGAACGCATTTTTGGGGAGAAAAACCAAATTTGTAGTAAAACGAACCCAGTTTTAGTAGAAAAAAACAGATTTTGGGGAAAATGAACCTGGTTTGGGATGAAGAAAACCCGATTTTGGGGAAAATGAACCCAGTGTGGAGGGGAAATACCAGCTTTTGGGGAAAATGAACCCAGTGTGGAGTGGAAATAGAAGATTTTGGGGAAAATGAACACTGTTTGGAGGGGAAACCCTAATTTGTGTGAAAATGCATCCAGTTTTGGGGGGGGAAATTAATTTTGCGGAAGATGAACCCAGTTTTGGAAGAAAAAAAAGCTTATTATGGGGAAAATGAACCCAGTTTTGGGGAAAAAAATGATTTTGGGGAAAATGAACCCAGTTTTGGGGAAAAAATGATTTTGGGGAAAATGAACCCAGTTTGGGAGGAAAAAATTCCATTTTGGGAAAATTGAACCCAGAGTGGAGATGAAATACCAGATTTTGGGGAAAATGAACCCAGTTTGGAGAGGAAAAACTGATTTGTGTGAAAATTCACCCAGTTTGGGGGGGAAAAAAAGGATTTTGAGGAAAATGAACCCAGTTTCGGAGGAAAAAGCTGATTATGGGGAAAATGAATCCAGTTTTGTGGGGAGAACCCCAATTTCAGGGGAAATGAGGCCAGTTTGGGGGAAAAAAATACAGTTTTGGGGAAAATGAACCCAGTTAGGAGGAGAAACCCGATTTTAGGGAAAATGAACCCAGTTTTGTGGAAAAAAAAATCGATTTTGGCAAAAATGAACCCAGTTTGGGGTGGGAAAACCTGATTTTGGGGAAAATGAACCCAGTTCTGGTGGGAAAACTCGATTTTGGAAAAAAATTGAACTCATTTTGAGTGGAGAAACCCGATTTTGGGGAAAATAAAAGCAGCTTGAGGGGATAAAAGTCTGATTTGAGCAAAAATTAACCCTGTTCAGGGGGATAAACCCGATTTTGAAGATAATGAACTAAGGTTGGGGGGGGCATAAAACCCGATTTTGAGGAAAATGAACCCAGTTTGGGGAAAAAAAACTCGATTTTGGGGAAAATGAATCCAGTTTGGGGGGGAAATACCAGATTTTGGGGATAATGAACCCAGTAATTGGGGAAAAAAAACCCCTGATTTTGGAGAAAAGGAACCCAGTGTGAAGTGGAAACAGAAGATTTTGGGGAAAAGGAACACTGTTTGGAGGGGAAAACCTGATTTCTGTGCAAAGGCACCCAGTTTTGGGGGGGGAAATGGATTTTTGGGGAAAATGAACCCAGTTTGGGAAGAAAAAAACAGATTTTGGCGAAAATGAACCCAGTGTGGATGGGAAATACCAGATTTTGGGGAAAATGAACCCAATAATGGGGAAAACCCCCTGATATTGGGGAAAAGGAACGCAGTGTGGGAGGAGAAAAATTCCATTTTGGAGAAATTGAACATAGAGTGGAGATGAAATAGAACATTTTTGGGAAAATAAACTCAGTGTGGAGGGGAAATACAAGATTTTGGGGAGAATGAACCCGGTTTGGGAGAAAAAAAGCTGATTGTGGGGTAAATCAACCCATTTTGGGGGAAAAAAGTCGTTTTTGAGAAAAAAAATCCCAGTTTTGGGGGGAAAAAAAACGATTTTGGGGAAAATGAACCCAGTAATTGAGAAAAAAATTGATTTTTGGGAAAATGAACACAGTTTGGGGGGGGAACCCAATTTGTAGGGAAATTAACCAAGTTTTGTTGGAAAAAAAAACATTTTGGGAAAAGGAACGCAGTAATTGGGTAAAAATACGGATTTTGTGGAAAATGAACGCATTTTAGGGGAGAAAAACCAAATTTGTAGCAAAACGAACCCAGTTTTAGTAGAAAAAAACAGATTTTGGGGAAAATGAACCTGGTTTGGGATGAAGAAAACCCGATTTTGGGGAAAATGTACCCAGTGTGGAGGGGAAATAGAAGATTTTGGGGAAAATGAACACTGTTTGGAGGGGAAACCCTAATTTGTGTGAAAATGCATCCAGTTTTTGGGGGGGAAATGAATTTTGCGGAAGATGAACCCAGTTTTGGAAGAAAAAAACTTATTATGGGGAAAATGAACCCAGTTTTGGGGAAAAAAATGATTTTGGGGAAAATGAACCCAGTTTGGGAGGAAAAAAATCCATTTTGGGAAAATTGAACCCAGAGTGGAGATGAAATACAAGATTTTGGGGAAAATGAACCCAGTTTGGAGAGGAAAAACTGATTTGTGTGAAAATTCACCCAGTTTGGGGGGGAAAAAAAGGATTTTGAGGAAAATGAACCCAGTTTCGGAGGAAAAAGCTGATTATGGGGAAAATGAATCCAGTTTTGTGGGGAGAACCCCAATTTCAGGGGAAATGAGGCCAGTTTGGGGGAAAAAATACAGTTTTGGGGAAAATGAACCCAGTTGGGAGGAGAAACCCGATTTTAGGGAAAATGAACCCAGTTTTGTGGAAAAAAAAAATCGATTTTGGCAAAAATGAACCCAGTTTGGGGTGGGAAAACCTGATTTTGGGGAAAATGAACCCAGTTCTGGTGGGAAAACTCGATTTTGGAAAAAAATTGAACTCATTTTGAGTGGATAAACCCGATTTTGGGGAAAATAAAAGCAGCTTGAGGGGATAAAAGTCTGATTTGAGCAAAAATTAACCCTGTTCAGGGGGATAAACCCGATTTTGAAGATAATGAACTAAGGTGGGGGGGGGGCATAAAACCCGATTTTGAGGAAAATGAACCCAGTTTGGGGAAAAAAACCTCGATTTTGGGGAAAATGAATCCAGTTTGGGGGGGAAATACCAGATTTTGGGGATAATGAACCCAGTAATTGGGAGAAAAAAAACCCTGATTTTGGAGAAAAGGAACCCAGTGTGAAGTGGAAACAGAAGATTTTGGGGAAAAGGAACACTGTTTGGAGGGGAAAACCTGATTTCTGTGCAAAGGCACCCAGTTTTGGGGGGGGAAATGGATTTTTGGGGAAAATGAACCCAGTTTGGGAAGAAAAAAACAGATTTTGGCGAAAATGAACCCAGTGTGGATGGGAAATACCAGATTTTGGGGAAAATGAACCCAATAATGGGGAAAAAAACCCTGATTTTGGGGAAAAGGAACGCAGTGTGGGAGGAGAAAAATTCCATTTTGGGGAAATTGAACATAGAGTGGAGATGAAATAGAAGATTTTTGGGAAAATAAACTCAGTGTGGAGGGGAAATACCAGATTTTGGGGAGAATGAACCCGGTTTGGGAGAAAAAAAGCTGATTGTGGAGTAAATCAACCCATTTTGGGGGAAAAAAATCGATTTTGAGAAAAATAATCCCAGTTTTGTGGGGAAAAAAAACGATTTTGGGGAAAATGAACCCAGTAATTGAGAAAAAAATTGATTTTTGGGAAAATGAACACAGTTTGGGGGGGGAACCCAATTTGTAGGGAAATTAACCAAGTTTTGTTGGAAAAAAAACATTTTGGGAAAAGGAACGCAGTAATTGGGTAAAAATACGGATTTTGTGGAAAATGAACGCATTTTTGGGGAGAAAAACCAAATTTGTAGCAAAACGAACCCAGTTTTAGTAGAAAAAAACAGATTTTGGGGAAAATGAACCTGGTTTGGGATGAAGAAAACCCGATTTTGGGGAAAATGTACCCAGTGTGGAGGGGAAATAGAAGATTTTGGGGAAAATGAACACTGTTTGGAGGGGAAACCCTAATTTGTGTGAAAATGCATCCAGTTTTGGGGGGGGAAATGAATTTTGCGGAAGATGAACCCAGTTTTGGAAGAAAAAAAGCTTATTATGGGGAAAATGAACCCAGTTTTGGGGAAAAAAATGATTTTGGGGAAAATGAAGCCAGTTTGGGAGGAAAAAATTCCATTTTGGGAAAATTGAACCCAGAGTGGAGATGAAATACCAGATTTTGGGGAAAATGAACCCAGTTTGGAGAGGAAAAACTGATTTGTGTGAAAATTCACCCAGTTTGGGGGGGAAAAAAAGGATTTTGAGGAAAATGAACCCAGTTTCGGAGGAAAAAGCTGATTATGGGGAAAATGAATCCAGTTTTGTGGGGAGAACCCCAATTTCAGGGGAAATGAGGCCAGTTTGGGGGAAAAAAATACAGTTTTGGGGAAAATGAACCCAGTTGGGAGGAGAAACCCGATTTTAGGGAAAATGAACCCAGTTTTGTGGAAAAAAAAAATCGATTTTGGCAAAAATGAACCCAGTTTGGGGTGGGAAAACCTGATTTTGGGGAAAATGAACCCAGTTCTGGTGGGAAAACTCGATTTTGGAAAAAAATTGAACTCATTTTGAGTGGAGAAACCCGATTTTGGGGAAAATAAAAGCAGCTTGAGGGGATAAAAGTCTGATTTGAGCAAAAATTAACCCTGTTCAGGGGGATAAACCCGATTTTGAAGATAATGAACTAAGGTGGGGGGGGGCATAAAACCCGATTTTGAGGAAAATGAACCCAGTTTGGGGAAAAAAACCTCGATTTTGGGGAAAATGAATCCAGTTTGGGGGGGAAATACCAGATTTTGGGGATAATGAACCCAGTAATTGGGGAAAAAAAAACCCTGATTTTGGAGAAAAGGAACCCAGTGTGAAGTGGAAACAGAAGATTTTGAGGAAAAGGAACACTGTTTGGAGGGGAAAACCTGATTTCTGTGCAAAGGCACCCAGTTTTGGGGGGGGAAATGGATTTTTGGGGAAAATGAACCCAGTTTGGGAAGAAAAAAACAGATTTTGGCGAAAATGAACCCAGTGTGGATGGGAAATACCAGATTTTGGGGAAAATGAACCCAATAATGGGGAAAAAAACCCTGATTTTGGGGAAAAGGAACGCAGTGTGGGAGGAGAAAAATTCCATTTTGGGGAAATTGAACATAGAGTGGAGATGAAATAGAAGATTTTTGGGAAAATAAACTCAGTGTGGAGGGGAAATACCAGATTTTGGGGAGAATGAACCCGGTTTGGGAGAAAAAAAGCTGATTGTGGAGTAAATCAACCCATTTTGGGGGAAAAAATCGATTTTGAGAAAAATAATCCCAGTTTTGTGGGGAAAAAAAACGATTTTGGGGAAAATGAACCCAGTAATTGAGAAAAAAATTGATTTTTGGGAAAATGAACACAGTTTGGGGGGGGAACCCAATTAGTAGGGAAATTAACCAAGTTTTGTTGGAAAAAAAACATTTTGGGAAAAGGAACGCAGTAATTGGGTAAAAATACGGATTTTGTGGAAAATGAACGCATTTTTGGGGAGAAAAACCAAATTTGTAGCAAAACGAACCCAGTTTTAGTAGAAAAAAACAGATTTTGGGGAAAATGAACCTGGTTTGGGATGAAGAAAACCCGATTTTGGGGAAAATGTACCCAGTGTGGAGGGGAAATAGAAGATTTTGGGGAAAATGAACACTGTTTGGAGGGGAAACCCTAATTTGTGTGAAAATGCATCCAGTTTTGGGGGGGGAAATGAATTTTGCGGAAGATGAACCCAGTTTTGGAAGAAAAAAACTTATTATGGGGAAAATGAACCCAGTTTTGGGGAAAAAAATGATTTTGGGGAAAATGAAGCCAGTTTGGGAGGAAAAAATTCCATTTTGGGAAAATTGAACCCAGAGTGGAGATGAAATACCAGATTTTGGGGAAAATGAACCCAGTTTGGAGAGGAAAAACTGATTTGTGTGAAAATTCACCCAGTTTGGGGGGGAAAAAAAGGATTTTGAGGAAAATGAACCCAGTTTCGGAGGAAAAAGCTGATTATGGGGAAAATGAATCCAGTTTTGTGGGGAGAACCCCAATTTCAGGGGAAATGAGGCCAGTTTGGGGGAAAAAAATACAGTTTTGGGGAAAATGAACCCAGTTGGGAGGAGAAACCCGATTTTAGGGAAAATGAACCCAGTTTCGTGGAAAAAAAAAATCGATTTTGGCAAAAATGAACCCAGTTTGGGGTGGGAAAACCTGATTTTGGGGAAAATGAACCCAGTTCTGGTGGGAAAACTCGATTTTGGAAAAAAATTGAACTCATTTTGAGTGGAGAAACCCGATTTTGGGGAAAATAAAAGCAGCTTGAGGGGATAAAAGTCTGATTTGAGCAAAAATTAACCCTGTTCAGGGGGATAAACCCGATTTTGAAGATAATGAACTAAGGTGGGGGGGGCATAAAACCCGATTTTGAGGAAAATGAACCCAGTTTGGGGAAAAAAAACTCGATTTTGGGGAAAATGAATCCAGTTTGGGGGGGAAATACCGGATTTTGGGGATAATGAACCCAGTAATTGGGAGAAAAAAACCCCTGATTTTGGAGAAAAGGAACCCAGTGTGAAGTGGAAACAGAAGATTTTGGGGAAGAGGAACACTGTTTGGAGGGGAAAACCTGATTTCTGTGCAAATGCACCCAGTTTTGGGGGGAAAAATGGATTTTTGGGGAAAATGAACCCAGTTTGGGAAGAAAAAAACAGATTTTGGCGAAAATGAACCCAGTGTGGATGGGAAATACCAGATTTTGGGGAAAATGAACCCAATAATGGGGAAAAAAACCCTGATTTTGGGGAAAAGGAACGCAGTGTGGGAGGAGAAAAATTCCATTTTGGAGAAATTGAACATAGAGTGGAGATGAAATAGAACATTTTTGGGAAAATAAACTCAGTGTGGAGGGGAAATACCAGATTTTGGGGAGAATGAACCCGGTTTGGGAGAAAAAAAGCTGATTGTGGAGTAAATCAACCCATTTTGGGGGAAAAAAATCGATTTTGAGAAAAATAATCCCAGTTTTGTGGGGAAAAAAAACGATTTTGGGGAAAATGAACCCAGTAATTGAGAAAAAAATTGATTTTTGGGAAAATGAACACAGTTTGGGGGGGGAACCCAATTTGTAGGGAAATTAACCAAGTTTTGTTGGAAAAAAAACATTTTGGGAAAAGGAACGCAGTAATTGGGTAAAAATACGGATTTTGTGGAAAATGAACGCATTTTTGGGGAGAAAAACCAAATTTGTAGCAAAACGAACCCAGTTTTAGTAGAAAAAAACAGATTTTGGGGAAAATGAACCTGGTTTGGGATGAAGAAAACCCGATTTTGGGGAAAATGTACCCAGTGTGGAGGGGAAATAGAAGATTTTGGGGAAAATGAACACTGTTTGGAGGGGAAACCCTAATTTGTGTGAAAATGCATCCAGTTTTGGGGGGGGAAATGAATTTTGCGGAAGATGAACCCAGTTTTGGAAGAAAAAAACTTATTATGGGGAAAATGAACCCAGTTTTGGGGAAAAAAATGATTTTGGGGAAAATGAAGCCAGTTTGGGAGGAAAAAATTCCATTTTGGGAAAATTGAACCCAGAGTGGAGATGAAATACCAGATTTTGGGGAAAATGAACCCAGTTTGGAGAGGAAAAACTGATTTGTGTGAAAATTCACCCAGTTTGGGGGGGAAAAAAAGGATTTTGAGGAAAATGAACCCAGTTTCGGAGGAAAAAGCTGATTATGGGGAAAATGAATCCAGTTTTGTGGGGAGAACCCCAATTTCAGGGGAAATGAGGCCAGTTTGGGGGAAAAAAATACAGTTTTGGGGAAAATGAACCCAGTTGGGAGGAGAAACCCGATTTTAGGGAAAATGAACCCAGTTTTGTGGAAAAAAAAAATCGATTTTGGCAAAAATGAACCCAGTTTGGGGTGGGAAAACCTGATTTTGGGGAAAATGAACCCAGTTCTGGTGGGAAAACTCGATTTTGGAAAAAAATTGAACTCATTTTGAGTGGAGAAACCCGATTTTGGGGAAAATAAAAGCAGCTTGAGGGGATAAAAGTCTGATTTGAGCAAAAATTAACCCTGTTCAGGGGGATAAACCCGATTTTGAAGATAATGAACTAAGGTTGGGGGGGGCATAAAACCCGATTTTGAGGAAAATGAACCCAGTTTGGGGAAAAAAAACTCGATTTTGGGGAAAATGAATCCAGTTTGGGGGGGAAATACCGGATTTTGGGGATAATGAACCCAGTAATTGGGAGAAAAAAAACCCTGATTTTGGAGAAAAGGAACCCAGTGTGAAGTGGAAACAGAAGATTTTGGGGAAGAGGAACACTGTTTGGAGGGGAAAACCTGATTTCTGTGCAAAGGCACCCAGTTTTGGGGGGGGAAATGGATTTTTGGGGAAAATGAACCCAGTTTGGGAAGAAAAAAACAGATTTTGGCGAAAATGAACCCAGTGTGGATGGGAAATACCAGATTTTGGGGAAAATGAACCCAATAATGGGGAAAAAAACCCTGATTTTGGGGAAAAGGAACGCAGTGTGGGAGGAGAAAAATTCCATTTTGGGGAAATTGAACATAGAGTGGAGATGAAATAGAACATTTTTGGGAAAATAAACTCAGTGTGGAGGGGAAATACCAGATTTTGGGGAGAATGAACCCGGTTTGGGAGAAAAAAAGCTGATTGTGGGGTAAATCAACCCATTTTGGGGGAAAAAAATCGTTTTTGAGAAAAAAAATCCCAGTTTTGTGGGGAAAAAAAACGATTTTGGGGAAAATGAACCCAGTAATTGAGAAAAAAATTGATTTTTGGGAAAATGAACACAGTTTGGGGGGGGAACCCAATTTGTAGGGAAATTAACCAAGTTTTGTTGGAAAAAAAAACATTTTGGGAAAAGGAACGCAGTAATTGGGTAAAAATACGGATTTTGTGGAAAATGAACGCATTTTTGGGGAGAAAAACCAAATTTGTAGTAAAACGAACCCAGTTTTAGTAGAAAAAAACAGATTTTGGGGAAAATGAACCTGGTTTGGGATGAAGAAAACCCGATTTTGGGGAAAATGAACCCAGTGTGGAGGGGAAATACCAGCTTTTGGGGAAAATGAACCCAGTGTGGAGTGGAAATAGAAGATTTTGGGGAAAATGAACACTGTTTGGAGGGGAAACCCTAATTTGTGTGAAAATGCATCCAGTTTTGGGGGGGGAAATGAATTTTGCGGAAGATGAACCCAGTTTTGGAAGAAAAAAAAGCTTATTATGGGGAAAATGAACCCAGTTTTGGGGAAAAAAATGATTTTGGGGAAAATGAACCCAGTTTTGGGGAAAAAATGATTTTGGGGAAAATGAACCCAGTTTGGGAGGAAAAAATTCCATTTTGGGAAAATTGAACCCAGAGTGGAGATGAAATACCAGATTTTGGGGAAAATGAACCCAGTTTGGAGAGGAAAAACTGATTTGTGTGAAAATTCACCCAGTTTGGGGGGGAAAAAAAGGATTTTGAGGAAAATGAACCCAGTTTCGGAGGAAAAAGCTGATTATGGGGAAAATGAATCCAGTTTTGTGGGGAGAACCCCAATTTCAGGGGAAATGAGGCCAGTTTGGGGGAAAAAAATACAGTTTTGGGGAAAATGAACCCAGTTAGGAGGAGAAACCCGATTTTAGGGAAAATGAACCCAGTTTTGTGGAAAAAAAAATCGATTTTGGCAAAAATGAACCCAGTTTGGGGTGGGAAAACCTGATTTTGGGGAAAATGAACCCAGTTCTGGTGGGAAAACTCGATTTTGGAAAAAAATTGAACTCATTTTGAGTGGAGAAACCCGATTTTGGGGAAAATAAAAGCAGCTTGAGGGGATAAAAGTCTGATTTGAGCAAAAATTAACCCTGTTCAGGGGGATAAACCCGATTTTGAAGATAATGAACTAAGGTTGGGGGGGGCATAAAACCCGATTTTGAGGAAAATGAACCCAGTTTGGGGAAAAAAAACTCGATTTTGGGGAAAATGAATCCAGTTTGGGGGGGAAATACCAGATTTTGGGGATAATGAACCCAGTAATTGGGGAAAAAAAAACCCTGATTTTGGAGAAAAGGAACCCAGTGTGAAGTGGAAACAGAAGATTTTGGGGAAAAGGAACACTGTTTGGAGGGGAAAACCTGATTTCTGTGCAAATGCACCCAGTTTTGGGGGGAAAAATGGATTTTTGGGGAAAATGAACCCAGTTTGGGAAGAAAAAAACAGATTTTGGCGAAAATGAACCCAGTGTGGATGGGAAATACCAGATTTTGGGGAAAATGAACCCAATAATGGGGAAAACCCCCTGATATTAGGGAAAAGGAACGCAGTGTGGGAGGAGAAAAATTCCATTTTGGAGAAATTGAACATAGAGTGGAGATGAAATAGAACATTTTTGGGAAAATAAACTCAGTGTGGAGGGGAAATACAAGATTTTGGGGAGAATGAACCCGGTTTGGGAGAAAAAAAGCTGATTGTGGGGTAAATCAACCCATTTTGGGGGAAAAAAGTCGTTTTTGAGAAAAAAAATCCCAGTTTTGGGGGGAAAAAAACGATTTTGGGGAAAATGAACCCAGTAATTGAGAAAAAAATTGATTTTTGGGAAAATGAACACAGTTTGGGGGGGGAACCCAATTTGTAGGGAAATTAACCAAGTTTTGTTGGAAAAAAAAACATTTTGGGAAAAGGAACGCAGTAATTGGGTAAAAATACGGATTTTGTGGAAAATGAACGCATTTTAGGGGAGAAAAACCAAATTTGTAGCAAAACGAACCCAGTTTTAGTAGAAAAAAACCAGATTTTGGGGAAAATGAACCTGGTTTGGGATGAAGAAAACCCGATTTTGGGGAAAATGAACCCAGTGTGGAGGGGAAATACCAGCTTTTGGGGAAAATGAACCCAGTGTGGAGTGGAAATAGAAGATTTTGGGGAAAATGAACACTGTTTGGAGGGGAAACCCTAATTTGTGTGAAAATGCATCCAGTTTTGGGGGGGGAAATGAATTTTGCGGAAGATGAACCCAGTTTTGGAAGAAAAAAAGCTTATTATGGGGAAAATGAACCCAGTTTTGGGGAAAAAAATGATTTTGGGGAAAATGAACCCAGTTTGGGAGGAAAAAAATCCATTTTGGGAAAATTGAACCCAGAGTGGAGATGAAATACAAGATTTTGGGGAAAATGAACCCAGTTTGGAGAGGAAAAACTGATTTGTGTGAAAATTCACCCAGTTTGGGGGGGAAAAAAAGGATTTTGAGGAAAATGAACCCAGTTTCGGAGGAAAAAGCTGATTATGGGGAAAATGAATCCAGTTTTGTGGGGAGAACCCCAATTTCAGGGGAAATGAGGCCAGTTTGGGGGAAAAAATACAGTTTTGGGGAAAATGAACCCAGTTGGGAGGAGAAACCCGATTTTAGGGAAAATGAACCCAGTTTTGTGGAAAAAAAAAATCGATTTTGGCAAAAATGAACCCAGTTTGGGGTGGGAAAACCTGATTTTGGGGAAAATGAACCCAGTTCTGGTGGGAAAACTCGATTTTGGAAAAAAATTGAACTCATTTTGAGTGGAGAAACCCGATTTTGGGGAAAATAAAAGCAGCTTGAGGGGATAAAAGTCTGATTTGAGCAAAAATTAACCCTGTTCAGGGGGATAAACCCGATTTTGAAGATAATGAACTAAGGTGGGGGGGGGCATAAAACCCGATTTTGAGGAAAATGAACCCAGTTTGGGGAAAAAAAAACTCGATTTTGGGGAAAATGAATCCAGTTTGGGGGGGAAATACCAGATTTTGGGGATAATGAACCCAGTAATTGGGGAAAAAAAACCCCTGATTTTGGAGAAAAGGAACCCAGTGTGAAGTGGAAACAGAAGATTTTGGGGAAAAGGAACACTGTTTGGAGGGGAAAACCTGATTTCTGTGCAAAGGCACCCAGTTTTGGGGGGGGAAATGGATTTTTGGGGAAAATGAACCCAGTTTGGGAAGAAAAAAACAGATTTTGGCGAAAATGAACCCAGTGTGGATGGGAAATACCAGATTTTGGGGAAAATGAACCCAATAATGGGGAAAAAAACCCTGATTTTGGGGAAAAGGAACGCAGTGTGGGAGGAGAAAAATTCCATTTTGGGGAAATTGAACATAGAGTGGAGATGAAATAGAACATTTTTGGGAAAATAAACTCAGTGTGGAGGGGAAATACCAGATTTTGGGGAGAATGAACCCGGTTTGGGAGAAAAAAAGCTGATTGTGGAGTAAATCAACCCATTTTGGGGGAAAAAAATCGATTTTGAGAAAAATAATCCCAGTTTTGTGGGGAAAAAAAACGATTTTGGGGAAAATGAACCCAGTAATTGAGAAAAAAATTGATTTTTGGGAAAATGAACACAGTTTGGGGGGGAACCCAATTTGTAGGGAAATTAACCAAGTTTTGTTGGAAAAAAAACATTTTGGGAAAAGGAACGCAGTAATTGGGTAAAAATACGGATTTTGTGGAAAATGAACGCATTTTTGGGGAGAAAAACCAAATTTGTAGCAAAACGAACCCAGTTTTAGTAGAAAAAAACAGATTTTGGGGAAAATGAACCTGGTTTGGGATGAAGAAAACCCGATTTTGGGGAAAATGTACCCAGTGTGGAGGGGAAATAGAAGATTTTGGGGAAAATGAACACTGTTTGGAGGGGAAACCCTAATTTGTGTGAAAATGCATCCAGTTTTGGGGGGGGAAATGAATTTTGCGGAAGATGAACCCAGTTTTGGAAGAAAAAAAGCTTATTATGGGGAAAATGAACCCAGTTTTGGGGAAAAAAATGATTTTGGGGAAAATGAAGCCAGTTTGGGAGGAAAAAATTCCATTTTGGGAAAATTGAACCCAGAGTGGAGATGAAATACCAGATTTTGGGGAAAATGAACCCAGTTTGGAGAGGAAAAACTGATTTGTGTGAAAATTCACCCAGTTTGGGGGGGAAAAAAAGGATTTTGAGGAAAATGAACCCAGTTTCGGAGGAAAAAGCTGATTATGGGGAAAATGAATCCAGTTTTGTGGGGAGAACCCCAATTTCAGGGGAAATGAGGCCAGTTTGGGGGAAAAAAATACAGTTTTGGGGAAAATGAACCCAGTTGGGAGGAGAAACCCGATTTTAGGGAAAATGAACCCAGTTTTGTGGAAAAAAAAAATCGATTTTGGCAAAAATGAACCCAGTTTGGGGTGGGAAAACCTGATTTTGGGGAAAATGAACCCAGTTCTGGTGGGAAAACTCGATTTTGGAAAAAAATTGAACTCATTTTGAGTGGAGAAACCCGATTTTGGGGAAAATAAAAGCAGCTTGAGGGGATAAAAGTCTGATTTGAGCAAAAATTAACCCTGTTCAGGGGGATAAACCCGATTTTGAAGATAATGAACTAAGGTTGGGGGGGGCATAAAACCCGATTTTGAGGAAAATGAACCCAGTTTGGGGAAAAAAAACTCGATTTTGGGTAAAATGAATCCAGTTTGGGGGGGAAATACCAGATTTTGGGGATAATGAACCCAGTAATTGGGGAAAAAAAAACCCTGATTTTGGAGAAAAGGAACCCAGTGTGAAGTGGAAACAGAAGATTTTGAGGAAAAGGAACACTGTTTGGAGGGGAAAACCTGATTTCTGTGCAAAGGCACCCAGTTTTGGGGGGGGAAATGGATTTTTGGGGAAAATGAACCCAGTTTGGGAAGAAAAAAACAGATTTTGGCGAAAATGAACCCAGTGTGGATGGGAAATACCAGATTTTGGGGAAAATGAACCCAATAATGGGGAAAAAAAACCCTGATTTTGGGGAAAAGGAACGCAGTGTGGGAGGAGAAAAATTCCATTTTGGGGAAATTGAACATAGAGTGGAGATGAAATAGAACATTTTTGGGAAAATAAACTCAGTGTGGAGGGGAAATACCAGATTTTGGGGAGAATGAACCCGGTTTGGGAGAAAAAAAGCTGATTGTGGGGTAAATCAACCCATTTTGGGGGAAAAAAATCGATTTTGAGAAAAATAATCCCAGTTTTGTGGGGAAAAAAAACGATTTTGGGGAAAATGAACCCAGTAATTGAGAAAAAAATTGATTTTTGGGAAAATGAACACAGTTTGGGGGGGGAACCCAATTAGTAGGGAAATTAACCAAGTTTTGTTGGAAAAAAAACATTTTGGGAAAAGGAACGCAGTAATTGGGTAAAAATACGGATTTTGTGGAAAATGAACGCATTTTTGGGGAGAAAAACCAAATTTGTAGCAAAACGAACCCAGTTTTAGTAGAAAAAAACAGATTTTGGGGAAAATGAACCTGGTTTGGGATGAAGAAAACCCGATTTTGGGGAAAATGTACCCAGTGTGGAGTGGAAATAGAAGATTTTGGGGAAAATGAACACTGTTTGGAGGGGAAACCCTAATTTGTGTGAAAATGCATCCAGTTTTGGGGGGGGAAATGAATTTTGCGGAAGATGAACCCAGTTTTGGAAGAAAAAAACTTATTATGGGGAAAATGAACCCAGTTTTGGGGAAAAAAATGATTTTGGGGAAAATGAAGCCAGTTTGGGAGGAAAAAATTCCATTTTGGGAAAATTGAACCCAGAGTGGAGATGAAATACCAGATTTTGGGGAAAATGAACCCAGTTTGGAGAGGAAAAACTGATTTGTGTGAAAATTCACCCAGTTTGGGGGGGAAAAAAAGGATTTTGAGGAAAATGAACCCAGTTTCGGAGGAAAAAGCTGATTATGGGGAAAATGAATCCAGTTTTGTGGGGAGAACCCCAATTTCAGGGGAAATGAGGCCAGTTTGGGGGAAAAAAATACAGTTTTGGGGAAAATGAACCCAGTTGGGAGGAGAAACCCGATTTTAGGGAAAATGAACCCAGTTTCGTGGAAAAAAAAAATCGATTTTGGCAAAAATGAACCCAGTTTGGGGTGGGAAAACCTGATTTTGGGGAAAATGAACCCAGTTCTGGTGGGAAAACTCGATTTTGGAAAAAAATTGAACTCATTTTGAGTGGAGAAACCCGATTTTGGGGAAAATAAAAGCAGCTTGAGGGGATAAAAGTCTGATTTGAGCAAAAATTAACCCTGTTCAGGGGGATAAACCCGATTTTGAAGATAATGAACTAAGGTTGGGGGGGGCATAAAACCCGATTTTGAGGAAAATGAACCCAGTTTGGGGAAAAAAACCTCGATTTTGGGGAAAATGAATCCAGTTTGGGGGGGAAATACCGGATTTTGGGGATAATGAACCCAGTAATTGGGAGAAAAAAAACCCTGATTTTGGAGAAAAGGAACCCAGTGTGAAGTGGAAACAGAAGATTTTGGGGAAGAGGAACACTGTTTGGAGGGGAAAACCTGATTTCTGTGCAAATGCACCCAGTTTTGGGGGGAAAAATGGATTTTTGGGGAAAATGAACCCAGTTTGGGAAGAAAAAAACAGATTTTGGCGAAAATGAACCCAGTGTGGATGGGAAATACCAGATTTTGGGGAAAATGAACCCAATAATGGGGAAAAAAACCCTGATTTTGGGGAAAAGGAACGCAGTGTGGGAGGAGAAAAATTCCATTTTGGAGAAATTGAACATAGAGTGGAGATGAAATAGAACATTTTTGGGAAAATAAACTCAGTGTGGAGGGGAAATACAAGATTTTGGGGAGAATGAACCCGGTTTGGGAGAAAAAAAGCTGATTGTGGGGTAAATCAACCCATTTTGGGGGAAAAAAGTCGTTTTTGAGAAAAAAAATCCCAGTTTTGGGGGGAAAAAAACGATTTTGGGGAAAATGAACCCAGTAATTGAGAAAAAAATTGATTTTTGGGAAAATGAACACAGTTTGGGGGGGGAACCCAATTTGTAGGGAAATTAACCAAGTTTTGTTGGAAAAAAAAACATTTTGGGAAAAGGAACGCAGTAATTGGGTAAAAATACGGATTTTGTGGAAAATGAACGCATTTTAGGGGAGAAAAACCAAATTTGTAGCAAAACGAACCCAGTTTTAGTAGAAAAAAACCAGATTTTGGGGAAAATGAACCTGGTTTGGGATGAAGAAAACCCGATTTTGGGGAAAATGAACCCAGTGTGGAGGGGAAATACCAGCTTTTGGGGAAAATGAACCCAGTGTGGAGTGGAAATAGAAGATTTTGGGGAAAATGAACACTGTTTGGAGGGGAAACCCTAATTTGTGTGAAAATGCATCCAGTTTTGGGGGGGGAAATGAATTTTGCGGAAGATGAACCCAGTTTTGGAAGAAAAAAAGCTTATTATGGGGAAAATGAACCCAGTTTTGGGGAAAAAAATGATTTTGGGGAAAATGAACCCAGTTTGGGAGGAAAAAAATCCATTTTGGGAAAATTGAACCCAGAGTGGAGATGAAATACCAGATTTTGGGGAAAATGAACCCAGTTTGGAGAGGAAAAACTGATTTGTGTGAAAATTCACCCAGTTTGGGGGGGAAAAAAAGGATTTTGAGGAAAATGAACCCAGTTTCGGAGGAAAAAGCTGATTATGGGGAAAATGAATCCAGTTTTGTGGGGAGAACCCCAATTTCAGGGGAAATGAGGCCAGTTTGGGGGAAAAAATACAGTTTTGGGGAAAATGAACCCAGAGTGGAGATGAAATACCAGATTTTGGGGAAAATGAACCCAGTTTGGAGAGGAAAAACTGATTTGTGTGAAAATTCACCCAGTTTGGGGGGGAAAAAAAGGATTTTGAGGAAAATGAACCCAGTTTCGGAGGAAAAAGCTGATTATGGGGAAAATGAATCCAGTTTTGTGGGGAGAACCCCAATTTCAGGGGAAATGAGGCCAGTTTGGGGGAAAAAAATACAGTTTTGGGGAAAATGAACCCAGTTAGGAGGAGAAACCCGATTTTAGGGAAAATGAACCCAGTTTTGTGGAAAAAAAAATCGATTTTGGCAAAAATGAACCCAGTTTGGGGTGGGAAAACCTGATTTTGGGGAAAATGAACCCAGTTCTGGTGGGAAAACTCGATTTTGGAAAAAAATTGAACTCATTTTGAGTGGAGAAACCCGATTTTGGGGAAAATAAAAGCAGCTTGAGGGGATAAAAGTCTGATTTGAGCAAAAATTAACCCTGTTCAGGGGGATAAACCCGATTTTGAAGATAATGAACTAAGGTTGGGGGGGGCATAAAACCCGATTTTGAGGAAAATGAACCCAGTTTGGGGAAAAAAAACTCGATTTTGGGGAAAATGAATCCAGTTTGGGGGGGAAATACCAGATTTTGGGGATAATGAACCCAGTAATTGGGGAAAAAAAAACCCTGATTTTGGAGAAAAGGAACCCAGTGTGAAGTGGAAACAGAAGATTTTGGGGAAAAGGAACACTGTTTGGAGGGGAAAACCTGATTTCTGTGCAAATGCACCCAGTTTTGGGGGGAAAAATGGATTTTTGGGGAAAATGAACCCAGTTTGGGAAGAAAAAAACAGATTTTGGCGAAAATGAACCCAGTGTGGATGGGAAATACCAGATTTTGGGGAAAATGAACCCAATAATGGGGAAAACCCCCTGATATTAGGGAAAAGGAACGCAGTGTGGGAGGAGAAAAATTCCATTTTGGAGAAATTGAACATAGAGTGGAGATGAAATAGAACATTTTTGGGAAAATAAACTCAGTGTGGAGGGGAAATACAAGATTTTGGGGAGAATGAACCCGGTTTGGGAGAAAAAAAGCTGATTGTGGGGTAAATCAACCCATTTTGGGGGAAAAAAGTCGTTTTTGAGAAAAAAAATCCCAGTTTTGGGGGGAAAAAAACGATTTTGGGGAAAATGAACCCAGTAATTGAGAAAAAAATTGATTTTTGGGAAAATGAACACAGTTTGGGGGGGGAACCCAATTTGTAGGGAAATTAACCAAGTTTTGTTGGAAAAAAAAACATTTTGGGAAAAGGAACGCAGTAATTGGGTAAAAATACGGATTTTGTGGAAAATGAACGCATTTTAGGGGAGAAAAACCAAATTTGTAGCAAAACGAACCCAGTTTTAGTAGAAAAAAACCAGATTTTGGGGAAAATGAACCTGGTTTGGGATGAAGAAAACCCGATTTTGGGGAAAATGAACCCAGTGTGGAGGGGAAATACCAGCTTTTGGGGAAAATGAACCCAGTGTGGAGTGGAAATAGAAGATTTTGGGGAAAATGAACACTGTTTGGAGGGGAAACCCTAATTTGTGTGAAAATGCATCCAGTTTTGGGGGGGGAAATGAATTTTGCGGAAGATGAACCCAGTTTTGGAAGAAAAAAAGCTTATTATGGGGAAAATGAACCCAGTTTTGGGGAAAAAAATGATTTTGGGGAAAATGAACCCAGTTTGGGAGGAAAAAAATCCATTTTGGGAAAATTGAACCCAGAGTGGAGATGAAATACAAGATTTTGGGGAAAATGAACCCAGTTTGGAGAGGAAAAACTGATTTGTGTGAAAATTCACCCAGTTTGGGGGGGAAAAAAAGGATTTTGAGGAAAATGAACCCAGTTTCGGAGGAAAAAGCTGATTATGGGGAAAATGAATCCAGTTTTGTGGGGAGAACCCCAATTTCAGGGGAAATGAGGCCAGTTTGGGGGAAAAAATACAGTTTTGGGGAAAATGAACCCAGTTGGGAGGAGAAACCCGATTTTAGGGAAAATGAACCCAGTTTTGTGGAAAAAAAAAATCGATTTTGGCAAAAATGAACCCAGTTTGGGGTGGGAAAACCTGATTTTGGGGAAAATGAACCCAGTTCTGGTGGGAAAACTCGATTTTGGAAAAAAATTGAACTCATTTTGAGTGGAGAAACCCGATTTTGGGGAAAATAAAAGCAGCTTGAGGGGATAAAAGTCTGATTTGAGCAAAAATTAACCCTGTTCAGGGGGATAAACCCGATTTTGAAGATAATGAACTAAGGTGGGGGGGGGCATAAAACCCGATTTTGAGGAAAATGAACCCAGTTTGGGGAAAAAAAACTCGATTTTGGGGAAAATGAATCCAGTTTGGGGGGGAAATACCAGATTTTGGGGATAATGAACCCAGTAATTGGGGAAAAAAAACCCCTGATTTTGGAGAAAAGGAACCCAGTGTGAAGTGGAAACAGAAGATTTTGGGGAAAAGGAACACTGTTTGGAGGGGAAAACCTGATTTCTGTGCAAAGGCACCCAGTTTTGGGGGGGGAAATGGATTTTTGGGGAAAATGAACCCAGTTTGGGAAGAAAAAAACAGATTTTGGCGAAAATGAACCCAGTGTGGATGGGAAATACCAGATTTTGGGGAAAATGAACCCAATAATGGGGAAAAAAACCCTGATTTTGGGGAAAAGGAACGCAGTGTGGGAGGAGAAAAATTCCATTTTGGGGAAATTGAACATAGAGTGGAGATGAAATAGAACATTTTTGGGAAAATAAACTCAGTGTGGAGGGGAAATACCAGATTTTGGGGAGAATGAACCCGGTTTGGGAGAAAAAAAGCTGATTGTGGAGTAAATCAACCCATTTTGGGGGAAAAAAATCGATTTTGAGAAAAATAATCCCAGTTTTGTGGGGAAAAAAAACGATTTTGGGGAAAATGAACCCAGTAATTGAGAAAAAAATTGATTTTTGGGAAAATGAACACAGTTTGGGGGGGGAACCCAATTTGTAGGGAAATTAACCAAGTTTTGTTGGAAAAAAAACATTTTGGGAAAAGGAACGCAGTAATTGGGTAAAAATACGGATTTTGTGGAAAATGAACGCATTTTTGGGGAGAAAAACCAAATTTGTAGCAAAACGAACCCAGTTTTAGTAGAAAAAAACAGATTTTGGGGAAAATGAACCTGGTTTGGGATGAAGAAAACCCGATTTTGGGGAAAATGTACCCAGTGTGGAGGGGAAATAGAAGATTTTGGGGAAAATGAACACTGTTTGGAGGGGAAACCCTAATTTGTGTGAAAATGCATCCAGTTTTGGGGGGGGAAATGAATTTTGCGGAAGATGAACCCAGTTTTGGAAGAAAAAAAGCTTATTATGGGGAAAATGAACCCAGTTTTGGGGAAAAAAATGATTTTGGGGAAAATGAAGCCAGTTTGGGAGGAAAAAATTCCATTTTGGGAAAATTGAACCCAGAGTGGAGATGAAATACCAGATTTTGGGGAAAATGAACCCAGTTTGGAGAGGAAAAACTGATTTGTGTGAAAATTCACCCAGTTTGGGGGGGAAAAAAAGGATTTTGAGGAAAATGAACCCAGTTTCGGAGGAAAAAGCTGATTATGGGGAAAATGAATCCAGTTTTGTGGGGAGAACCCCAATTTCAGGGGAAATGAGGCCAGTTTGGGGGAAAAAAATACAGTTTTGGGGAAAATGAACCCAGTTGGGAGGAGAAACCCGATTTTAGGGAAAATGAACCCAGTTTTGTGGAAAAAAAAAATCGATTTTGGCAAAAATGAACCCAGTTTGGGGTGGGAAAACCTGATTTTGGGGAAAATGAACCCAGTTCTGGTGGGAAAACTCGATTTTGGAAAAAAATTGAACTCATTTTGAGTGGAGAAACCCGATTTTGGGGAAAATAAAAGCAGCTTGAGGGGATAAAAGTCTGATTTGAGCAAAAATTAACCCTGTTCAGGGGGATAAACCCGATTTTGAAGATAATGAACTAAGGTTGGGGGGGGCATAAAACCCGATTTTGAGGAAAATGAACCCAGTTTGGGGAAAAAAAACTCGATTTTGGGTAAAATGAATCCAGTTTGGGGGGGAAATACCAGATTTTGGGGATAATGAACCCAGTAATTGGGGAAAAAAAAACCCTGATTTTGGAGAAAAGGAACCCAGTGTGAAGTGGAAACAGAAGATTTTGAGGAAAAGGAACACTGTTTGGAGGGGAAAACCTGATTTCTGTGCAAAGGCACCCAGTTTTGGGGGGGGAAATGGATTTTTGGGGAAAATGAACCCAGTTTGGGAAGAAAAAAACAGATTTTGGCGAAAATGAACCCAGTGTGGATGGGAAATACCAGATTTTGGGGAAAATGAACCCAATAATGGGGAAAAAAACCCTGATTTTGGGGAAAAGGAACGCAGTGTGGGAGGAGAAAAATTCCATTTTGGGGAAATTGAACATAGAGTGGAGATGAAATAGAACATTTTTGGGAAAATAAACTCAGTGTGGAGGGGAAATACCAGATTTTGGGGAGAATGAACCCGGTTTGGGAGAAAAAAAGCTGATTGTGGGGTAAATCAACCCATTTTGGGGGAAAAAAATCGATTTTGAGAAAAATAATCCCAGTTTTGTGGGGAAAAAAAACGATTTTGGGGAAAATGAACCCAGTAATTGAGAAAAAAATTGATTTTTGGGAAAATGAACACAGTTTGGGGGGGGAACCCAATTAGTAGGGAAATTAACCAAGTTTTGTTGGAAAAAAAACATTTTGGGAAAAGGAACGCAGTAATTGGGTAAAAATACGGATTTTGTGGAAAATGAACGCATTTTTGGGGAGAAAAACCAAATTTGTAGCAAAACGAACCCAGTTTTAGTAGAAAAAAACAGATTTTGGGGAAAATGAACCTGGTTTGGGATGAAGAAAACCCGATTTTGGGGAAAATGTACCCAGTGTGGAGTGGAAATAGAAGATTTTGGGGAAAATGAACACTGTTTGGAGGGGAAACCCTAATTTGTGTGAAAATGCATCCAGTTTTGGGGGGGGAAATGAATTTTGCGGAAGATGAACCCAGTTTTGGAAGAAAAAAACTTATTATGGGGAAAATGAACCCAGTTTTGGGGAAAAAAATGATTTTGGGGAAAATGAAGCCAGTTTGGGAGGAAAAAATTCCATTTTGGGAAAATTGAACCCAGAGTGGAGATGAAATACCAGATTTTGGGGAAAATGAACCCAGTTTGGAGAGGAAAAACTGATTTGTGTGAAAATTCACCCAGTTTGGGGGGGAAAAAAAGGATTTTGAGGAAAATGAACCCAGTTTCGGAGGAAAAAGCTGATTATGGGGAAAATGAATCCAGTTTTGTGGGGAGAACCCCAATTTCAGGGGAAATGAGGCCAGTTTGGGGGAAAAAAATACAGTTTTGGGGAAAATGAACCCAGTTGGGAGGAGAAACCCGATTTTAGGGAAAATGAACCCAGTTTCGTGGAAAAAAAAAATCGATTTTGGCAAAAATGAACCCAGTTTGGGGTGGGAAAACCTGATTTTGGGGAAAATGAACCCAGTTCTGGTGGGAAAACTCGATTTTGGAAAAAAATTGAACTCATTTTGAGTGGAGAAACCCGATTTTGGGGAAAATAAAAGCAGCTTGAGGGGATAAAAGTCTGATTTGAGCAAAAATTAACCCTGTTCAGGGGGATAAACCCGATTTTGAAGATAATGAACTAAGGTTGGGGGGGGCATAAAACCCGATTTTGAGGAAAATGAACCCAGTTTGGGGAAAAAAACCTCGATTTTGGGGAAAATGAATCCAGTTTGGGGGGGAAATACCGGATTTTGGGGATAATGAACCCAGTAATTGGGAGAAAAAAAACCCTGATTTTGGAGAAAAGGAACCCAGTGTGAAGTGGAAACAGAAGATTTTGGGGAAGAGGAACACTGTTTGGAGGGGAAAACCTGATTTCTGTGCAAATGCACCCAGTTTTGGGGGGAAAAATGGATTTTTGGGGAAAATGAACCCAGTTTGGGAAGAAAAAAACAGATTTTGGCGAAAATGAACCCAGTGTGGATGGGAAATACCAGATTTTGGGGAAAATGAACCCAATAATGGGGAAAAAAACCCTGATTTTGGGGAAAAGGAACGCAGTGTGGGAGGAGAAAAATTCCATTTTGGAGAAATTGAACATAGAGTGGAGATGAAATAGAACATTTTTGGGAAAATAAACTCAGTGTGGAGGGGAAATACAAGATTTTGGGGAGAATGAACCCGGTTTGGGAGAAAAAAAGCTGATTGTGGGGTAAATCAACCCATTTTGGGGGAAAAAAGTCGTTTTTGAGAAAAAAAATCCCAGTTTTGGGGGGAAAAAAACGATTTTGGGGAAAATGAACCCAGTAATTGAGAAAAAAATTGATTTTTGGGAAAATGAACACAGTTTGGGGGGGGAACCCAATTTGTAGGGAAATTAACCAAGTTTTGTTGGAAAAAAAAACATTTTGGGAAAAGGAACGCAGTAATTGGGTAAAAATACGGATTTTGTGGAAAATGAACGCATTTTAGGGGAGAAAAACCAAATTTGTAGCAAAACGAACCCAGTTTTAGTAGAAAAAAAACAGATTTTGGGGAAAATGAACCTGGTTTGGGATGAAGAAAACCCGATTTTGGGGAAAATGAACCCAGTGTGGAGGGGAAATACCAGCTTTTGGGGAAAATGAACCCAGTGTGGAGTGGAAATAGAAGATTTTGGGGAAAATGAACACTGTTTGGAGGGGAAACCCTAATTTGTGTGAAAATGCATCCAGTTTTGGGGGGGGAAATGAATTTTGCGGAAGATGAACCCAGTTTTGGAAGAAAAAAAGCTTATTATGGGGAAAATGAACCCAGTTTTGGGGAAAAAAATGATTTTGGGGAAAATGAACCCAGTTTGGGAGGAAAAAAATCCATTTTGGGAAAATTGAACCCAGAGTGGAGATGAAATACCAGATTTTGGGGAAAATGAACCCAGTTTGGAGAGGAAAAACTGATTTGTGTGAAAATTCACCCAGTTTGGGGGGGAAAAAAAGGATTTTGAGGAAAATGAACCCAGTTTCGGAGGAAAAAGCTGATTATGGGGAAAATGAATCCAGTTTTGTGGGGAGAACCCCAATTTCAGGGGAAATGAGGCCAGTTTGGGGGAAAAAATACAGTTTTGGGGAAAATGAACCCAGAGTGGAGATGAAATACCAGATTTTGGGGAAAATGAACCCAGTTTGGAGAGGAAAAACTGATTTGTGTGAAAATTCACCCAGTTTGGGGGGGAAAAAAAGGATTTTGAGGAAAATGAACCCAGTTTCGGAGGAAAAAGCTGATTATGGGGAAAATGAATCCAGTTTTGTGGGGAGAACCCCAATTTCAGGGGAAATGAGGCCAGTTTGGGGGAAAAAAATACAGTTTTGGGGAAAATGAACCCAGTTGGGAGGAGAAACCCGATTTTAGGGAAAATGAACCCAGTTTCGTGGAAAAAAAAAATCGATTTTGGCAAAAATGAACCCAGTTTGGGGTGGGAAAACCTGATTTTGGGGAAAATGAACCCAGTTCTGGTGGGAAAACTCGATTTTGGAAAAAAATTGAACTCATTTTGAGTGGAGAAACCCGATTTTGGGGAAAATAAAAGCAGCTTGAGGGGATAAAAGTCTGATTTGAGCAAAAATTAACCCTGTTCAGGGGGATAAACCCGATTTTGAAGATAATGAACTAAGGTTGGGGGGGGCATAAAACCCGATTTTGAGGAAAATGAACCCAGTTTGGGGAAAAAAAACTCGATTTTGGGTAAAATGAATCCAGTTTGGGGGGGAAATACCAGATTTTGGGGATAATGAACCCAGTAATTGGGGAAAAAAAAACCCTGATTTTGGAGAAAAGGAACCCAGTGTGAAGTGGAAACAGAAGATTTTGAGGAAAAGGAACACTGTTTGGAGGGGAAAACCTGATTTCTGTGCAAAGGCACCCAGTTTTGGGGGGGGAAATGGATTTTTGGGGAAAATGAACCCAGTTTGGGAAGAAAAAAACAGATTTTGGCGAAAATGAACCCAGTGTGGATGGGAAATACCAGATTTTGGGGAAAATGAACCCAATAATGGGGAAAAAAACCCTGATTTTGGGGAAAAGGAACGCAGTGTGGGAGGAGAAAAATTCCATTTTGGGGAAATTGAACATAGAGTGGAGATGAAATAGAACATTTTTGGGAAAATAAACTCAGTGTGGAGGGGAAATACCAGATTTTGGGGAGAATGAACCCGGTTTGGGAGAAAAAAAGCTGATTGTGGGGTAAATCAACCCATTTTGGGGGAAAAAAATCGATTTTGAGAAAAATAATCCCAGTTTTGTGGGGAAAAAAAACGATTTTGGGGAAAATGAACCCAGTAATTGAGAAAAAAATTGATTTTTGGGAAAATGAACACAGTTTGGGGGGGGAACCCAATTAGTAGGGAAATTAACCAAGTTTTGTTGGAAAAAAAACATTTTGGGAAAAGGAACGCAGTAATTGGGTAAAAATACGGATTTTGTGGAAAATGAACGCATTTTTGGGGAGAAAAACCAAATTTGTAGCAAAACGAACCCAGTTTTAGTAGAAAAAAACAGATTTTGGGGAAAATGAACCTGGTTTGGGATGAAGAAAACCCGATTTTGGGGAAAATGTACCCAGTGTGGAGTGGAAATAGAAGATTTTGGGGAAAATGAACACTGTTTGGAGGGGAAACCCTAATTTGTGTGAAAATGCATCCAGTTTTGGGGGGGGAAATGAATTTTGCGGAAGATGAACCCAGTTTTGGAAGAAAAAAACTTATTATGGGGAAAATGAACCCAGTTTTGGGGAAAAAAATGATTTTGGGGAAAATGAAGCCAGTTTGGGAGGAAAAAATTCCATTTTGGGAAAATTGAACCCAGAGTGGAGATGAAATACCAGATTTTGGGGAAAATGAACCCAGTTTGGAGAGGAAAAACTGATTTGTGTGAAAATTCACCCAGTTTGGGGGGGAAAAAAAGGATTTTGAGGAAAATGAACCCAGTTTCGGAGGAAAAAGCTGATTATGGGGAAAATGAATCCAGTTTTGTGGGGAGAACCCCAATTTCAGGGGAAATGAGGCCAGTTTGGGGGAAAAAAATACAGTTTTGGGGAAAATGAACCCAGTTGGGAGGAGAAACCCGATTTTAGGGAAAATGAACCCAGTTTCGTGGAAAAAAAAAATCGATTTTGGCAAAAATGAACCCAGTTTGGGGTGGGAAAACCTGATTTTGGGGAAAATGAACCCAGTTCTGGTGGGAAAACTCGATTTTGGAAAAAAATTGAACTCATTTTGAGTGGAGAAACCCGATTTTGGGGAAAATAAAAGCAGCTTGAGGGGATAAAAGTCTGATTTGAGCAAAAATTAACCCTGTTCAGGGGGATAAACCCGATTTTGAAGATAATGAACTAAGGTTGGGGGGGGCATAAAACCCGATTTTGAGGAAAATGAACCCAGTTTGGGGAAAAAAACCTCGATTTTGGGGAAAATGAATCCAGTTTGGGGGGGAAATACCGGATTTTGGGGATAATGAACCCAGTAATTGGGAGAAAAAAAACCCTGATTTTGGAGAAAAGGAACCCAGTGTGAAGTGGAAACAGAAGATTTTGGGGAAGAGGAACACTGTTTGGAGGGGAAAACCTGATTTCTGTGCAAATGCACCCAGTTTTGGGGGGAAAAATGGATTTTTGGGGAAAATGAACCCAGTTTGGGAAGAAAAAAACAGATTTTGGCGAAAATGAACCCAGTGTGGATGGGAAATACCAGATTTTGGGGAAAATGAACCCAATAATGGGGAAAAAAACCCTGATTTTGGGGAAAAGGAACGCAGTGTGGGAGGAGAAAAATTCCATTTTGGAGAAATTGAACATAGAGTGGAGATGAAATAGAACATTTTTGGGAAAATAAACTCAGTGTGGAGGGGAAATACAAGATTTTGGGGAGAATGAACCCGGTTTGGGAGAAAAAAAGCTGATTGTGGGGTAAATCAACCCATTTTGGGGGAAAAAAGTCGTTTTTGAGAAAAAAAATCCCAGTTTTGGGGGGAAAAAAACGATTTTGGGGAAAATGAACCCAGTAATTGAGAAAAAAATTGATTTTTGGGAAAATGAACACAGTTTGGGGGGGGAACCCAATTTGTAGGGAAATTAACCAAGTTTTGTTGGAAAAAAAAACATTTTGGGAAAAGGAACGCAGTAATTGGGTAAAAATACGGATTTTGTGGAAAATGAACGCATTTTAGGGGAGAAAAACCAAATTTGTAGCAAAACGAACCCAGTTTTAGTAGAAAAAAAACAGATTTTGGGGAAAATGAACCTGGTTTGGGATGAAGAAAACCCGATTTTGGGGAAAATGAACCCAGTGTGGAGGGGAAATACCAGCTTTTGGGGAAAATGAACCCAGTGTGGAGTGGAAATAGAAGATTTTGGGGAAAATGAACACTGTTTGGAGGGGAAACCCTAATTTGTGTGAAAATGCATCCAGTTTTGGGGGGGGAAATGAATTTTGCGGAAGATGAACCCAGTTTTGGAAGAAAAAAAGCTTATTATGGGGAAAATGAACCCAGTTTTGGGGAAAAAAATGATTTTGGGGAAAATGAACCCAGTTTGGGAGGGAAAAAATCCATTTTGGGAAAATTGAACCCAGAGTGGAGATGAAATACCAGATTTTGGGGAAAATGAACCCAGTTTGGAGAGGAAAAACTGATTTGTGTGAAAATTCACCCAGTTTGGGGGGGAAAAAAAGGATTTTGAGGAAAATGAACCCAGTTTCGGAGGAAAAAGCTGATTATGGGGAAAATGAATCCAGTTTTGTGGGGAGAACCCCAATTTCAGGGGAAATGAGGCCAGTTTGGGGGAAAAAATACAGTTTTGGGGAAAATGAACCCAGAGTGGAGATGAAATACCAGATTTTGGGGAAAATGAACCCAGTTTGGAGAGGAAAAACTGATTTGTGTGAAAATTCACCCAGTTTGGGGGGGAAAAAAAGGATTTTGAGGAAAATGAACCCAGTTTCGGAGGAAAAAGCTGATTATGGGGAAAATGAATCCAGTTTTGTGGGGAGAACCCCAATTTCAGGGGAAATGAGGCCAGTTTGGGGGAAAAAAATACAGTTTTGGGGAAAATGAACCCAGTTGGGAGGAGAAACCCGATTTTAGGGAAAATGAACCCAGTTTCGTGGAAAAAAAAAATCGATTTTGGCAAAAATGAACCCAGTTTGGGGTGGGAAAACCTGATTTTGGGGAAAATGAACCCAGTTCTGGTGGGAAAACTCGATTTTGGAAAAAAATTGAACTCATTTTGAGTGGAGAAACCCGATTTTGGGGAAAATAAAAGCAGCTTGAGGGGATAAAAGTCTGATTTGAGCAAAAATTAACCCTGTTCAGGGGGATAAACCCGATTTTGAAGATAATGAACTAAGGTTGGGGGGGGCATAAAACCCGATTTTGAGGAAAATGAACCCAGTTTGGGGAAAAAAACCTCGATTTTGGGGAAAATGAATCCAGTTTGGGGGGGAAATACCGGATTTTGGGGATAATGAACCCAGTAATTGGGAGAAAAAAAACCCTGATTTTGGAGAAAAGGAACCCAGTGTGAAGTGGAAACAGAAGATTTTGGGGAAGAGGAACACTGTTTGGAGGGGAAAACCTGATTTCTGTGCAAATGCACCCAGTTTTGGGGGGAAAAATGGATTTTTGGGGAAAATGAACCCAGTTTGGGAAGAAAAAAACAGATTTTGGCGAAAATGAACCCAGTGTGGATGGGAAATACCAGATTTTGGGGAAAATGAACCCAATAATGGGGAAAAAAACCCTGATTTTGGGGAAAAGGAACGCAGTGTGGGAGGAGAAAAATTCCATTTTGGAGAAATTGAACATAGAGTGGAGATGAAATAGAACATTTTTGGGAAAATAAACTCAGTGTGGAGGGGAAATACAAGATTTTGGGGAGAATGAACCCGGTTTGGGAGAAAAAAAGCTGATTGTGGGGTAAATCAACCCATTTTGGGGGAAAAAAGTCGTTTTTGAGAAAAAAAATCCCAGTTTTGGGGGGAAAAAAACGATTTTGGGGAAAATGAACCCAGTAATTGAGAAAAAAATTGATTTTTGGGAAAATGAACACAGTTTGGGGGGGGAACCCAATTTGTAGGGAAATTAACCAAGTTTTGTTGGAAAAAAAAACATTTTGGGAAAAGGAACGCAGTAATTGGGTAAAAATACGGATTTTGTGGAAAATGAACGCATTTTAGGGGAGAAAAACCAAATTTGTAGCAAAACGAACCCAGTTTTAGTAGAAAAAAACCAGATTTTGGGGAAAATGAACCTGGTTTGGGATGAAGAAAACCCGATTTTGGGGAAAATGAACCCAGTGTGGAGGGGAAATACCAGCTTTTGGGGAAAATGAACCCAGTGTGGAGTGGAAATAGAAGATTTTGGGGAAAATGAACACTGTTTGGAGGGGAAACCCTAATTTGTGTGAAAATGCATCCAGTTTTGGGGGGGGAAATGAATTTTGCGGAAGATGAACCCAGTTTTGGAAGAAAAAAAGCTTATTATGGGGAAAATGAACCCAGTTTTGGGGAAAAAAATGATTTTGGGGAAAATGAAGCCAGTTTGGGAGGAAAAAATTCCATTTTGGGAAAATTGAACCCAGAGTGGAGATGAAATACCAGATTTTGGGGAAAATGAACCCAGTTTGGAGAGGAAAAACTGATTTGTGTGAAAATTCACCCAGTTTGGGGGGGAAAAAAAGGATTTTGAGGAAAATGAACCCAGTTTCGGAGGAAAAAGCTGATTATGGGGAAAATGAATCCAGTTTTGTGGGGAGAACCCCAATTTCAGGGGAAATGAGGCCAGTTTGGGGGAAAAAAATACAGTTTTGGGGAAAATGAACCCAGTTGGGAGGAGAAACCCGATTTTAGGGAAAATGAACCCAGTTTTGTGGAAAAAAAAAATCGATTTTGGCAAAAATGAACCCAGTTTGGGGTGGGAAAACCTGATTTTGGGGAAAATGAACCCAGTTCTGGTGGGAAAACTCGATTTTGGAAAAAAATTGAACTCATTTTGAGTGGAGAAACCCGATTTTGGGGAAAATAAAAGCAGCTTGAGGGGATAAAAGTCTGATTTGAGCAAAAATTAACCCTGTTCAGGGGGATAAACCCGATTTTGAAGATAATGAACTAAGGTTGGGGGGGGCATAAAACCCGATTTTGAGGAAAATGAACCCAGTTTGGGGAAAAAAAACTCGATTTTGGGTAAAATGAATCCAGTTTGGGGGGGAAATACCAGATTTTGGGGATAATGAACCCAGTAATTGGGGAAAAAAAACCCCTGATTTTGGAGAAAAGGAACCCAGTGTGAAGTGGAAACAGAAGATTTTGAGGAAAAGGAACACTGTTTGGAGGGGAAAACCTGATTTCTGTGCAAAGGCACCCAGTTTTGGGGGGGGAAATGGATTTTTGGGGAAAATGAACCCAGTTTGGGAAGAAAAAAACAGATTTTGGCGAAAATGAACCCAGTGTGGATGGGAAATACCAGATTTTGGGGAAAATGAACCCAATAATGGGGAAAAAAACCCTGATTTTGGGGAAAAGGAACGCAGTGTGGGAGGAGAAAAATTCCATTTTGGAGAAATTGAACATAGAGTGGAGATGAAATAGAACATTTTTGGGAAAATAAACTCAGTGTGGAGGGGAAATACCAGATTTTGGGGAGAATGAACCCGGTTTGGGAGAAAAAAAGCTGATTGTGGAGTAAATCAACCCATTTTGGGGGAAAAAAATCGATTTTGAGAAAAATAATCCCAGTTTTGTGGGGAAAAAAAACGATTTTGGGGAAAATGAACCCAGTAATTGAGAAAAAAATTGATTTTTGGGAAAATGAACACAGTTTGGGGGGGGAACCCAATTAGTAGGGAAATTAACCAAGTTTTGTTGGAAAAAAAACATTTTGGGAAAAGGAACGCAGTAATTGGGTAAAAATACGGATTTTGTGGAAAATGAACGCATTTTTGGGGAGAAAAACCAAATTTGTAGCAAAACGAACCCAGTTTTAGTAGAAAAAAACAGATTTTGGGGAAAATGAACCTGGTTTGGGATGAAGAAAACCCGATTTTGGGGAAAATGTACCCAGTGTGGAGGGGAAATAGAAGATTTTGGGGAAAATGAACACTGTTTGGAGGGGAAACCCTAATTTGTGTGAAAATGCATCCAGTTTTGGGGGGGGAAATGAATTTTGCGGAAGATGAACCCAGTTTTGGAAGAAAAAAACTTATTATGGGGAAAATGAACCCAGTTTTGGGGAAAAAAATGATTTAGGGGAAAATGAAGCCAGTTTGGGAGGAAAAAATTCCATTTTGGGAAAATTGAACCCAGAGTGGAGATGAAATACCAGATTTTGGGGAAAATGAACCCAGTTTGGAGAGGAAAAACTGATTTGTGTGAAAATTCACCCAGTTTGGGGGGGAAAAAAAGGATTTTGAGGAAAATGAACCCAGTTTCGGAGGAAAAAGCTGATTATGGGGAAAATGAATCCAGTTTTGTGGGGAGAACCCCAATTTCAGGGGAAATGAGGCCAGTTTGGGGGAAAAAAATACAGTTTTGGGGAAAATGAACCCAGTTGGGAGGAGAAACCCGATTTTAGGGAAAATGAACCCAGTTTCGTGGAAAAAAAAAATCGATTTTGGCAAAAATGAACCCAGTTTGGGGTGGGAAAACCTGATTTTGGGGAAAATGAACCCAGTTCTGGTGGGAAAACTCGATTTTGGAAAAAAATTGAACTCATTTTGAGTGGAGAAACCCAATTTTGGGGAAAATAAAAGCAGCTTGAGGGGATAAAAGTCTGATTTGAGCAAAAATTAACCCTGTTCAGGGGGATAAACCCGATTTTGAAGATAATGAACTAAGGTTGGGGGGGGCATAAAACCCGATTTTGAGGAAAATGAACCCAGTTTGGGGAAAAAAACCTCGATTTTGGGGAAAATGAATCCAGTTTGGGGGGGAAATACCGGATTTTGGGGATAATGAACCCAGTAATTGGGAGAAAAAAACCCCTGATTTTGGAGAAAAGGAACCCAGTGTGAAGTGGAAACAGAAGATTTTGGGGAAGAGGAACACTGTTTGGAGGGGAAAACCTGATTTCTGTGCAAATGCACCCAGTTTTGGGGGGAAAAATGGATTTTTGGGGAAAATGAACCCAGTTTGGGAAGAAAAAAACAGATTTTGGCGAAAATGAACCCAGTGTGGATGGGAAATACCAGATTTTGGGGAAAATGAACCCAATAATGGGGAAAAAAACCCTGATTTTGGGGAAAAGGAACGCAGTGTGGGAGGAGAAAAATTCCATTTTGGAGAAATTGAACATAGAGTGGAGATGAAATAGAACATTTTTGGGAAAATAAACTCAGTGTGGAGGGGAAATACAAGATTTTGGGGAGAATGAACCCGGTTTGGGAGAAAAAAAGCTGATTGTGGGGTAAATCAACCCATTTTGGGGGAAAAAAGTCGTTTTTGAGAAAAAAAATCCCAGTTTTGGGGGGAAAAAAACGATTTTGGGGAAAATGAACCCAGTAATTGAGAAAAAAATTGATTTTTGGGAAAATGAACACAGTTTGGGGGGGGAACCCAATTTGTAGGGAAATTAACCAAGTTTTGTTGGAAAAAAAAACATTTTGGGAAAAGGAACGCAGTAATTGGGTAAAAATACGGATTTTGTGGAAAATGAACGCATTTTAGGGGAGAAAAACCAAATTTGTAGCAAAACGAACCCAGTTTTAGTAGAAAAAAACCAGATTTTGGGGAAAATGAACCTGGTTTGGGATGAAGAAAACCCGATTTTGGGGAAAATGAACCCAGTGTGGAGGGGAAATACCAGCTTTTGGGGAAAATGAACCCAGTGTGGAGTGGAAATAGAAGATTTTGGGGAAAATGAACACTGTTTGGAGGGGAAACCCTAATTTGTGTGAAAATGCATCCAGTTTTGGGGGGGGAAATGAATTTTGCGGAAGATGAACCCAGTTTTGGAAGAAAAAAAGCTTATTATGGGGAAAATGAACCCAGTTTTGGGGAAAAAAATGATTTTGGGGAAAATGAACCCAGTTTGGGAGGAAAAAATTCCATTTTGGGAAAATTGAACCCAGAGTGGAGATGAAATACCAGATTTTGGGGAAAATGAACCCAGTTTGGAGGAAAAAGCTGATTATGGGGAAAATGAATCCAGTTTTGTGGGGAGAACCCCAATTTCAGGGGAAATGAGGCCAGTTTGGGGGAAAAAATACAGTTTTGGGGAAAATGAACCCAGTTGGGAGGAGAAACCCGATTTTAGGGAAAATGAACCCAGTTTCGTGGAAAAAAAAAATCGATTTTGGCAAAAATGAACCCAGTTTGGGGTGGGAAAACCTGATTTTGGGGAAAATGAACCCAGTTCTGGTGGGAAAACTCGATTTTGGAAAAAAATTGAACTCATTTTGAGTGGAGAAACCCGATTTTGGGGAAAATAAAAGCAGCTTGAGGGGATAAAAGTCTGATTTGAGCAAAAATTAACCCTGTTCAGGGGGATAAACCCGATTTTGAAGATAATGAACTAAGGTTGGGGGGGGCATAAAACCCGATTTTGAGGAAAATGAACCCAGTTTGGGGAAAAAAACCTCGATTTTGGGGAAAATGAATCCAGTTTGGGGGGGAAATACCAGATTTTGGGGATAATGAACCCAGTAATTGGGGAAAAAAAAACCCTGATTTTGGAGAAAAGGAACCCAGTGTGAAGTGGAAACAGAAGATTTTGGGGAAAAGGAACACTGTTTGGAGGGGAAAACCTGATTTCTGTGCAAATGCACCCAGTTTTGGGGGGAAAAATGGATTTTTGGGGAAAATGAACCCAGTTTGGGAAGAAAAAAACAGATTTTGGCGAAAATGAACCCAGTGTGGATGGGAAATACCAGATTTTGGGGAAAATGAACCCAATAATGGGGAAAACCCCCTGATATTAGGGAAAAGGAACGCAGTGTGGGAGGAGAAAAATTCCATTTTGGAGAAATTGAACATAGAGTGGAGATGAAATAGAACATTTTTGGGAAAATAAACTCAGTGTGGAGGGGAAATACAAGATTTTGGGGAGAATGAACCCGGTTTGGGAGAAAAAAAGCTGATTGTGGGGTAAATCAACCCATTTTGGGGGAAAAAAGTCGTTTTTGAGAAAAAAAATCCCAGTTTTGGGGGGAAAAAAACGATTTTGGGGAAAATGAACCCAGTAATTGAGAAAAAAATTGATTTTTGGGAAAATGAACACAGTTTGGGGGGGGAACCCAATTTGTAGGGAAATTAACCAAGTTTTGTTGGAAAAAAAAACATTTTGGGAAAAGGAACGCAGTAATTGGGTAAAAATACGGATTTTGTGGAAAATGAACGCATTTTAGGGGAGAAAAACCAAATTTGTAGCAAAACGAACCCAGTTTTAGTAGAAAAAAACCAGATTTTGGGGAAAATGAACCTGGTTTGGGATGAAGAAAACCCGATTTTGGGGAAAATGAACCCAGTGTGGAGGGGAAATACCAGCTTTTGGGGAAAATGAACCCAGTGTGGAGTGGAAATAGAAGATTTTGGGGAAAATGAACACTGTTTGGAGGGGAAACCCTAATTTGTGTGAAAATGCATCCAGTTTTGGGGGGGGAAATGAATTTTGCGGAAGATGAACCCAGTTTTGGAAGAAAAAAAGCTTATTATGGGGAAAATGAACCCAGTTTTGGGGAAAAAAATGATTTTGGGGAAAATGAACCCAGTTTGGGAGGAAAAAAATCCATTTTGGGAAAATTGAACCCAGAGTGGAGATGAAATACAAGATTTTGGGGAAAATGAACCCAGTTTGGAGAGGAAAAACTGATTTGTGTGAAAATTCACCCAGTTTGGGGGGGAAAAAAAGGATTTTGAGGAAAATGAACCCAGTTTCGGAGGAAAAAGCTGATTATGGGGAAAATGAATCCAGTTTTGTGGGGAGAACCCCAATTTCAGGGGAAATGAGGCCAGTTTGGGGGAAAAAATACAGTTTTGGGGAAAATGAACCCAGTTGGGAGGAGAAACCCGATTTTAGGGAAAATGAACCCAGTTTTGTGGAAAAAAAAAATCGATTTTGGCAAAAATGAACCCAGTTTGGGGTGGGAAAACCTGATTTTGGGGAAAATGAACCCAGTTCTGGTGGGAAAACTCGATTTTGGAAAAAAATTGAACTCATTTTGAGTGGAGAAACCCGATTTTGGGGAAAATAAAAGCAGCTTGAGGGGATAAAAGTCTGATTTGAGCAAAAATTAACCCTGTTCAGGGGGATAAACCCGATTTTGAAGATAATGAACTAAGGTGGGGGGGGGCATAAAACCCGATTTTGAGGAAAATGAACCCAGTTTGGGGAAAAAAAACTCGATTTTGGGGAAAATGAATCCAGTTTGGGGGGGAAATACCAGATTTTGGGGATAATGAACCCAGTAATTGGGGAAAAAAAATCCCTGATTTTGGAGAAAAGGAACCCAGTGTGAAGTGGAAACAGAAGATTTTGGGGAAAAGGAACACTGTTTGGAGGGGAAAACCTGATTTCTGTGCAAAGGCACCCAGTTTTGGGGGGGGAAATGGATTTTTGGGGAAAATGAACCCAGTTTGGGAAGAAAAAAACAGATTTTGGCGAAAATGAACCCAGTGTGGATGGGAAATACCAGATTTTGGGGAAAATGAACCCAATAATGGGGAAAAAAACCCTGATTTTGGGGAAAAGGAACGCAGTGTGGGAGGAGAAAAATTCCATTTTGGGGAAATTGAACATAGAGTGGAGATGAAATAGAAGATTTTTGGGAAAATAAACTCAGTGTGGAGGGGAAATACCAGATTTTGGGGAGAATGAACCCGGTTTGGGAGAAAAAAAGCTGATTGTGGAGTAAATCAACCCATTTTGGGGGAAAAAAATCGATTTTGAGAAAAATAATCCCAGTTTTGTGGGGAAAAAAAACGATTTTGGGGAAAATGAACCCAGTAATTGAGAAAAAAATTGATTTTTGGGAAAATGAACACAGTTTGGGGGGGGAACCCAATTTGTAGGGAAATTAACCAAGTTTTGTTGGAAAAAAAACATTTTGGGAAAAGGAACGCAGTAATTGGGTAAAAATACGGATTTTGTGGAAAATGAACGCATTTTTGGGGAGAAAAACCAAATTTGTAGCAAAACGAACCCAGTTTTAGTAGAAAAAAACAGATTTTGGGGAAAATGAACCTGGTTTGGGATGAAGAAAACCCGATTTTGGGGAAAATGTACCCAGTGTGGAGGGGAAATAGAAGATTTTGGGGAAAATGAACACTGTTTGGAGGGGAAACCCTAATTTGTGTGAAAATGCATCCAGTTTTGGGGGGGGAAATGAATTTTGCGGAAGATGAACCCAGTTTTGGAAGAAAAAAAGCTTATTATGGGGAAAATGAACCCAGCTTTGGGGAAAAAAATGATTTTGGGGAAAATGAAGCCAGTTTGGGAGGAAAAAATTCCATTTTGGGAAAATTGAACCCAGAGTGGAGATGAAATACCAGATTTTGGGGAAAATGAACCCAGTTTGGAGAGGAAAAACTGATTTGTGTGAAAATTCACCCAGTTTGGGGGGGAAAAAAAGGATTTTGAGGAAAATGAACCCAGTTTCGGAGGAAAAAGCTGATTATGGGGAAAATGAATCCAGTTTTGTGAGGAGAACCCCAATTTCAGGGGAAATGAGGCCAGTTTGGGGGAAAAAAATACAGTTTTGGGGAAAATGAACCCAGTTGGGAGGAGAAACCCGATTTTAGGGAAAATGAACCCAGTTTTGTGGAAAAAAAAAATCGATTTTGGCAAAAATGAACCCAGTTTGGGGTGGGAAAACCTGATTTTGGGGAAAATGAACCCAGTTCTGGTGGGAAAACTCGATTTTGGAAAAAAATTGAACTCATTTTGAGTGGAGAAACCCGATTTTGGGGAAAATAAAAGCAGCTTGAGGGGATAAAAGTCTGATTTGAGCAAAAATTAACCCTGTTCAGGGGGATAAACCCGATTTTGAAGATAATGAACTAAGGTTGGGGGGGGCATAAAACCCGATTTTGAGGAAAATGAACCCAGTTTGGGGAAAAAAAACTCGATTTTGGGTAAAATGAATCCAGTTTGGGGGGGAAATACCAGATTTTGGGGATAATGAACCCAGTAATTGGGGAAAAAAAAACCCTGATTTTGGAGAAAAGGAACCCAGTGTGAAGTGGAAACAGAAGATTTTGAGGAAAAGGAACACTGTTTGGAGGGGAAAACCTGATTTCTGTGCAAAGGCACCCAGTTTTGGGGGGGGAAATGGATTTTTGGGGAAAATGAACCCAGTTTGGGAAGAAAAAAACAGATTTTGGCGAAAATGAACCCAGTGTGGATGGGAAATACCAGATTTTGGGGAAAATGAACCCAATAATGGGGAAAAAAACCCTGATTTTGGGGAAAAGGAACGCAGTGTGGGAGGAGAAAAATTCCATTTTGGGGAAATTGAACATAGAGTGGAGATGAAATAGAACATTTTTGGGAAAATAAACTCAGTGTGGAGGGGAAATACCAGATTTTGGGGAGAATGAACCCGGTTTGGGAGAAAAAAAGCTGATTGTGGAGTAAATCAACCCATTTTGGGGGAAAAAAATCGATTTTGAGAAAAATAATCCCAGTTTTGTGGGGAAAAAAAACGATTTTGGGGAAAATGAACCCAGTAATTGAGAAAAAAATTGATTTTTGGGAAAATGAACACAGTTTGGGGGGGGAACCCAATTAGTAGGGAAATTAACCAAGTTTTGTTGGAAAAAAAACATTTTGGGAAAAGGAACGCAGTAATTGGGTAAAAATACGGATTTTGTGGAAAATGAACGCATTTTTGGGGAGAAAAACCAAATTTGTAGCAAAACGAACCCAGTTTTAGTAGAAAAAAACAGATTTTGGGGAAAATGAACCTGGTTTGGGATGAAGAAAACCCGATTTTGGGGAAAATGTACCCAGTGTGGAGGGGAAATAGAAGATTTTGGGGAAAATGAACACTGTTTGGAGGGGAAACCCTAATTTGTGTGAAAATGCATCCAGTTTTGGGGGGGGAAATGAATTTTGCGGAAGATGAACCCAGTTTTGGAAGAAAAAAACTTATTATGGGGAAAATGAACCCAGTTTTGGGGAAAAAAATGATTTTGGGGAAAATGAACCCAGTTTGGGAGGAAAAAATTCCATTTTGGGAAAATTGAACCCAGAGTGGAGATGAAATACCAGATTTTGGGGAAAATGAACCCAGTTTGGAGAGGAAAAACTGATTTGTGTGAAAATTCACCCAGTTTGGGGGGGAAAAAAAGGATTTTGAGGAAAATGAACCCAGTTTCGGAGGAAAAAGCTGATTATGGGGAAAATGAATCCAGTTTTGTGGGGAGAACCCCAATTTCAGGGGAAATGAGGCCAGTTTGGGGGAAAAAAATACAGTTTTGGGGAAAATGAACCCAGTTGGGAGGAGAAACCCGATTTTAGGGAAAATGAACCCAGTTTCGTGGAAAAAAAAAATCGATTTTGGCAAAAATGAACCCAGTTTGGGGTGGGAAAACCTGATTTTGGGGAAAATGAACCCAGTTCTGGTGGGAAAACTCGATTTTGGAAAAAAATTGAACTCATTTTGAGTGGAGAAACCCGATTTTGGGGAAAATAAAAGCAGCTTGAGGGGATAAAAGTCTGATTTGAGCAAAAATTAACCCTGTTCAGGGGGATAAACCCGATTTTGAAGATAATGAACTAAGGTTGGGGGGGGCATAAAACCCGATTTTGAGGAAAATGAACCCAGTTTGGGGAAAAAAAACTCGATTTTGGGGAAAATGAATCCAGTTTGGGGGGGAAATACCGGATTTTGGGGATAATGAACCCAGTAATTGGGAGAAAAAAACCCCTGATTTTGGAGAAAAGGAACCCAGTGTGAAGTGGAAACAGAAGATTTTGGGGAAGAGGAACACTGTTTGGAGGGGAAAACCTGATTTCTGTGCAAATGCACCCAGTTTTGGGGGGAAAAATGGATTTTTGGGGAAAATGAACCCAGTTTGGGAAGAAAAAAACAGATTTTGGCGAAAATGAACCCAGTGTGGATGGGAAATACCAGATTTTGGGGAAAATGAACCCAATAATGGGGAAAAAACCCCTGATTTTGGGGAAAAGGAACGCAGTGTGGGAGGAGAAAAATTCCATTTTGGGGAAATTGAACATAGAGTGGAGATGAAATAGAACATTTTTGGGAAAATAAACTCAGTGTGGAGGGGAAATACCAGATTTTGGGGAGAATGAACCTGGTTTGGGAGAAAAAAAGCTGATTGTGGGGTAAATCAACCCATTTTGGGGGAAAAAAATCGTTTTTGAGAAAAAAAATCCCAGTTTTGTGGGGAAAAAAAACGATTTTGGGGAAAATGAACCCAGTAATTGAGAAAAAAATTGATTTTTGGGAAAATGAACACAGTTTGGGGGGGGAACCCAATTTGTAGGGAAATTAACCAAGTTTTGTTGGAAAAAAAAACATTTTGGGAAAAGGAACGCAGTAATTGGGTAAAAATACGGATTTTGTGGAAAATGAACGCATTTTTGGGGAGAAAAACCAAATTTGTAGTAAAACGAACCCAGTTTTAGTAGAAAAAAACAGATTTTGGGGAAAATGAACCTGGTTTGGGATGAAGAAAACCCGATTTTGGGGAAAATGAACCCAGTGTGGAGGGGAAATACCAGCTTTTGGGGAAAATGAACCCAGTGTGGAGTGGAAATAGAAGATTTTGGGGAAAATGAACACTGTTTGGAGGGGAAACCCTAATTTGTGTGAAAATGCATCCAGTTTTGGGGGGGGGAAATGAATTTTGGGGAAAATGAACCCAGTTTTGGAAGAAAAAAACTTATTATGGGGAAAATGTACCCAGTTTTGGGGAAAAAAATGATTTTGGGGAAAATGAACCCAGTTTGGGAGGAAAAAAATCCATTTTGGGAAAATTGAACCCAGAGTGGAGATGAAATACAAGATTTTGGGGAAAATGAACCCAGTTTGGAGAGGAAAAACTGATTTGTGTGAAAATTCACCCAGTTTGGGGGGGAAAAAAAGGATTTTGAGGAAAATGAACCCAGTTTCGGAGGAAAAAGCTGATTATGGGGAAAATGAATCCAGTTTTGTGGGGAGAACCCCAATTTCAGGGGAAATGAGGCCAGTTTGTGGGAAAAAAATACAGTTTTGGGGAAAATGAACCCAGTTGGGAGGAGAAACCCGATTTTAGGGAAAATGAACCCAGTTTTGTGGAAAAAAAAAATCGATTTTGGCAAAAATGAACCCAGTTTGGGGTGGGAAAACCTGATTTTGGGGAAAATGAACCCAGTTCTGGTGGGAAAACTCGATTTTGGAAAAAAATTGAACTCATTTTGAGTGGAGAAACCCGATTTTGGGGAAAATAAAAGCAGCTTGAGGGGATAAAAGTCTGATTTGAGCAAAAATTAACCCTGTTCAGGGGGATAAACCCGATTTTGAAGATAATGAACTAAGGTTGGGGGGGGCATAAAACCCGATTTTGAGGAAAATGAACCCAGTTTGGGGAAAAAAAACTCGATTTTGGGGAAAATGAATCCAGTTTGGGGGGGAAATACCGGATTTTGGGGATAATGAACCCAGTAATTGGGGGAAAAAAAACCCTGATTTTGGAGAAAAGGAACCCAGTGTGAAGTGGAAACAGAAGATTTTGGGGAAGAGGAACACTGTTTGGAGGGGAAAACCTGATTTCTGTGCAAATGCACCCAGTTTTGGGGGGAAAAATGGATTTTTGGGGAAAATGAACCCAGTTTGGGAAGAAAAAAACAGATTTTGGCGAAAATGAACCCAGTGTGGATGGGAAATACCAGATTTTGGGGAAAATGAACCCAATAATGGGGAAAAAAACCCTGATTTTGGGGAAAAGGAACGCAGTGTGGGAGGAGAAAAATTCCATTTTGGGGAAATTGAACATAGAGTGGAGATGAAATAGAACATTTTTGGGAAAATAAACTCAGTGTGGAGGGGAAATACCAGATTTTGGGGAGAATGAACCCGGTTTGGGAGAAAAAAAGCTGATTGTGGGGTAAATCAACCCATTTTGGGGGAAAAAAATCGTTTTTGAGAAAAAAAATCCCAGTTTTGTGGGAAAAAAAACGATTTTGGGGAAAATGAACCCAGTAATTGAGAAAAAAATTGATTTTTGGGAAAATGAACACAGTTTGGGGGGGGAACCCAATTTGTAGGGAAATTAACCAAGTTTTGTTGGAAAAAAAAACATTTTGGGAAAAGGAACGCAGTAATTGGGTAAAAATACGGATTTTGTGGAAAATGAACGCATTTTAGGGGAGAAAAACCAAATTTGTAGTAAAACGAACCCAGTTTTAGTAGAAAAAAACAGATTTTGGGGAAAATGAACCTGGTTTGGGATGAAGAAAACCCGATTTTGGAGAAAATGAACCCAGTGTGGAGGGGAAATACCAGCTTTTGGGGAAAATGAACCCAGTGTGGAGTGGAAATAGAAGATTTTGGGGAAAATGAACACTGTTTGGAGGGGAAACCCTAATTTGTGTGAAAATGCATCCAGTTTTGGGGGGGGGAAATGATTTTGGGGAAAATGAACCCAGTTTTGGAAGAAAAAAAGCTTATTATGGGGAAAATGAACCCAGTTTTGGGGAAAAAAATGATTTTGGGGAAAATGAACCCAGTTTGGGAGGAAAAAAATCCATTTTGGGAAAATTGAACCCAGAGTGGAGATGAAATACAAGATTTTGGGGAAAATGAACCCAGTTTGGAGAGGAAAAACTGATTTGTGTGAAAATTCATCCAGTTTGGGGGGGGGAAAAAAGGATTTTGAGGAAAATGAACCCAGTTTCGGAGGAAAAAGCTGATTATGGGGAAAATGAATCCAGTTTTGTCGGGAGAACCCCAATTTTAGGGGAAATGAGGCCAGTTTGTGGGAAAAAAATACAGTTTTGGGGAAAATTAACCCAGTTGGGAGGAGAAACGCGATTTTAGGGAAAATGAACCCAGTTTCGTGGGAAAAAAAAATCGATTTTGGCAAAAATGAACCCAGTTTGGGGAGGGAAAACCTGATTTTGGGGAAAATGAAAGCAGTTTGGGGGATAAAAATCTGATTTGAGCAAAAATTAATCCTGTTCAGGGGGATAAACCCGATTTTGAAGATAATGAACCTAGGTTGGGGGGATAAAACCCGATTTTGAGGAAAATGAACCCAGTTTGGGGGAAAAAAACTGATTTGAGGGAAACTGAACCCAGTTTAGGGCCAAAAATTTATTTTGGGGAAAATGAAACTTTTTTTTGTTTTGGGAAAAAACAAATTTTGGGGAAAATAAACCCAGTTTTGGGGGGAAAAAAAAGGATTTTGTGGAAAATGAACCCAGTTTGGGAGGGGCACCCAATTTGAGGGAAAATGAATGCAGTTTCTGGGGAGAAACCCGATTTTAGGGAAAATGAACCCAGTTTCGTGGAAAAACCGATTATGGCCAAATTGAACCAAGTTTGGGGAGGAAAAACCTTATTTTCGGGAAAATGAATCCAGTTCAGATGGGAAAACCCGATCATGGAAAAATAATGAACTCATTTTGGGGGAAATAACGAAACTGGGTTCACTTTTTTTCCATAATCGTTTTTTTCCACACAAACTAGTTTAATTTCCCCAAAATCAGTTTTTTTTCTCCCTAAACTGGTTTCATGTTGCCCAAAATCGTGGTTTTTTCCCTTAAACTGGGTTCATTTTCCCCAAAATCAAGGATTTCCCCCCCCAACTGGGTTCATTTTTCCCCAAATCGGCTTTTACCCCTAAAATGGGTTAATTTTCCCTCAAATCAAGTTTTCTCCCCACAAACTGCATTCATTCTCCCCCAAATAAAAATTTTCCCACCAAACTTGGTTCATTTTCTTTCCATAATCGGGTTTTTCCCCCCCAACCTGGGTTCATTGTCCCCAAAACGAGCTTTTTCCTCCCAAACTCGTTTCACTCCCCCCAAAATCAGGTTTCTCACCTAACTGGGTTCATTTTCCCTCAAATCGGGTTTTTCCTCCCAAACCCAAACTGGGTTCATTTTCCCCATTATCGTTTTTTTATGCCAAAACTGGGTTAATTTTCCCCAAAATCTGGTTTATCGCCATAAACTGTGTTTAATTTTCCCCCAAAATGGTGTGTCCCCCCCACCAACTGGATTCATTTTGTCCAAAATCGAGTTTTCCCCACAAACTGGGCTCATTTTCCCAAACGTAGTATATTCCCCCCAAAATTGTTTCATTTTCCCCAAAATTGGGTTTTCCCCAACAAACTGGGTTCTTTCCCCAAAATAGTATTTTCCCAAGCAAAATTCGTTCATTTTCCCCAAAATTGTTTTTTTTTTCCCCCAAAACTGTTGCCATTTTCCTCTACATCGGGTTTTCCCCCTAAACTGGGTTAATTGTCCCCAAAATCGGGTTATTCCGCCCAAAAACTGGGTTCATTTTCCCCATAATCGGGTTTTCCCCACAAACAGATTTCACTTTCCCCAATACCGTTTTTTCCCGCAAAACTGTGTTCATTTTCCACAAAACCGGGGGTTCCCCCACCCCAAATAGCAAGTTTCTGTCTGTTCCTCAGGGAGACAAGAAGCAGACTGCCGGGAAGTCTGTGGAACCGCGGCCAGAGACAGCTTTCTGAGACGTTTCAGTTCACAGAGCTAGCCGCTAAGAGAAGGCGCTGTCTCCGGACCAAAGTAATCTTTGCAGCCGGAGCCTGGTGTGAAAGCTGGGGAAACACTGTGAAGGCTGCTCAAGAAAGCAAGAGCAGCTCCTCTCTTTGCCTGTATTTGAAAGCCCTCGAGAGAGGAATACCCTACCGGTAAAATGCCTGCTCTTCTAGCAGCTATTCATGGAAGAACATTCTTGGATTTTTTTTAAAACCAAGGGGCTAGTTTCTGCTCTCCCTTGGAGAAAACACAAACCCGTGCAGTTCAGAGAATGTGCTGTGGATTCCCTGCCTGCTGTGGTAACACGTTTCAGCAGAAACAGTTTGCAGAGGCTGATGAGAATGCACAGGAAAACAGAGATCCTTCGCCCTTGAAGCACGAGCAGATCATCTGATAATTAGCCCTTTAATTACATTGTTAGAAGATGAAATGTCATGCTAAAACATTTCCAAAATAGCAAGTTTATGAGGGAGAAATATTTTAGATTCATGTACATGAGCTGTGATGTAGAAATCTGAAAAGACTGATCGTCAGAGAGGCAAGAAGCCGACTGCCGAGAACTCCCTGGAACCGCGGCCAGAGACAGCTTTCTGAGCGGCTTCAGTTTAGAGAGCTAGCCGGTAAGCGAAGGCGCTGTCTCTGGATCAAAGAAATGTTTGCAGCCGGAGCTTGATGTGAAAGCCGGGGAACCACTGTGAAGGGTGCTCAACAAAGCAAGAGCAACTCCTCTGTTTTTCCTGTATTTGTTAGCCATCGAGAGAGGAATAACCCTGCCGGATATACGCTTTTTCATTGTAGAATTAGTGATGGATGAACCACATTACATTTCACACAAATCAGGTTTTCCCCTTCAAACTGGGTTCATTTTCCCCAAAATATTCTTTTTTCACTCCACACTATGTTCATTTTCCTCAAAATCGGATTTTTTTCCTCCCAAATTCTGTTCATTTTCCCCAAAATATATTTTTCTTCCCCCTCCAAACTGAATTCATTTTCCTCAAAATCTGAAATGACTGTTCGTCAGAGAGGCAAGAGACAGAATGCTGGGATGTCTTTGAACCGCGGCCAAAGACAGCTTTCTGAGCGGCTTCAGTTTAGAGAGCTAGCCGGTAAGAGAAGGCGCTGTCTCCGGATCAAAGAAATGTTTGCAGCCGGGGGCTGGTGTGAAAGCCGGGGAAACACTGTGAAGGCTGCTCAACGAAGCAAGAGCAGCTCCTCTCTTTGCCTGTATTTGTCAGCCTTCGAGAAAGAAATACCCTGCCGGTAAAATGCCTTCTCTCCTAGCAGCAATTCATGGAAGAAAATTCCAGGATTCTTTAAAATCAAGGGGTTAGTTTCTGCTCTCGCTTGGAGACACACAAAACCGTGCAGTTCACAGAATGTGCTGTGGATTCTCTGGCTCTTGGGTACCACATTTCAGCAGAAAGAGTTTGCAGAAGCTGATTGGAATCAACAGGAAAAAAGGGATCTCTCGTCCTTGAACACGAACAGATCATCTGATTATTTGTCTTTTAAATACATTTTTTAGGAGACTAAGTGTCATGCTAATACATTTCCAAAAAAACCAAGTTCATGAGGGAGAAAGATTTTAGATTCGTGTGCATGCGCTGTGATGTGATGCTAGAAATCTGAAATGACTGTTTTTTTCTCCCCAAACTGGTTTCATTTTGCCCAAAATCGGCTTTTGTCCCATAAACTGGGTGCATTTTCCCCATAAACGATAATTTCCTCCCCCCCCCAAAACTGTGTTAATTTTCCCCAAAAGTTTAATTTTCCCCCCAATCTGGTTTCATTTTCCTCAAAATCGGTTTTACCCCCTAACTAACAAGTTGATTGTTAAACAACCCGGACTTGTTCATCCATGAAAAGCTGCTACAAGAAAAAGCATATACCCTGCAGGGTATTCTGTCTCGAGGGCTTACAAAAACAGGCGAACAGAGAAGCTGCAGCCTTGAGCAGGCTTCACTCTGTTTCTCTGGCTTTCACACCAAGCTCCGGCTGCAAACATTACTTTGGTCCGGAGACAGCGCCTTCTCTTACCGGCTAGCTCTGTAAACTGAAACGGCTCAAAAAGCTGTCTCTGGCCGCGGTTCCACGGCCTTCCCGGCAGTCTGCTTCTTACCTCCTTGAGGAACACTCATTTCCGATTTCTAGCATCACATCACAGCGCATCCAAATGAGTCTAAAATCCCTCATAATCTTGCTATTTGGGAAATATTTTAGCATGACATTTCATCTTCTAACAATGTTATTAAAGGGCAAATTATCAGATGATCTGCTCGTGCTTCAAGTACGAGGGATCCCTCTCTTCCTGTGCATTCTCATCAGCCTCTGCAAACTCTTAGTGCTGAAACGTGTTACCACGGCAGGCAGGGAATCCACAGGACATTCTCTGAACTGCACGAGTTTGTGTTTCCTCGAAGGGAGAGCAGAAACTAACGCCTTGATTTTAAAGAATCCAGTAATGTTTTACCATGAATAGCTGCTAGAAGATCAAGCATTTTACCGGTAGGGTATTCCTCTCTCGAGGGCTTTCAAATACAGGCAAACAGAGGCGCTGCTCTTGCTTTCTTGAGCAGCCTTCACAGTGTTTCCCTGGCTTTCACACCAGGCTCCGGCTGCAAACATTACGTTGGTCCGGAGACAGCGCCTTCTCTTAGCGGCTAGCTCTGTAAACTGAAACTTCTCAAAAACCTGTCTCTGGCTGCGGTTCCACAGACTTCCCGGCAGTCGTCTTCTTGCCTCTGAGAAACACTCAGTTCCGATTTCTAGCATCACATGTAATTCATAGGCAAATTATCAGATGATCTGCTCATGCTGCAAGGACGAGGGAACCCTGTTTTCCTGTGTATTCTCATCAGCCTCTACAAACTGTAGAGAAAATGAACTGTAGAGAAACTGTAGGCAAAATGAACCCAGTTTGGCGAGAAAACCGGATTTTGGGAGAAGTGAAACCAGTTTGGGAGGAAAAAGCTCATTTTGGGGACAATGAACCCAGGTTGGGGGGGAAAGACCCGATTATGGAAAAAAAATGAACCCAGTTAGGGAAAAAAAAAAACTTGATTGTGGGAAAATGAACCAAGTTTTGTGGGGAAATTCTTATTTTGGGGAGAATGAAAGCAGTTTGCGGGGAGAAAACCTGATTGGAGGGAAAATTAACCAATTTTAGGAGTAAAGGCCGATTTGGGGGAAAATGAACCCAGTAAGGGGGGGAAAATCCTTGATTTTGGGGAAAATGAACCCAGTTTAAGGGACAAAATGCGATTTTGGGTAAAATGAAACTAGTTTGGGGAGGGGAAAACTGATTTTGGCAGAAATTAAACTAGTTTGTGTGGAAAAACTCGATTATGGAAAACAAATGGTCCCAGTTCGGGTTTTCCCACAGAATGAGTTCATTTTTTTCCATAATCGGTTTTTCCCATCAGCACTGGGTTCATTTTCCCCAAAATCAGGTTTTTTTCCTCCCCAAACTGGGTTCATTTTTACCATAATCGGGTTTTTCCATGAAACTGGGTTCATTTTCCCTAAAATCGGGTTTTTCTCCCCAAAACTGGGTTAATTTTCCCCATTATCCATTTTTTTCCCCGCAAACTGGATTGATTTTCCCCAAAATCGGGTTTTTCTCCTAAACTGGGTTCACTTTCTCAAAATTTTGCAAGAAATGAACACAGATTTTGGGGAAAAAAACCCGATTTTGGGGCAAAATTAACCCAGTTTAGGGGGATAAAGATGATTTGGGGGAAAAATGGACTCAATTTGGGGTGCAAAACACCGATTTTGGGGAAAAAGAACCCAGTTTGGGGGGAAAACCAAATTTTAGGGGAAATGAACCAAGTTTCGGGAGAAAAAACACGATTTTAGGGGAAACAAACCCGTTTTTGGGGGAAAAAACGATTTTGAGGAAAATTAACCCAGTTGGGGGGGGGGGGGGGGGAAGATCTATTTTGGGGAAAATGAATCCAGTTTTGGGGGGAGAACCCGATTTTAGGGAAAATGAACCCAATAAGTGAGGAAAAACTCAATTTGAGGGGAAATGAACCCAGTTTGGGAGAAAATACCCGGTTTTGGTGGGAAAATGAACCCCTTTTGCGTGGAAAAAAACGATTTTGTGGAAAATTAACCCAGTTTAGGGGGAAAAACCCTATTTTGGGGGAAATGATTCCAGTTTGCGGGGAAAAATGGGTAACGGAAGAAATGAACCCATTTTGGGGGAAAAAAATCCAATTTAGAGGAAAATGAACCCAGTTTTGGGGGGAGAACCCCAATTTTAAAGGAAATGAGGCCAGTTTGGGGGAAAAAAAAACAATTTTGGGGAAAATTAACCCAGTTGGGAGGAGAAACCCGATTTTAGGGAAAATGAACCCAGTTTTGTGGGAAAAAAAATCGATTTTGGCCAAAATGAACCCAGTTTGGGGTGGGAAAACCTGATTTTGGGGAAAATGAACCCAGTTCTGGTGGGAAAACTCGATTTTGGAAAAAAATTGAACTCATTTTGAGTGGAGAAACCCGATTTTGGGGAAAATAAAAGCAGCTTGAGGGGATAAAAGTCTGATTTGAGCAAAAATTAACCCTGTTCAGGGGGATAAACCCGATTTTGAAGATAATGAACTAAGGTTGGGGGGGGCATAAAACCCGATTTTGAGGAAAATGAACCCAGTTTGGGGAAAAAAACCTCGATTTTGGGGAAAATGAATCCAGTTTGGGGGGGAAATACCAGATTTTGGGGATAATGAACCCAGTAATTGGGGAAAAAAAAACCCTGATTTTGGAGGAAAGGAACCCAGTGTGAAGTGGAAACAGAAGATTTTGGGGAAAAGGAACACTCTTTGGAGGAGAAAACCTGATTTCTGTGCAAATGCACCCAGTTTTGGGGGGAAAAATGGATTTTTGGGGAAAATGAACCCAGTTTGGGAAGAAAAAAACAGATTTTGGCGAAAATGAACCCAGTGTGGATGGGAAATACCAGATTTTGGGGAAAATGAACCCATTAATGGGGAAAAAAACCCCTGATTTTGGGGAAAAGGAACGCAGTGTGGGAGGAGAAAAATTCCATTTTGGGGAAATTGAACATAGAGTGGAGATGAAATAGAAGATTTTTTGGAAAATAAACTCAGTGTGGAGGGGAAATACCAGATTTTGGGGAGAATGAACCCGGTTTTGGAGAAAAAAAGCTGATTGTGGGGTATATCAACCCATTTTGGGGGAAAAAAAATCGATTTTGAGAAAAATAATCCCAGTTTAGTGGGGGGGGAACCCAATTTGTAGGGAAATTAACCAAGTTTTGTTGGAAAAAAAACATTTTGGGAAAAGGAACGCAGTAATTGGGTAAAAATACGGATTTTGTGGAAAATGAACGCATTTTCGGGGAGAAAAACCAAATTTGTAGCAAAACGAACCCAGTTTTAGTAGAAAAAAACAGATTTTGGGGAAAATGAACCTGGTTTGGGATGAAGAAAACCCGATTTTGGGGAAAATGAACCCAGTGTGGAGGGGAAATACCAGCTTTTGGGGAAAATGAACCCAGTGTGGAGTGGAAATAGAAGATTTTGGGGAAAATGAACACTGTTTGGAGGGGAAACGCTAATTTGTGTGAAAATGCATCCAGTTTTGGGGGGGGGAAATGAATTTTGCGGAAGATGAACCCAGTTTTGGAAGAAAAAAAGCTTATTATGGAGAAAATGAACCCAGTTTTGGGGAAAAAATGATTTTGGGGAAAATGAACCCAGTTTTGGGGAAAAAAATGATTTTGGGGAAAATGAACCCAGTTTGGGAGGAAAAACACATTTTTCTACTTTAGAAGCCAAAGACAGCTTTCTGAGCAGCTTCAGTTTAGAGAGCTAGCCGGTAAGCGAAGGCGCTGTCTCCGGATCAAAGAAATGTTTGCAGCCGGAGCCTGGTGTGAAAGCCGCGGAAACACTGTGAATGCTGCTCAACGAAGCAAGAGCAGCTCCTCTGTTTGCCTGTATTTGTCAACCTTCGAGAGAGGAATACCCTGCCGGTAAAATGCTTTCTCTTCTAGCAGCGATTCATGGAAAAACATTCCAGGATTCTTTAAAATCAAGGGGTTAGTTTCTGCTCTCACAAAGCCGTGCAGTTCAGATTTTGGACCTAAATGAACACAATTTGGAGGGGAAAATAAAAGATGTGCGAAAATGCACCCAGTTTTGGGGGGAAAAAAGCATTTTAGGGTAATGAACACAGTTTCTGAGGGGAAAAGTTGATTATGGGAAAAATAAACTCAGTTTAGTTGGAAAAAAAAACATTTTTAAGGAAAATGTATCCAGTTTTGGGGGAAAAAATGAATTTGGGAAAAATGAAGCCAGTAATTGGGTAAAAAACACGGATTTTGGTGAAAATGAACAAAATTTGGTATGAGAAACAAAATTTGTAGGGAAATGAACCCAGTTTTGGTGGAAAAAAAACAGATTTTGGGGAAAATTAACCCACTGTGTATGGAAAATACCAGATTTTGGGGAAAAGGAACATTGTAATGGGGAAAAAAATCTGATTTTGGGAAAAGGAACCCAGTGTGGAGTGGAAATAGAAGATTTTGGGGTAAATGATCCCCGTTTGGAGGGGAAAACCTGATTTGTGTGAAAATGCACGTAGTTTTGAGGGGAAGAAATAGATTTTGGGGAAAATGAACCCAGTGTAGAGGCGAAATACCAGATTTTGGGGAAAAATAACCCAGTAATGGTGGAAAAAGCCTGATTTTTGGGGAAAATGAAGCCAGTGTGGATTCGAAATACAAGATTTTGCGGAAAATGAACACTGTTTGGGAGGAAAAAAATCACATTGTGGGGAAAATGAACACAGTTTGGGGGGGGGGGGAAATCCGATTTTGGAAAATGAACCTGGTTTGGGATGAAGAAAACCTGATTTTGGGGAAAATCAACTCAGAGTGGGTGGGAAATACCAGATTTTGGGTAAAATGAATCCAGTTTGGAGGGGAAAACCTATTTTGTGTGAAAATGCACCCAGTTTTTGGGGGAAAAAAGGATTTGGGGTAAAATCAACACAGTTTCGGAGGAAAAAACTGATTATAGGGAAAATTAAACCAGTTTGGGGGGAAAAAAACATTTTTGAAGAAAATAAATCCAGTTTTGGTGGAAAAAAACAGATTTTGGGGAAAATGAACCTGGTGTGTGATGAAAAAAACCCGATTTTGGGGAAAATGAACCCAGAGTGGATGGGAAATACCCTGTTTTGGTATTTGTTTCATTTGATGGGAAATGAACCCTGTTTGGATATGAAAACCTGATTTGTGTGAAAATGCAACCAGTTTGTGGGGAAAAAAAAGGATTCTGGGGAACATGAACCCAGTTTGGGAGGGAAAAAGAGATTTTGAGGAAAAAGAACCCATTGTGGAGGGGAAATACCAGATTTTGCGGAAAATGAACCCAGTAATGGGGAAAAAACCCTGATTTTGGGGAAAATGAACCCAGTTTGGGAGGAAAAAATTCCATTTTGGGAAAATTGAACCCAGAGTGGAGATGAAATACCAGATTTGGGGGAAAATGAACCCCGTTTGGAGAGGAAAAACTGATTTGTTTGAAAATTCACGCAGTTTTTTTGGGGAAAAAAAGGATTTTGAGGAAAATGAACCCAGTTTGGGAGGAAAAAAGCTGATTATGGGGACCATGAACCCAGTTTGGGGGAAAAAAAAACATTTTTGAGGAAAATAAACCCAGTTTTGGGGGAAAAAAAACGATTTTGGGGAAAATGAACACAGTTTTGGGGGGAAAACCCAATTTGTAGGGAAATGAAGACACTTTTGGTGGAAAAAAAAAATTTGGGGAAAATGAACGCAGTAATTGGGTAAAAAACACAGATTTTGCAGAAAACAAACACATTTTCTGGGGGAAAACCAAATTTGTAGCGAAATCAACCCAGTTTTGGTGGGAAAAAAAACAGATTTTGGGGGAAATTAACCTGGTTTGGGACGAAGAAAACCCAATTTTGCGGAAAATGAACCCAGTGCGGAGGGGAAATACCAGATTTTGGGGAAAATGAACCCGGTAATGGGGAAAAAGCCTGGTTTTGTGGAAAATGAACCCAGTGTGGAGGGGAAATACCAGATTTTGGGGAAAATAAAGCCAGTTTGGAGGGGAAAATCTGATGTGTGTGAAAATGCACCCAGTTTTGGGGGGAAAAAAAGGATTTTGGAGAAAATCAACACAGTTTCGGAGGAAAAAAGCTGATTGTGGGGAAAACGAACCCATTTTTTTTTGGGAAAAAACTGATTTTGGTGAAATGAACCCAGTTTGGTGGGAAAATTTGTATTTTGGGGAGAATGAATGCAGTTTGAGGGGAGAAAACTAGATTTGAGGGAAAATTAACCCATTTTAGGGGTAAAAGCCGATTTGGGGGAAAATGAACCCAGTTTAAGGGAAAAAACACGATTTTGGGTAACATGAAACCAGTTTAGGGAGAAAAAAACTGATTTTGGGGAAATTAAACTAGTTTGTGTGGAAAAAAACGATTATGGAAAAAAAGTGAACCCAGTTTGGTTATTTCCCCCAAAATGAGTTCATTATTTTTCCATGATCGGGTTTTCCCATCTAAACTGGATTCATTTTCCCGAAAATAAGGTTATTTTCTTCCCAAACTTGGTTCAATTTGGCCATAATCGTTTTTTCCACGAAACTGAGTTCATTTTCCCTAAAATCGGGTTTCTCCCCAGAAACTGCATTCATTTTCCCTCAAATTGGCTCCCCCCCCCCCCCCAACTGGGTTCATTTTCCACAAAATCCTTTTTTTCCCCAAAAAACTGGATTTATTTTCCCCAAAATTTGTTTTTTCCCCCCCCAAAAAAAGTTTCATTTTCCCCAAAATAAATTTTTGGCTCTAAACTGGGTTCAGTTTCCCTCAAATCATTTTTTTCCCCCCAAACTGGGTTCATTTTCCTCAAAATCGGGATTTATCCCCCCAACCTAGGTTCATTATCTCCAAAAATCGTTTTTATCCCCCTGAACAGGGTTAATTTTTGGTCAAATCAGATTTTTATCCCCCAAACTGCTTTCATTTTCCTCAAAATCGGGTTTCTCCAACCAAAATGAGTTCACTTTTTTCCAGAACAGGGTTCCCACCAGAACTGGGTTCATTTTCCCCAAAATCAGGTTTTCCCTCCCCAAACTGGGTTCATTTTTGCCAAAATCGAATTTTTTTTCCACAAAACTGGGTTCATTTTCCCTAAAATCGGGTTTCTCCTCCCAACTGGGTTCATTTTCCCCAAAATTGTTATTTTTTTCCCACAAACTGGCTTCATTTCCCCTAAAATTGGGGTTCTGCCCCCAAAACTGGATTAATTTTCCCCATAATCAGCTTTTTCCTCAGAAACTGGGTTCATTTTCCCCAAAATCTGGTATTTCATCTCCACTCTGGGTTCAATTTTCCCAAAATGGATTTTTTTCCTCCCAAACTGGGTTCATTTTCCCCAAAATCATTTTTTTTCCCCAAAACTGGGTTCATTTTCCCCAAAATCCTTTTTTTCTCCAAAGCTGGGTTCATTTTCCCCATAATAAGCTTTTTTCATCCAAAACTGGGTTCATCTTCCGCAAAATTCATTTCCCCCCCCAAAACTGGATGCATTTTCACACAAATTAGGGTTTTCCCTTCCACTGTTCATTTTCCCCAAAAGTCTTCTATTTCCACTCCACACTGGGTTCTTTTTCCCCAAAATCTAGTATTTCCCCTCCACACTGGGTTCATTTTCCCCAAAATCTGGTTTTTCCTTCCCAAACTGGGTTCATTTTCCCCAAAATTCCATTTTTCCCAAAAAAACCTGGGTGCATTTGCACAGAAATCAGGTTTTCCCCTCCAGACAGTGTTCCTTTTCCCCAAAATCTTCTGTTTCCACTTCACACTGGGTTCCTTTTCTCCAAAATCAGGGGATTTTTTTCCCAATTACTGGGTTCATTATCCCCAAAATCTGGTATTTCCCCCCCAAACTGGATTCATTTTCCCCAAAATCGAGCTTTTTTTACCCAAACTGGGTTCATTTTCCTCAAAATCGGGTTTTATCCCCCACCAACCTATGTTCATTATCTTTAAAATCGGGTTTATCCCCCTGAACAGAGTTAATTTTTGCTCAAATCAGATTTTTATCCCCTCAAGTTGCTTTCATTTTCCCCAAAATCGGGTTTCTCCACTCAAAATGAGTTCATTTTTTTCCAAAATCGAGTTTTCCCACCAGAACTGGGTTCATTTTCCCCAAAATCGGGTTTCTCCTCCCAACTGGGTTAATTTTCCCCCAAACTGTTTTTTTTTCCCCCAAACTGGCTTCATTTCCCCTAAAATTGGGGTTCTCCCCCCAAAACTGGGTTCATTTTCCTCTAAATTGGATTTTTTTCCCCCAAAATGGGTTCATTTTTTCCATTACCCATTTTTCACCGCAAACTGGAATCATTTTCCCCAAAATAGGGTTTTTCCCACTAAACTGGGTTAATTTTCCACGAAATTGGGTTTTTCCACGCAAAAGGGGTTCATTTTCCCACCAAAACCGGGTATTTTCCCCCAAACTGGGTTCATTTCCCCTCAAATTGAGTATTTCCTCACTTATTGGGTTCATTTTCCCTAAAATCGGGTTTTCCCCCCAAAACTGGATTCATTTTCCCCAAAATAGAGCTTTCCACCACCCCCCCCAACTGGGTTAATTTTCCTCAAAATCGTTTTTTCTCCCAAAACTTGGTTCATTTTCCCCTAAAATTTTGTTTTTCCCCCAAACTGGGTTCTTTTTCCCCAAAATCGGGGGTTTGCACCCCAAATTGAGTCCATTTTCCCCCAAATCATCTTTATCCCCCTAAACTGGGTTAATTTTCCCCCAGATCGGGGTTTTTTCCCCCAAAACTGTGTTCATTTCTCGCAAAATTTTGAGAAAGTGAACCCAGTTTAGGAGAAAAACCCGATTTTGGGGAAAATCAATCCAGTTTGAAAGGAAAAAAATGGAAAATGGGGAAAATTAACCCAGTTTTGGGGAGAGAAACCCGATTTTAGGGAAAATGAACCCAGTTTCATGGAAAAAAACCCGATTATGGCTAAAATGAACCCAGTTTGGGGAGGAAAAAAACCTGATTTTGGGGAAAATGAACCCAGTGCTGATGGGAAAAACCGATTATGGAAAAAAATGAACTCATTCTGTGGGAAAAACCCAAACTGGGTCCATTTGTTTTCCATAATCGAGTTTTTCCATACAAACTAGTTTAATTTCTGCCAAAATCAGTTTTTTCCTCCCCAAACTGGTTTCGTTTTTCCCAAAATCGCGTTTTGTCCCTTAAACTGGGTTCATTTTCCCCAAAATCAAGGATTTTCCCCCCCTTACTGGGTTCATTTTCCCCCAAATCGGCCTTTACTCCTAAAATTGGTTAATTTTCCCTCCAATCAGGTTTTCTCCCCGCAAACTGCTTTCATTCTCCCCAAAATAAGAATTTCCCCACAAAACTTGGTTCATTTTCCCACAATCAAGTTTTTTTTTCCCCTAACTGGGTTCATTTTTTTTCCATAATCGGTTTTTTTCCCCCCAACCTGGGTTCATTGTCCCCAAAATGAGCTTTTTCCTCCCAAACTGGTTTCACTTCCCCCAAAATCCGGTTTTCTCGCCAAACTGGGTTCATTTTGCCTACAGTTTCTCTACAGTTCATTTTCTCTACAGTTTGTAGAGGCTGATGAGAATACACAGGAAAACAGGGTTCCCTCGTCCTTGCAGCATGAGCAGATCATCTGATAATTTGCCTATGAATTACATGTGATGCTAGAAATCGGAACTGAGTGTTTCTCAAGGAGGCAAGAAGACGACTGCCGGGAAGTCTGTGGAACCGCAGCCAGAGACAGGTTTTTGAGAAGTTTCAGTTTACAGAGCTAGCCGCTAAGAAAAGGCGCTGTCTCCGGACCAATGTAATGTTTGCAGCCGGAGCCTGGTGTGAAAGCCAGGGAAACACTGTGAAGGCTGCTCAAGAAAGCAAGAGCAGCTCCTCTGTTTGCCTGTATTTGAAAGCCCTCGAGAGAGGAATACCCTACCGGTAAAATGCTTGATCTTCTAGCAGCTATTCATGGTAAAACATTACTGGATTCTTTAAAATCAAGGCGTTAGTTTCTGCTCTCCCTTCGAGGAAACACAAACTCGTGCAGTTCAGAGAATGTCCTGTGGATTCCCTGCCTGCCGTGGTAACACGTTTCAGCACTAAGAGTTTGCAGAGGCTGATGAGAATGCACAGGAAGAGAGGGATCCCTCGTACTTGAAGCACGAGCAGATCATCTGATAATTTGCCCTTTAATAACATTGTTAGAAGATGAAATGTCATGCTAAAATATTTCCCAAATAGCAAGATTATGAGGGATTTTAGACTCATTTGGATGCGCTGTGATGTGATGCTAGAAATCGGAAATGAGTGTTCCTCAAGGAGGTAAGAAGCAGACTGCCGGGAAGGCCGTGAAACCGCGGCCAGAGACAGCTTTTTAAGCCGTTTCAGTTTACAGAACTAGCCGGTAAGAGAAGGCGCTGTCTCCGGACCAAAGTAATGTTTGCAGCCGGAGCTTGGTGTGAAAGCCAGAGAAATAGAGTGAAGCCTGCTCAAGGAAGGAAGAGCAGCTTCTCTGTTCGCCTGTTTTTGTAAGCCCTCGAGACAGAATACCCTGCAGGGTATATGCTTTTTCTTGTAGCAGCTATTCATGGATGAACAAGTCTGGGTTGTTTAACAATCAACTTGTTAGTCTGGGGGGAAAACCGATTTTGGGGGAAATGAACCCATATTGGGGGGAAAATTCAGCTTTTGGGGAAAATGAACCCAGTTTGGGGGGGGAAATAATCGATTTTGGGAAAATGCACCCAGTTTAAGGGACAAAACCCGATTTTGGGCAAAATGAAACCAGTTTGGGGAGAAAAAACCAGTCATTTCAGATTTCTAGCATCACATGACAGCGCATGCATACGAATCTAAAATCTTTCTCCCTCATGAACTTCCTTTTTTTTTGAAATGTATTAGCATGACACATAGTCTCCTAAAAAATGAACCCAGTTTGAAGGGGAAAACCTGATTTTTGTGAAATGTAATGTGGTTCATCCATCACTAGATTCTACAATGAAAAAGCATATATCCGGCAGGGTCATTCCTCTCTCGATGGCTAACAAATACAGGAAAACAGAGGAGTTGCTCTTGCTTTCTTGAGCAGCCTTCACAGTGTTTCCCCGGCTTTCACATCAAGCTCCGGCTGCAAACATTTCTTTGATCCAGAGACAGCGCCTTCGCTTACCGGCTAGCTCTCTAAACTGAAGCCGCTCAGAAAGCTGTCTCTGGCCGCTGTTCCAGGGAGTTCTCGGCAGTCGGCTTCTTGCCTCTCTGACGATCAGTCTTTTCAGATTTCTACATCACAGCTCATGTACATGAATCTAAAATATTTCTCCCTCATAAACTTGCTATTTTGGAAATGTTTTAGCATGACATTTCATCTTCTAACAATGTAATTAAAGGGCTAATTATCAGATGATCTGCTCGTGCTTCAAGGGCGAAGGATCTCTGTTTTCCTGTGCATTCTCAACAGCCTCTGCAAACTGTTTCTGCTGAAACGTGTTACCACAGCAGGCAGGGAATCCACAGCACATTCTCTGAACTGCACGGGTTTGTGTTTTCTCCAAGGGAGAGCAGAAACTAGCCCCTTGGTTTTAAAAAAATCCAAGAATGTTCTTCCATGAATAGCTGCTAGAAGAGCAAGCATTTTACCGGTAGGGTATTCCTCTCTCGAGGCTTTCAAATACAGGCAAACAGAGGAGCTGCTCTTGCTTTCTTGAGCAGCCTTCACAGTGTTTCCCTAGCTTTCACACCAAGCTCCGGCTGCAAACATTACTTTGGTCCGGAGACAGCGCCTTCTCTTAGCGGCTAGCTCTGTGAACTGAAACGTCTCAGAAAGCTGTCTCTGGCCGCGGTTCCACAGACTTCCCGGCAGTCTGCTTCTTGTCTCCCTGAGGAACAGACAGAAACTTGCTATTTGGGGTGGTCCGGAGACAGCTCCTTCTCTTACCGGCTAGCTCTCTAAACTGAAGCCGTTCAGAAAGCTGTCTCTGGCCGCGGTTCTACAGAAATCCCGGCAGTCTGCTTCTTGCTTGCCTCTCTGACGAACAGTCATTTCAGATTTTGGGGAAAATGAACCCAATTTGGGAGAAAAAAAGCTGATTATGGCGAAATTTAACCTTTTAGGGGGGGGAACCCAATTTGTAGGGAAATTAACCCAGTTTTCGTGGAAAAAAAACAGATTTTGGGGAAAATGAACCTGGTATGGGTTGAAGAAAACCCCGTTTAGGGGAAAATGAACCCAGTGTGGAGTGGAAATACATGGTTTTGGGGAAAATGAACCCAGATTTGAAGGGGAAAACCTGATTTGCGTGAAATGTGTGGTTCATCATTACTAGATACTACAAGAAAAAAGCACTTATCCGGCCGGTTATACCTCGACGGATTTGTGTTTCTCCAAGGGAGAGCAGACAGTAACCCCTTGATTTTAGAGAATCCTGGATTGCTCTTCCATGAATCGCTGCTAGGAGAGAAGGCATTTAACCGGCAGGGTATTCCTTTCTCGAAGGCTGACAAAGACAGGCAAAGAGAGGAGCTGCTCTTGCTTCGTTGAGCAGCCTTCACAGTGTTTCCCCGGCTTTCACACCTACTCCCGGCTGCAAACATTTCTTTGATCCGGAGACAGCGCCTTCTCTTACCGGCTAGCTCTCTAAACTGAAGCCGCTCAGAAAGCTGTCTTAGGCTTCTAAAGTAGAAAATTGGTGTGGGGGGCGGGGGGTGGGAGCAGGCAAGATTTTAGACTCGTGGATGCTCTTTAATGTGAAGTTAGAAATCGCAAATGACTGTTCGTCAGGGAGGCAAGAAGCAGACTGCCGGGAAGTCTGTGGAAACGCGGCCAGAGACAGCATTCTGAGCAGCTTCAGTTTAGAGTGCTAGCCGGTAAGCGAAGGCGCTGTCTCCGGATCAAAGAAATGTTTGCAGCCGCAGCCTGCTGCGAAAGCCGGCGAAATACTGTGAAGGCTGCTCAACGAAGCAAGAGCAGCTCCTCTGTTTGCCTGTCTTTGTCAGCCTTCGAGGGAGGAATACCCTGCCGGTAAAATGCTTTCTCTTCTAGCAGCGAATCATGGAACAACATTCCAGGCTTCTTTATAATCAACGGTTTAGTGTCTGCTCTCCCTTGGAGAAACACAAAGCCTTGAAGTTCAGAGAATGTGCTGTGGATTCCCTGCCTGCAGTGGTACCACATTTCAGCAGAAAGAGTTTGCAGAGGCTGATTGGATTGGACAGGAAAAAAGGGATACCTCGTCGTTGATCACGAACAGTTCATCTGATTATTTGTCTTTTAAATACATTGTTAGGAGATAAAATGATAAAATGTCATATGCTAAAACATTTCCAAAACAAAACATTAAGGGGGGGGGGGGGTGCCGGGGGTGGGATCAGGCAAGATTTTAGACTCGTGGATGCGCTTTAATGTGAAGTTAGAAATCGCAAAAGAGTGTTCGTCAGGGAGGCAATAGCAGACTGCCGGGAAGTCTGTGGAAACGCGGCCAGAGACAGCATTCTGAGCAGCTTCAGTTTAGAGAGCTAGCCGGTAAGCGAAGGCGCTGTCTCCGGATCAAAGAAATATTTGCAGCCGGAGGCTTGTGTGAAAGCCGGCGAAATACTGTGAAGGCTGCTCAACGAAGCAAGAGCAGCTCCTCTGTTTGCCTGTCTTTGTCAGCCTTCGAGGGAGGAATACCCTGCCGGTAAAATGCTTTCTCTTCTAGCAGCGATTCATGGAACAACATTCCAGGATTCTTTATAATCAAGGGTTTAATTTATGCTCTCCCTTGGAGAAACACAAAGCCGTGCAGTTCAGAGAATGTGCTGTGGATTCGCTGCCTGCTCTAGTACCACCTTTCAGCAGAAAGAGTTTGCAGAAGCTGATGAGAATGCACAGGAAAACAGAGATCTATCGCCCTTGAAGCACGAGCAGATCATCAGATAATTAGCCCTTTAATTACATTGTTAGAAGGTGAAATGTCATGCTAAAACATAGGAAGTTTATGACGGAGAAATATTTATATTCATTTGCACGAGCTGTGATGTGATGGTAGAAATCTGAAATGACTGTTCGTCAGAGAGGCAAGAAGCAGACTGCCGGGAAGTCTGTGGAACCACGGCCAAAGACAGCTTTCTGAGCAGCTTCAGTTTAGAGAGCTAGCCGGTAAGCGAAGGCGCTGTCTCCGGATCAAAGAAATATTTGCAGCCGGAGGCTGGTGTGAAAGCCGCGGAAACACTGCTGAAGGCTGCTCAACGAAGCAAGAGCAGCTCCTCTGTTTGCCTGTATTTGTCAGCCTTCGAGGGAGGAATACCCTGCCGGTAAAATGCTTTCTCTTCTAGCAGCGATTCATGGAACAACATTCCAGGATTCTTTAAAATCAAGGGGTTAGTTTCTGCTCTCATAAAGCCGTGCAGTTCAGATTTTGGACCTAAATGAACACAATTTGGAGGGGAAAATAAAAGATATGCGAAAATGCACCCAGTTTTGGGGGGGAAAAAGCATTTTAGGGTAATGAACACAGTTTCTGAGGGAAAAAGTTGATTATGGGAAAAATAAACTCAGTTTAGGTGGAAAAAAAAAACATTTTTAAGTAAAATGTATCCAGTTTTGGGGGAAAAAATGAATTTGGGAAAAATGAAGCCAGTAATTGGGTAAAAAACACGGATTTTGGTGAAAATGAACAAAATTTGGTATGAGAAACAAAATTTGTAGGGAAATGAACCCAGTTTTGGTGGAAAAAAAACCAGATTTTGGGGAAAATTAACCCACTGTGTATGGAAAATACCAGAGTTTGGGGAAAAGGAACATTGTAATGGGGAAAAAAAATCTGATTTTGGGAAAAGGAACCCAGTGTGGAGTGGAAATAGAAGATTTTGGGGTAAATGATCCCCGTTTGGAGGGGAAAACCTGATTTGTGTGAAAATGCACGTAGTTTTGAGGGGAAGAAATAGATTTTGGGGAAAATGAACCCAGTGTAGAGTCGAAATACCAGATTTTGGGGAAAAATAACCCACTAATGGTGGAAAAAGACTGATTTTTGGGGAAAATGAACCAGTGTGGATTCGAAATACAAGATTTTGGGGAAAATGAACACTGTTTGGGAGGAAAAAAATCACATTGTGGGGAAAATGAACACAGTTTGGGGGGGAAAAATCCGATTTTGGAAAATGAACCTGGTTTGGGATGAAGAAAACCTGATTTTGGGGAAAATCAACTCAGAGTGGGTGGGAAATACCAGATTTTGGGTAAAATGAATCCAGTTTGGAGGGGAAAACCTATTTTGTGTGAAAATGCACCCAGTTTTTTGGGGAAAAAAGGATTTTGGGTAAAATCAACACAGTTTCGGAGGAAAAAACTGATTATAGGGAAAATGAAACCAATTTGGGGGGAAAAAAACATTTTTGAAGAAAATAAATCCAGTTTTGGGAAAAAAAACGATTTTGGGGAAAATGAACACACTAATTGGAAAAAAACTGATTTTGGGGAAAATGAACCCTGTGTGGAGGGGGGAAACCCATTTTGTAGGGAAATTTTGGTGGAAAAAATCATTTTGGGGAAAATGAACGCAATAATTGGGTAAAAAAACCACGTATTTTGTGCAAAATGAAAACATTTTCGGGGGGGAACCCAAATTTGTAGGGAAATGAACCCAGTTTTGGTGGAAAAAAACAGATTTTGGGGAAAATGAACCTGGTGTGTGATGAAAAAAACCCGATTTTGGGGAAAATGAACCCAGAGTGGATGGGAAATACCCTGTTTTGGTATTTGTTTCATTTGATGGGAAATGAACCTTGTTTGGATATGAAAACCTGATTTGTGTGAAAATGCAACCAGTTTGTGGGGAAAAAAAAAGGATTTTGGGGAACATGAACCCAGTTTGGGAGGGAAAAAGAGATTTTGAGGAAAAAGAACCCATTGTGGAGGGGAAATACCAGATTTTGGGGAAAATGAACCCAGTAATGGGGAAAAAACCCTGATTTTGGGGAAAATGAACCCAGTTTGGGAGGAAAAAATTCCATTTTGGGAAAATTGAACCCAGAGTGGAGATGAAATACCAGATTTGGGGGAAAATGAACCCCGTTTGGAGAGGAAAAACTGATTTGTGTGAAAATTCACGCAGTTTTGGGGGAAAAAAAAAGGATTTTGAGGAAAATGAACCCAGTTTGGGAGGAAAAAAGCTGATTATGGGGAACATGAACCCAGTTTGGGGGAAAAAAAACATTTTTGAGGAAAACAAACCCAGTTTTGGGGAAAAAAACGATTTTGGGGAAAATGAACACAGTTTTGGGGGGAAAAAACGATTTTGGGGAAAATGAACACAGTTTTGGGGGGAAAACCCAATTTGTAGGGAAATGAAGACACTTTTGGTGGAAAAAAAAAATTTTGGGGAAAATGAACGCAGTAATTGGGTAAAAAACACAGATTTTGCAGAAAACGAACACATGTTCTGGGGGAAAACCAAATTTGTAGCGAAATCAACCCAGTTTTGGTGGAAAAAAACAGATTTTTGGGGAAATTAACCTGGTTTGGGATGAAGAAAACCCAATTTTGCGGAAAATGAACCCAGTGCGGAGGGGAAATACCAGATTTTGGGGAAAATGAACCCAGTTTAGGAGGAAAAAAAGCAATTTTGGAGAAAATGATCCCAGAGTGGAGATGAAATACCAGATTTTGGGGAAAATGAACCCAGTTCGGAGGGGAGAACCTGATTTGTGTGAAAATGCACCAAGTTTTTTGGGGAAAAAAAGGATTTTGGGGAAAATGAACCCAGTTTGGGAGGAAAAAAGGTGATTATGGGGAAAATGAACCCAGTTTTGAGGGAAAAAAAACGTTTTTGAGGAAAATAAACCCAGTTTTGGGGGAAAAAAAAGATTTTGGGGAAAATGAACCCAGTAATTGGGAAAAAACTGATTTTGGGGAAAATGAACACAGTTTGGGGGTGGAAACCCAATTTGTAGGGAAATGAACCCAGTTTTGGTAGAAAACAACAGATTTTGGGGAAAATGAACCTAGTTTGGGATGAAGAAAACCCGATTTTGGGGAAAATGAACCCAGTGCGGAGGGGAAATGCCAGATTTTGGGGAAAATGAACCTAGTATTGATTCGAAATACCAGATTTTGGGGAAAATGAACCCAGTAATGGGGATAAAAACCTGATTTTAGGGAAAATGAACCCAGTGTGGAGTGGAAATAGAAGATTTTGCGGAAAATGAACACTGTTTGGAGGGGGAAATCTGATTTGTGTGAAAATGCACCCAGTTTTTGTGTGAAAAAAAGGATTTTGAGGAAAATGAAACCAGTTTGGGAGGAAAAAGCTGATTATGGGGAAAATGAGCCCAGTTGGTGGCAAAACCCCATTTTTTGGGATATGAACCCATTTTTGAGGGGAAAAAACGATTTTGGGGAAAATGAACCCAGTTTGGAGGGGAAATAACAGATTTTGGGGAAAAAAACTGATTTTGGGGAAAATTAACACAGTGTGTGGGGAGGGAGAATCCAATTTTTAGGGAAATGAACACAATTTTGGTGGAAAATACGGATTTTGTCGAAAATGAACCCAATTTGGGAGGAAAAAAATCAGATATTTGGAAAAAAATCCCATTTGGGAGGAAAAAAACCCTGATTTAGAGGAAAATGAACCCAGAAATTGGGTAAATAGCACAGATTTTGTGGAAAATGAACACAGTTTGGCGGGGAAAACCAGATTTTGGGGATAATGAACCCAGTTTGGGAGGAAAAAATCCGATTTTGGGGAAAATGAACACAGTTTGGGAGGAAAAAAATCCGATTTTGGGGAAAATGAACCCAGTGTGGAGGGGAAATACCAGATTTTGGGGAAAGTGGACCAAGCAATTGGGAAAACCCCTGATTTTGGGGAAAAGGAATCCAGTGTAGAGTGGGAATAGAAGATTTTGGGGGAAATGAACACTGTTTGGAGGGGAAAACCTGATTTGTGTGAAAATGCACCCAGTTTTTTGGGGAAAAAAGGATTTTGGGGAAAATGAACCCAGTTTTGGAGGAAAAAAGCTGATTTGGGGGAAAATGAATCCAGTTTTGAGGAAAACACTTGTTTTTACAGAAAATAAACCCAGTTTGGGGGGAAAACAACGATTTTGGGGAAAATGAACCCAGTAATTGGGTAAAAAACCCGAATTTTGGGGAAAAAGAACACAATTTGGGGGGGAAACCAAATTTGTAGGGAAATGAACCAAGTTTTGGTGGAAAACACCAGATTTTGGGGAAAATGAACCCAGTTTGGGAGGAAAAAAAGGTGATTATGGGGAAAATGAACACAGTTTTGGGGGAAAACCCCGGATTAGGGGAAAATGAACACAGTTTTGGGGGAAAAAATTATTTTGGGGAAAATGAACCCAGTAATGGAGAAAAAATACTGATTTTGGGGAAAATGAAATCAGTTTGGAGGGGAACACCTGATTTTGGAGAAAAAGCATCCAGCTTTGGGGGGAAATAAGGATTTTGTGGAAAATGAATATAGTTTCGGAGGATAAAAGCTATTTATGCAGAAAATGAACCCAGTTTTGGGTAAAAAAAACCCGTTTTTAAGGAAAATGAACCCAATTTTGGGAAAAAAAATTTATTTTTGGGAAAATGAACCCAGTAATTGGGTAAAAAAACCCGAATTTTGGGGAAAAGGAACCCCGTTTGGGAGGAAAAAAACCCGATTATGGGAAAAATCAACCCAGATTTGGGGAAAAAATTATTTTGGGGAAAATGAAATCAGTTTTGGGAAAAAAATTATTTTGGGGAAAATGAACCCAGTAATGGGGAAAAAAAAACCTGATTTTGGGGAAAATGAACCCAGTGTTTCAGAGGAAATAGAAGATTTTGGGGAAAAAAAATCAAATATTCACCAAAAATTACACCAAAAATTTCACCAAAATCATTATTTCCCTCCCAAAACTGGATTCATTTCCCCCAAAATCAGATTTTTTCCTCCCAAACCGGGTTCATTTTCCCCAAAATCCTATTTTTCCCCCCAAACTGGGTGCATATTCACACAAATCAGGTTGTCCCCTCCTAAAACGGTTCATTTTCCACAAAAGCTTCTATTTCCACTCCACACTGGGTTCATTTTCCCCATAATCAGGGTTTATTCCCAATTACTGTGTTCACTTTCTCAAAAATCCTTTTACCCCCCCCCCCCCCCCCCCCCTCAAAAATGGGTTCATTTATCTCAAAAACTAACCCCTGGCTGGCTCTCTAAACTGAAACCGCTCAGAAAGCTGTCTCTGGCCGCGGTTTCACAGACATCTCGGCTGTCTGCTCCTTGCCGCTCTGAGGAGCAGTCATTTCAGATATCTAGCATCACATCACAGCGCATGCAGATGAGTCTAAAATCTCTCTTAGAAACTTGCTATTTATGAAAATTGTTTTAGCCTGACTTTTCATCTTCTAACAATGTAATTAAAGGGAATATTATCAGATGATCTGCTCGTGCTTCAAGGACGAGGGATCCCTGTTTTCCAGTGTAGTCTCATCAGCCTCTGCAAACTCTTTCTACTGAAACAGCAGGCAGGGAATCCACAGCACATTCTCTGAACGGCACGGTTTTGTGTTTCTCCAAAGGAGAGCAGAAACTAACCCCTTGATTTTAAAGAATCACAGAATGTTCTTCCATGAATCGCTGCTAGAAGAGAAAGCATTTTAGCGGCAAGCTATTCCTCTCTCGAAGGCTGACAAATACAGGCAAACAGTCGAGCTGCTTTTGCTTTCTTGCGCAGCCTTCACAGTGTAGCCCCGGCTTTCACAGTAGGCTTCAGCTGCAAACATTACGTTGTTCGGGAGACAGTGCCTTCTCTTACCGGCTAGCTCTCTAAACTGAAGCCGGTCGGAAAGCTGCCTCTCGCCGCGGTTCTACAGACATCCCGGCGGTCTGCTGCTTGCCTCCCTGACGAACAGTCTTTTCCGATTTCTAGCAGCATATTAAAGCGCGTCCACAGCAGTCTAAAATCTTGCCTCCTACCCACCCCGGAATTTTCTATTTTGGAAATGTTTTAGCATGACATCTAATCTCCTAACAATGTATTTAAAAGACAAATAATCAGATGATCTGTTCGTGTTCAAGGACGAGAGATCCCTTTTTTCCTGTCCATTCCCTTCAGCCTCTGCAAACTGTTTCTGCTGAAACTTGTTACAACAGCCGGCAGCGAATTCACACACATTCTCTGAACTGCACGGTTTTGTTTTTCCTCCAAGGGAGTGCAGAAACTAACCCTTTGAATTTAAAGAATCCTGGAATTTCCTTCCATGAATAGCTGCCAGAAGAGAAAGCTTTTTACCGGCAGGGTATTCCTCTCTCGAAGGCTTACAAATACAGGCAAAGTGAGGATCTGCTCCTGCTTTCTTGAGCAGCCTTCACAGTGTTTCCCCGGCTTTCACACCACATTCCGGCTGCAAACATTACGTTGGTCCGGAGACAGCGCCTTCTCTTGCCGGCTGGCACTCTAAACTGAAACCGCTCAGAAAGCTGTCTCTGGCCGCGGTTTCACAGACATCTCGGCTGTCTGCTCTTTGCCGCTCTGAGGAGCAGTCATTTCAGATATCTAGCATCACATCACAGCGCATGCAGATGAGTCTAAAATCTTTCTCTCTTAGAAACTTGCTATTTATGAAAATTGTTTTAGCATGACTTTTCATCTAACAATGTAATTAAAGGGAAAATTATCAGATGATCTGCTCGTGCTTCAAGGACGAGGGATCCCTGTTTTCCAGTGTAGTCTCATCAGCCTCTGCAAACTCTTTCTACTGAAACAGCAGGCAGGGAATCCACAGCACATTCTCTGAACGGCACGGTTTTGTGTTTCTCCAAATGAGAGCAGAAACTAACCCCTCGATTTTAAAGAATCCTGGAATTTCCTTCCATGAATAGCTGCCAGAAGAGAAAGCTTTTTACCGGCAGGGTATTCCTCTCTCGAAGGCTTACAAATACAGGCAAAGAGAAGATCTGCTCCTGCTTTCTTGAGCAGCCTTCACAGTGTTTCCCCGGCTTTCACACCACATTCCGGCTGCAAACATTACGTTGTTCGGGAGACAGCGCCTTCTCTTACCGGCTAGCTCTCTAAACTGAAGCCGGTCGGAAAGCTGCCTCTGCCCGCGGTTCTAAAGACATCCCGGCGGTCTGCTGCTTGCCTCCCTGACGAACAGTCATTTCAGATTTTGGGAGGAATTAACACAGTTTGGGAGAAAAAAAACTGATTATGGGGAAAATGAAGCCAGTTTGTGGGGAAAAAGCCGTTTTTGAATATAATAAACCCAGTTATGGGGAAAATGAACCAGTAATGGGGAAAAAACCGATTATGGGGAAAATGAACAGAGTTTGGGGGGGGAAAACCAATTTAGTAGGGAAAGGAACACAGTTAAGGTGGAAAGAAACAGATTCTGTGGAAAATGAAATTGTAGGGAAATGAACCCAGTTTTGCTGGAATAAAACATATTTTGTGGAAAATGAGGGTTTTTTTCTCCCCCCGACTGGATTCATTTCCCCCAAAATCGGGTTTTTTTCTCCCAAATTGGGTTCATTTTCCCCACAAAATCCTTTTTTCCCCACAAAAACTGGGTGCACTTTCACACAAATCAGGTTTTCCCCTCCAAACTGATTACATTTTCCAAAAATCTTCTATTTCCACTCCACACTGGGTTTATTTTCCCCAAAATCATTTTTTTCCCCATTACTGGATTCATTTCCCCAAAAATCGGTTTTTTTTCCACCAAAACTGAGTTCATTTTCCCGAAATCGTTTCCCCCCCTCCCCCCCCCCCCCCAAATAAAACTGGCTGCATTTTCACACAAATGAGATTTTCCCCTCCAAACTGATTTCATTTTCCCCCAAATCCGGGTTTATTTCCCAATTACTGGGTTCATTTCCCCAAAATAATTTTTTCCCAAAGCACTCTTCATTTTCCCCAAAATCGATTTTTTCCACCAAAACAGAGACCATTTACCTACAAGTTGGGTTTTCCCCCCCAAACTGTGTTCATTTTCCCCCAAATTAGGGTTTTTTACAAAATTTTACAAAATTACTGGGTTAATTTTCCCCAAAATCACTTCGCCCCCCCCCCCCCCCCCCCCAAACTGGATGCATTTTCATACAAATCAGGTTTTTTTCCCCCCCAAAGTGGGTTAATTTTCACCATAATCAGCTTCTTTCCTCCCAAACTCGGTTCATTTCCCTACAAGTTGGTTTCCTCCGCCCAAAACTTTGTTCATTTTCCCCAAAATTCGAATTTTTTAACCCAATTACTGGGTTCATTTTCCCAAAATATTTTTTTTTTCCCCAAAACTGGGTTCATTTTCCTTAAAAACGGGTTTTTCTGCCAAAACTGGGTTCATTTTCCACATAATCAGCATTTTTCCTCCGAAACTAGGTTCATTCTCCACAAAATCCTTATTTCCCCCCAAAACTGGGTTTATTTTCACACAAATCAGGTTTTCCCCTCAAAACAGTATTCATTTTCCCCAAAATCTTCTATTTCCACTCCACACTTGGTTCATTTTCCCCAAAAACAGATTTTTCCCCCAAAAACTGGGTCCATTTTCCCTAAATTCGGGTTTTTTTCCACCAAAACTCGGTTCATTTCCCTAGAAGTTGGTTTTTCCCCCCCAAACTTTGTTCATTTTCCCCAAAATTCGTTTTTTTTTACCCAATTACTGGGTTCGTTTTCTCCAAAATAATTGTTTTCCCCAAAACTGGGTTCATTTTCTGCATAATCAGTTTTTCCCTCTGAAACTGGGTTCATTTTCCACAAAATTCGGGAAATGAACTGAGTTTTGGTGGAAAAAAAAACTGACTTTGGGGAAAATGAACCCAGTTAGGGAGGAAAAAATCCGATTTTGGGGCAAATTACCCCAATTATGGGGGAAAAAAAAAATAATTTTCGGGAAATGAACCCAGTAATTGGAAAACCCGGATTCTGGGGAAAATGAACACAGTTTGGGAGGAAAGAAGCTGATTATGGGGAAAATGAAACCAGTTTTGGGGGAAAAAAACATTTTTGGTGAAAATGAACCCAGTTTTGAAGGAAAAAAAAAAGATTTTGGGGAAATAAAGCCAGTAACTGGTTCAAAAATCCATATGTTGGGGAAAATGAACACAATTTGGTGGGGAAAACCCCGATATGTAGGGAAATAAACCCATTTTTGGTGGAAAAAACATATTTTGAGGAAAATGAACCCAGTTTTTTTGGGGAAAAAATTATTTTGGGGGAAAATGAACCCAGTTTGGGAGGAGAGAAGCTGATTATTGGGGGAAATGAACCCAGTTTGGGGGGGAAAAAATATTTTTGTGGAAATAAAGCCAGTAATTGGGTAAAAACCCCGGATTTTGGAGAAAAATGAACCCAGTCTGGTGGGGAAAACCCAATTTGTAGGGAAATAAACCCAGTTTTGTGGAAAAAAATATATTTTGGGGAAAATGAACGCAGTAATGGGGAAAAATCCTGATTTTGGGGAAAATGAACCAAGTGCGGAGTGGAAATAGAATATTTTGAGGAAAATGAAATCAGTTTCGAGGGAACAACCTGATTTGTGTGAAAATGTACCCAGTTTTGGGGGGGGGGGGGAAAGGATTTTGTGGAAAATGAACCTAGTTTTGAGGGAAAAAATCTGATTATGCGGAAAATGAACCCCTTTTGGGGGGGAAAAATGATTTTTGGGGGAAATGAACGCGCAGTAATTGGGCAAAAAACTCTAATTTGGGGGAAAATGGAACCAGTTTGGGTAGGGAAAACCAAATTTGTAGGGAAGTGAAACCCATTTTTGGTGGAAAAAAACCATATTTTGGGGAAAATGGACCGAGTTTTGGGGGGAAAAAATGATTTTGGGGAAAATGAACCCAGTAATGGGGAAAAAAAATGATTTTGGGGAAAATGAACCCAGTGTGGAATGGAAATAGAAGATTTTGGGGAAAATGAAATCAGATAGGAGGGGAAAACCTGATTTTTGTGAAAATGAACTGAGTTTTGGGGGGAAATAAGGATTTTATGTAAAATGAACCTATTTTCGGAGGAAAAAAGCTGATTATGTGGAAAATGAACCCAGTTTTGCGGAAAAAACCTGTTTTCAAGGAAAATGAACCCAGTTTTGGGGAAAAAAATGATTTTGGGGAAAATGAACCCAGTGATCGGGTAAAAAACCCGGATTTTGGGGAAAATGAACACAGTTTGTTGGGGAAAACCTAATATGTAGGGAAATAAACCCAGTTTTGGTGGAAAAAAACATATTTTGGAGAAAATGAACCCAGTTTTGGGGTAAAAAAAATGATTTTTGGAAAAATTAACCCACTTTGTGAGAAAAAACCCTGATTTTGGAGAAAATGAACCCAGTAATGGGGAAAAATCCTGATTTTGGGGAAAATGAACCAAGTGAGGAGTGGAAATAGAAAGTTTTGAGGAAAATGAAATCAGTTTGGACGGGACAACCCGATTTGTGTGAAAATGTACCCAGTTTTGGGGGTTAATAGGGATTTTGCGGAAAATGAACCTAGTTTCGGAGGAAAAATTCTGATTATACGGAAAATGAACACAGTTTTGGGGGAAAAAATTATTTTGGGGAAAATGAACGCAGTAATTGGGTAAAAAAACCCGAATTTTGGGGAAAATCAGCAGAAGTTGGGGGGGGGGGGAAGACTTGTAGAGAAAATGAACCGACTTTTGCTGTAAAAAAAAACGACTTTGGGGGAAAATCAACCCAGTTTGGGAGGAAAAAAATCCGATTTTGGGGAAAATGAACACTGGAGGGGAAAAAAAACTGGTTTTGGGGAAAATGAACACTGGAGGGGGAAAACTAGATTTGCTGTGAAAATGCACCCAGTGTTTTGTGGAAAATAAAGGATTTTGGGGAAAATGAACCCAGTTTAGGAAGAAAGAAGCTGATTATGGGGGAAAATTAACCCAGTTTGGAGGGGATAAACCGTTTTTGATTTAAAATGACCCCAGTTTTGAGGGAAAAAAAAATTTTTTGGGAAATAAACCAGTAATTGGTGGCTTCTCCAAAACAACCAGGTTTTGGAGCAAATGAACACAATTTGGTGGAGGGAAAAACCCAATATTTAGGGAATAAACCCCTGTTTCGGTGGAAAAAAAAACATATTTTGGGGAAAAATGAACACAGTTTTGGGGGAAAAAATGATTTTGGGGAAAATGAACCCAGTAATGGAGAAAAAATCCTGATTTATGGGGAAAATGAACCCAGTGTGGAGTGGAAATTGAAGATTTTGGGGAAAATGAAATCAGTTTGGAGGGGAAAACCTGATTTGTGTGAAAATGTACCCAGTTTTTGGGGGAGAAAAAGGATTTTGGGTAAAATGAACCCAGTGTGGAGTGGAAATAGAAGATTTTGGAGAAAATGAACACTGTTTGGAGGGAACACCTGATTTTGGAGAAAAAGCATCCAGTTTTGGGGGGAAATAAGGATTTTGTGGAAAATGAATACAGTTTCGGAGGATAAAAATTATTTATGCAGAAAATGAACCCAGATTTGGGTAAAAAAACCCGTTTTTAAGGAAAATGAACCCAATTTTGTGGAAAAAAATATATTTTGGGGAAAATGAACGCAGTAATGGGGAAAAATCCTGATTTTGGGGAAAATGAACCAAGTGCGGAGTGGAAATAGAATATTTTGAGGAAAATGAAATCAGTTTGGAGGGGACAACCTGATTTGTGTGAAAATGTACCCAGTTTTGGGGGGGGGGGGGGAAAGGATTTTGTTGAAAATGAACCTAGTTTTGGAGGAAAAAATCTGATTATGCGGAAAATGAACCCCCTTTTGGGGGGAAAAATGATTTTGGGGGAAATGAACGCAGTAATTTGGGTAAAAAACTCTAATTTGGGGGAAAATGGAACCAGTTTGGTAGGGAAAACCAAATTTGTAGGGAAGTGAACCCATTTTTGGTGAAAAAACCATATTTTGGGGAAAATGGACCGAGTTTTGGGGGGAAAAAATGATTTTGGGGAAAATGAACCCAGTGATCGGGTAAAAAACCCCAGATTTTGGGGAAAATGAACACAGTTTGTTGGGGAAAACCTAATATGTAGGGAAATAAACCCAGTTTTGGTGGAAAAAAACATATTTTGGGGAAAATGAACCCAGTTTTGGGGTAAAAAAATGATTTTTAGAAAAATTAACCCACTTTGTGAAAAAAACCCTGATTTTGGAGAAAATGAACCCAGTAATGGGGAAAAATCCTGAATTTTGGGGAAAATGAACCAAGTGAGGAGTGGAAATAGAAGGTTTTTGAGGAAAATGAAATCAGTTTGGACGGGGACAACCCGATTTGTGTGAAAATGTACCCAGTTTTGGGGTTAATAGGGATTTTGCGGAAAATGAACCTAGTTTCGGAGGAAAAATTCTGATTATACGGAAAATGAACACAGTTTTGGGGAAAAAAATTATTTTGGGGAAAATGAACGCAGTAATTGGGTAAAAAACACCCGAATTTTGGGGAAAATCAGCAGAGTTGGGGGGGGGGAAGACTTGTAGAGAAATGAACCGACTTTTGCTGTAAAAAAAAACGACTTTGGGGAAAATCAACCCAGTTTGGGAGGAAAAAATCCGATTTTGGGGAAAATGAACACTGGAGGGGAAAAAAAAACCTGGTTTTGGGAAAATGAACACTGGAGGGGAAAACTAGATTTGTGTGAAAATGCACCCAGTGTTTTGTGGAAAAAAAGGATTTTGGGGAAAATGAACCCAGTTTAGGAAGAAAGAAGCTGATTATGGGGAAAATTAACCCAGTTTGGAGGGGATAACCCGTTTTTGATTAAAATGAACCCAGTTTTGAGGGAAAAAAAAATTTTTTGGGAAATAAAGCCAGTAATTGGGGGCTTTCTCCAAAACAACCAGGTTTTGGAGAAAATGAACACAATTTGGTGGGGAAAACCCAATATTTAGGGAAATAAACCCAGTTTTGGTGGAAAAAAAAACATATTTTGGGGAAAATGAACACAGTTTTGGGGGAAAAAATGATTTTGGGGAAAATGAACCCAGTAATGGAGAAAAAATCCTGATTTTGGGGAAAATGAACCCCGTTTGGGAGGAAAAAAAAACCCGATTATGGGAAAAAATGAACCCAGTTCTGGGGAAAAAATTATTTTGAGGAAAATGAAGTCAGTTTTGGGAAAAAAATTATTTTGGGGAAAATGAACCCAGTAATGGGGGAAAAAAATGATTTTGGGGAAAAATGAACCCAGTTTTGGGGGAAAACCCCGGATTTGGGGAAAATGAACCCAGTGTGGAGTGGAAATAGAAGATTTTTGGGGAAAATGAAATCAGTTTGGAGGGGAACACCTGATTTTGGAGAAAAAGCATCCAGCTTTGGGGGGAAATAAGGATTTTGTGGAAAATGAATATAGTTTCGGAGGATAAAAGCTATTTATGCAGAAAATGAACCCAGTTTTGGGTAAAAAAAAACCGTTTTTAAGGAAAATGAACCCAATTTTGGGAAAAAAATTTATTTTTGGGAAAATGAACCCAGTAATTGGGTAAAAAACCCGAATTTTGGGGAAAAGGAACCCCGTTTGGGAGGAAAAAAAACCCGATTATGGGAAAAATCAACCCAGATTTGGGAAAAAAATTATTTTGGGGAAAATGAAATCAGTTTTGGGAAAAAAAATATTTTGGGGAAAATGAACCCAGTAATGGGGAAAAAAACCTGATTTTGGGGAAAATGAACCCAGTGTTTCAGAGGAAATAGAAGATTTTGGGGAAAAAAAATCAAAAATTCACCAAAAATTACACCAAAAATTTCACCAAAATCATTATTTCCCTCCCAAAACTGGATTCATTTCCCCCAAAATCAGATTTTTTCCTCCCAAACCGGGTTCATTTTCCCCAAAATCCTATTTTTTCCCCCAAAACTGGGTGCATATTCACACACATCAGGTTTTCCCCTCCTAAAACGGTTCATTTTCCACAAAAGCTTCTATTTCCACTCCACACTGGGTTCATTTTCCCCATAATCAGGGTTTATTCCCAATTACTGTGTTCACTTTCTCAAAAATCCTTTTACCCCCCCCCCCCCTCAAAAATGGGTTCATTTATCTCAAAAACTAACCCCTTGATTTTAAAGAATCCTGGAATTTCCTTCCATGAATAGCTGCCAGAAGAGAAAGCTTTTTACCGGCAGGGTATTCCTCTCTCGAAGGCTAACAAATACAGGCAAAGAGAGGATCTGCACCTGCTTTCTTGAGCAGCCTTCACGGTGTTTCCCCGGCTTTCACACCACATTCCGGCTGCAAACATTACGTTGGTCCGGAGACAGCGCCTTCTCTTGCCGGCTGGCTCTCTAAACTGAAACCGCTCAGAAAGCTGTCTCTGGCCGCGGTTTCACAGACATCTCGGCTGTCTGCTCCTTGCCTCTCTGAGGAGCAGTCATTTCAGATATCTAGCATCACATCACAGCGCATGCAGATGAGTCTAAAATCTTTCTCTCTTAGAAACTTGCTATTTATGAAAATAGTTTTAGCCTGACTTTTCATCTTCTAACAATGTAATTAAAGGGAATATTATCAGATGATCTGCTCGTGCTTCAAGGACGAGGGATCCCTGTTTTCCAGTGTAGTCTCATCAGCCTCTGCAAACTCTTTCTACTGAAACAGCAGGCAGGGAATCCACAGCACATTCTCTGAACGGCACGGTTTTGTGTTTCTCCAAAGGAGAGCAGAAACTAACCCCTTGATTTTAAAGAATCCTGGAATGTTCTTCCATAAATCGCTGCTAGAAGAGAAAGCATTTTAGCGGCAAGCTATTCCTCTCTCGAAGGCTGACAAATACAGGCAAACAGTCGAGCTGCTTTTGCTTTCTTGCGCAGCCTTCACAGTGTAGCCCCGGCTTTCACAGTAGGCTTCAGCTGCAAACATTACGTTGTTCGGGAGACAGTGCCTTCTCTTACCGGCTAGCTCTCTAAACTGAAGCCGGTCGGAAAGCTGCCTCTCGCCGCGGTTCTACAGACATCCCGGCGGTCTGCTGCTTGCCTCCCTGACGAACAGTCTTTTCCGATTTCTAGCAGCATATTAAAGCGCGTCCATAGCAGTCTAAAATCTTGCCTCCTACCCACCCCGGAATTTTCTATTTTGGAAATGTTTTAGCATGACATCTAATCTCCTAACAATGTATTTAAAAGACAAATAATCGGATGATCTGTTCGTGTTCAAGGACGAGAGATGCCTTTTTTTCCTGTCCATTCCCTTCAGCCTCTGCAAACTGTTTCTGCTGAAACTTGTTACAACAGCCGGCAGCGAATTCACACACATTCTCTGAACTGCACGGTTTTGTTTTTCCTCCAAGGGAGTGCAGAAACTAACCCTTGGATTTTAAAGAATCCTGGAATTTCCTTCCATGAATAGCTGCCAGAAGAGAAAGCTTTTTACCGGCAGGGTATTCCTCTCTCGAAGGCTTACAAATACAGGCAAAGTGAGGATCTGCTCCTGCTTTCTTGAGCAGCCTTCACAGTGTTTCCCCGGCTTTCACACCACATTCCGGCTGCAAACATTACGTTGGTCCGGAGACAGCGCCTTCTCTTGCCGGCTGGCTCTCTAAACTGAAACCGCTCAGAAAGCTGTCTCTGGCCGCGGTTCCACAGACATCTCGGCTGTCTGCTCCTTGCCGCTCTGAGGAGCAGTCATTTCAGATATCTAGCATCACATCACAGCGCATGCAGATGAGTCTAAAATCTTTCTCTCTTAGAAACTTGCTATTTATGAAAATTGTTTTAGCATGACTTTTCTTCTAAAAATGTAATTAAAGGGAAAATTATCAGATGATCTGCTCGTGCTTCAAGGACGAGGGATCCCTGTTTTCCAGTGTAGTCTCATCAGCCTCTGCAAACTCTTTCTACTGAAACAGCAGGCAGGGAATCCACAGCACATTCTCTGAACGGCACGGTTTTTTGTTTCTCCAAATGAGAGCAGAAACTAACCCCTCGATTTTAAAGAATCCTGGAATTTCCTTCCATGAATAGCTGCCAGAAGAGAAAGCTTTTTACCGGCAGGGTATTCCTCTCTCGAAGGCTTACAAATACAGGCAAAGAGAAGATCTGCTCCTGCTTTCTTGAGCAGCCTTCACAGTGTTTCCCCGGCTTTCACACCACATTCCGGCTGCAAACATTACGTTGTTCGGGAGACAGCGCCTTCTCTTACCGGCTAGCTCTCTAAACTGAAGCCGGTCGGAAAGCTGCCTCTGCCCGCGGTTCTAAAGACATCCCGGCGGTCTGCTGCTTGCCTCCCTGACGAACAGTCATTTCAGATTTTGGGAGGAATTAACACAGTTTGGGAGAAAAAAAACTGATTATGGGGAAAATGAAGCCAGTTTGTGGGGAAAAAGCCGTTTTTGAATATAATAAACCCAGTTATGGGGAAAATGAACCAGTAATGGGGAAAAAACCGATTATGGGGAAAATGAACAGAGTTTGGGGGGGGAAAACCAATTTAGTAGGGAAAGGAACACAGTTAAGGTGGAAAGAAACAGATTCTGTGGAAAATGAAATTGTAGGGAAATGAACCCAGTTTTGCTGGAATAAAACATATTTTGTGGAAAATGAGGGTTTTTTTCTCCCCCCGACTGGATTCATTTCCCCCAAAATCGGGTTTTTTTTCTCCCAAATTGGGTTCATTTTCCCCAAAATCCTTTTTTCCCCACACAAAAACTGGGTGCACTTTCACACAAATCAGGTTTTCCCCTCCAAAC